>CM054377.1:143230530-143633030 GCA_028858755.1 Ara ararauna | reverse complement strand
CCCTCCCCCCCAGTTTTAATGAGCTTTTCTGCCAGGACTTATTTAGGCTCAGCAATACGACCTGTAATAACTTAACACTGCCTAATAGGATGGCATATTGAGTGTGGATTGCTTATCGCTACATAATCGCAAGTTGTACTGATAGTAAAGAGTCATATTGTTAGCACAGTGCTTGCAGGGAGGAAAGGAAGACAAAATGCATAGTATTTGAGTGCGTGTTTATAGCAAAGCTCTGTCTATACACATTGACAGTAGAATTAATTCTCAATAACCTCACAGGCGGCACTGGTAACAAAGCCACAGATTCCTGAACTCCAAGAAAGTAGGAAGCATAAATATTTCTAGTTTGGAGGAGTTGCTGTGTATGAGCTTGGTTAAATAATGTGTATGTTTTGGGTTTTTCTGACAGCCCTTCCGTGAGAGGTGCACCTGTGAAGAGTGTCTTTCTAAGTACCGCATCCTGCTGTGAGGGCAGTGGTGAGTCCCAGGCATACTGGACACAAATTTCATTTTACAGTTATATCAAGAGCCCCTTGGAGAGATACGTCTTAGAATATTAGTGTCTTCAGCAGCACAGCCATTAAAGCAAGCACAGAGGGAATCACCCATCTGCACAGGCTTAAGGATAAGAACATTGCTGCAGAAGCTGATCTCCAGACTGATGTTACTATTTAATGTGGCTTCTAGCAAACTGTGAATAAAACTCCTGGCTTGCAGATGACAAGTTGCCATGCTAGACTTGCAAGTTCTTTCAGGAAACCAAAGCAGACGCAGCTGCAATCAGGCTGCATTAAGCCAGGCCTGCAGTCCCAGCGCAGTGCAATGACTTCAGGAGAAGAGGCTGATTCTAATGACAATGTCAGCGGGCACAGACATCTTCTGTTCATATCACATATTCCTTATTCATATTTCTTCCCTTTCTTTATGAATCATAAATATCAGTGATTAAGGGCAATGCACACTTTTCCAGGTGATGAAGATATATAAACATATGGTACTGCTTCATTATGCAGTGGGCTATAGCTCCCAGAATGAACAACCAGCAGACCCAGTCAGCTCAGACTTCTCCAAGCAGATCTCTTAGGATGGATGGCTCTGGGGTGGCTGTGCTCCATTGACAGTTTGAGGACTAATGCTCCTGCAGCTGGGGCAGTGAAGCTGTACCAGCAGTGCAACGGCGCCTTAAGGATTAGGAGACAGTGTGGATTTGTTCTGCCTGCCCAAATAAGCCTGAGCCTCCTTGCCTTTGCTAGGGAGTAAGTCTTTGTCAAAACTGAAGTAACCACATTAAATCAGTGAAAAAAAAACCCAACTCCCTTAAAATACGTAAGGATCAATTATAAAGTCATTTTTAGCATCGTGAGTACTTTTAAAAATGTCCAGGAACCTCAGATTTATTATTTGTAACCGATTGGTCATTGTTTGTATGTAATACAAAGACCAACATTTTAAAATGTAATTAGTGCTTTTAGCATCTACTGTTGCTTGCCCAACTTCAAAGCTCCTACTTTTTGATAACTTTTTCTAAGCTGCTGAAAATCAAGCTTCCTATCGTTCCTATCAGGTCAGTGGGAGGAAGGGTGTCTGAAATCACTGGTTGCTTTTAAACACGTTGGCTTTGGAGAAGGGAACACTGCTCAAAACAGTTAAGATCATATCAAGAGGATTTTTTTTTAATTATGTAAGAGATAATTGGCAGCAGAAAGAAGAAATTCAGCTTTCTGTCAATAAGTTGATCTCAACAGCAGGTCTTCATCTAGGCAGTACTTTTTTCTCTGGTACTCTGACTTGAGGCACAGTCTGCTCACTGAAGTGACTGCAAGTAGGAGCAGTTTGGTTGGTGTGCTCACAGCATAACACATTTGGGAGCAGGTTTTTTTCTTCTTCACTCTAGCTTTAGGATAATGCCTTCTCTCATCATCCCTTTAAAACTGTGGGCAGCTGAGGCAATGGTTACCTAAGAAGAGGAGCAGAATAAGGGAAGTGAAAGTAGCTCCTGTGTGTGTGGCAGCTATTTTCACGTGGGTGATGCCTTCTGGCATTGTGGATAGCACATTCTGGCAGCCTGCACTCAGTGCAAGTATGAACAGTCACCTTTGCAGGGCTTCACGTGTAGCATCTGGGGGTGCCACGCATGCCTGTGTGAAGCTCTAAGTTTTGTAAGGGGTCAAATACTGTTGTCCTCTATACTATGGTGAGCTAAGCCTCTCATACCTGTTTCTTTATGTGTTCTTTTGCATACACAGGAAAAGCAAAGAAAGACTTTGAAATACTCCAGTGCTAAAACGGTTTAGGCTGTGCTTGTGATGAGGAATGGAGGAAACCTTTCTTCATCATCACGGTGCAGAACAGGACTCACCAGCTAGTTAAAGTCACTATCAAACACATGCACAGAGATAGAATCAGGCTGAGGGCAGCATTTGTGGAAATACCCCAGGGAAGAGGAAAGAAGCACTGTGTGCAAATACATGCATCTATGTTTACCCCAAAGCCCTTCATAATACAGATTTGAACTGGAGAGGAGACTTCATTCTGAGATTCTCCCTGAACTTTCCTGGGTATTAATGTAGAAACTTCTGTGGGTCTAAAGGTGTAAGCATGACTTCTGTGTGCTTGCTCTGATGCAGCTTACATTCAGGGTGCTCCACTACATTCCTTGTGATGGTAGTCTGTTCAATTCTTTGCCCAGGTTTTTATATGCAATCTGAATACTCCTATGGGGGTGATTCCATTTTTGGGCCATATTCAGCAGCCAGCACAGTGCTGGAAATTATCACTGCAATGCAAACACCTGGCAAAGTGAGCTGAAGTGCACCTCTAGTGTTGTGAAAACTCATTTTCAGGATATCGACAGTCCTTGCAATCAAGGAACATTTTTGTCAATGGGGCCTTATTATATTGCTCTCTATGATGCAGTTGGGGAATTGGGGTAGGGGGACTTCACATAACTTTTGATTGGACACCTAAAAAAGAAAATAACTTGCTATTACAAACTATACATGCAATGAAGTGCAAGAAGATGATGCAGGAAATTTTGGGGTTTTGAACACATTTGCTTAGCCTCAGAGACATCTCTTGTTTACTTTTGCTATTCCATGGACATTTGCACAATTTCATTTTTCTCTTTCAGATGTTTGAGAGAATTAAGCTTTAAGCTGAAGGTTAACAGAAGGAGATATTTTTCTATCTGCCTTTTTAATATAAGAAAATTTACTATGATTTAAATTCAGGTAACATAAATAGTAATATTTACAAAGACCTTGAAGAAGATGTCTCTTACTGATTGCTCAGCATGTTCTAGTATGAGTCTTGTACAATGAGAGGCAACAAAGGAATGGTTCTGTGACGTAAAAATTCTCTTTTGCTCTTCTGGAAAGGATACACATTTGAAATGAGCAGATACTGAGTGGTTTTCACAAATGTGTGCGCTTTAAATATGTGTTCCTTCTCATGTAATCAGTACTGCTACTGATACTGCTGTTGCTTCTAGACAAGGATCAGCCATGTGTTTAATGTTGCTCATCTTCAGAACATGTTCTGTACATTCCCTACTTGGCCTTCACACCTCCAGTAAGAGAAGAAGGGTTTTAAATAATGTCTTCATTTTATGAACTAGAAAAATTACAAAATCTGTAAGCTGGAGACCTATAAAAGTCCAGAAAAAAAAAAATAATAGCATATTTATTACTATACCATTCAGGAGTAATTTTTGAAAATATAATTTAATGGTATGATATAGGTAGCCTGAAAAGACTCTAAAAAATGGTGAGTGGATGGAGGTCCATCCTGAAGTGAACGGGGAAGGATTCAGAAGCAGGTTTTTCTCTGACTGTGGAAAAGGAGGACTGGAATTTTTGAAGATGATGTGAAAAGATAGGAATGGAGAAGGAGAGTGTATAGAAGAGTCTGACACGTAAGTATGTGGAGATTTTAGAAGATTAAATGTTGGAGCAGCAGGATTCATGGTAAAATGTTCTGTTTGTGAAGCATATATGCATTTTGCAGTATCAGTGTGTGATTGCTTACGGCAGTAATTCTCAACTGTATCTGTCAGGCAACATATTACCTTCAATATTTTATTTCTACAGGTGTCTGTTTCTTCAGCTGGGAAGAAGAGCCACATATAGTCACTAATGCCTCATCAAAGGCTTGGGATCACCGTGTTATGCTTAATTGTTCCTCTCTTGTTCTACATCCTGCCCCAGAAAGGTTAAGAAAATTGCCTGAAATGATGATGAAATACCTGCAGGTTGAGCCACTGCACCACACTGTTGTATCTTGCATGTGATAATATTGTCTCTTTATATGATAACTTTGTCATCTCCTGTACGGGCAGGAAGAACGAAACACTTAATGAGCAACTAATGGTATTGCAGAAGTTCAAGCAATAAGAAGCTCTAAGAGGAACCTTGCTGCCTTTCCTTGAAACCTTACTGTTAGGGCACTCCAGTTGATGCCAGCAATGTTTTAACTCCTTTTGACTTCATTGGCTGGTAAGTCATAATGATTTATTATTATTGTGGTAATAATAAATCATGCCTAGGTTTTTGTTTACTAGCCTGGAAAGACTAGTATGTAGTAATGGAAGGCATGGCTTTTCAGCTGACTGGCTGTGTTGTGCTGGTTTTTCATGCGAGTTAGTCTACCAAGCTCTGAGGGTAGCCTCTGGAGAATGATATCTCAGGCTTAGAGCGTAAAGTTATCCCATTGCACTTGAGGCGTCTAGCTGAGGGATCTCTGGAGCTTTGCGGCTGCTAAATATCTGAGTCCCAGATATTTAGGCCCATGGCTCAGCTCCATATTAGCCTTTGTCCCGTGACAGTGGCCTTGAAGGCTCAGATTCGACCAAGCTCAGGGTAACAGTCCAATAAACACTTTGTATCTTCCTGAGGAGTTTTTAGGGTTTAAATGCTGACTGCACCTTCTTAATCTGTATGATTTTTCATAATGTTAGAAATGCTATATTGTAAAGAATGTGGTGGTCATTACAAGCTTTACTGAATAATGAAATAAGAGGGCAATGTAGCTGTGTGAGATAGGGGAATAGATGAGGTGAACCAATTATTCTCCTACCAGCCACAAAAAGTCTGTTTATATATGAGTTATGTAACCCAAGCTGACACTTCACCAGGCAATACTTCAGCTGGAAATTATGAGCACCTTTCCCATCTCACCACACATGCTATTTATCAAGTCCAGGGATACAAAAATACAACTTTGAGGATAGGTATGACGAGTTTTTAAAAGCCAGGTTGAGAATCTGCATTGATATTGAACCTGCAAGTAGTTTAAAGACTTCTCTGTCTAATGTGAACAAAGGTGAGGGTTATGCGCCGGGATGTAAAATGAAGAACAAAAAAAGCAAACCAGAGTTATTAGGTAGAGGTGTCAGTTAACTGTACTTAAAATAGTCTTCATGTTGCAAGCCACCAAATGTCTTAGTAGCTGCTCAGATCAAAATGTTTCATTATGGAGAATTTGCCCTGAACAGGCTGCTAAGGCACCCAGCCCTAAAGGTTTGTGCTTCGTAGGGGAAGAAAATAAGGTCTGGGAGGAGCAGGTCTGCTCCCCTGTCGCTCCCCAGAGATATACAAAAGTGGAGGTTACAAACTGCTGCCAGGGTGCTGAGGGGCCTCTGTGGTGCCCTAGTTTCAGCTGCAATAGAGTTAATTTCATTCCTAGTAGCTGCTGCATTGCTTTGTTTTGGCTTTAGTCTGAGAACAGTGCCGATAACACACCGATGTTTTAGTTGTTTCTCAGCAACACTTACCCTGATCAAGGAGTTTTCAGTTTGTCATGCTCTGCCAGTAAGGAGGGGCACAAGAAGCTGAGAGAAAGCAGCCACAGGACACTTGACCTAAACTAGCCAAAGGGGTACTCCATGCCACAGCACATCATGCCCAGTGTATAAACTGGGGACAGTCACTCATTGCTGCTCGGGTCAGGCTGGGATGGGTCGGCAGGTGGTAAGCTATTACATAATGCATCACTTGTGTTTAATATTTTCTTTTGTTTCCTCTTTAAGTTTTATGTTCTCTTCCCTTGTTATTTCCCTTATCATCATTATTATTAGTATTATATTATACTTTAGTTATTAAAATGTTCTTATCTCAACCTGTGGGGTTTACATTCTTTTGATTCTCCCTCCCATCCTGCCCAGGGAAGGGAGGGAGGGGCTTGAGAGAATGACTGCATGGTGCTGGCTGGGTTTAAACCATGATAGGGGTCCCTTGGGCTATAACACAGCGTGGAGGGTTGAAAGATTTTTGTCAGTTCTCACCACACTTTTTCATTTTCCCTCCAGGAATGAGTTTTCCAAAAGGTTCATCCCAGATATATTTGTGGCTAGGCTTATGACTTTTTCATCTCCTTTTATATATCTGTTGCAGTTTAACCCTAGCCAGCTACTAAGCCCCACAGAGCTGCTCACTCATACACTCCCTCCATGCCAGGATGGAGGAGGGAATCAGAAGAGTAAAAGTGAGAAAACTCGTGGGATGAAATAAAGATGGCTTATATAGGTAAAGCAAATCTGCTTGTGCAACCAAAGCAAAACAAGTAATTCATTCACCACTTCCCAAATGCAGCAGCTGTTCAGCCATCTCCAGGAGAGCAGGGATCCACCACATGTAATGGTTAAGCGGGAAGACAAATGCCATCACTTTTTATGCTGAGTATGACACTGTATGGTACGGGGTAACCCTTTGGTCAGCTGGGGTCAGTTGTCCTGGCTGTGTCCCCTTGTGTGCCCCCAGACTACTCACTGGTGGTGGTGGTGGGGGGGCTGAGAAGTAAAGAAGACCTTGGCTCTGTACCCCCAAACTACTCACTGGTGGGGGGGGGGTGGGTGGATGAGAAGCAAAGAAGACCTTGGCTCTGTGTAAGCACTGCTCAGCAATAATTAAAACATCCCCGTGTTATCAACACTTTTTCAAGCACAAATCCAAGGCAGAACCCCATATTTGCTACTATAAAGAAAATTAACTCTATCCTGGATAAAAACAGCACAGTACCACAAAGCAAAAGAAAAGGAGATGCTCTTCAGGCACTGCTCTGTCTCTCCTCTCACATCTGCATCTTCAGAGTCACAAAGTATGTTCTAAAATTAAAAGAATGATAAACAAATATGCTGCTGAGGTGCAAATTGCAACATGATTTAATATTTTTTCAGGCTTCAGCTTTATTAACATTGGTTATTATTGATAAGTGTGAAGCAATTATGCATATAATTATAAAAAAATAATTACCACTAGCATCATTTGCCAGGTGGGAGTGTCTTCTCCTCCCGAGCCAACTGCTGAAATGGCCAAAGGGGCTATAGGTTTCACATCTAACCTCATCAAACCTCATTTGCTTCAGCCCTTATTGTTTCCTCCATTCATGCTGTAAAATGAGGTTATGTTTACACTTTTGACTTTATTTTTGAAACACTTTAATGAGCTTCACTATTTCTCCTTGCCCATGACAGCAGTAGCCTGGAAAACCTGTGCCTAGTACTGTCGGGTGTCACTTCTGGAGCAGGTTGTGAGTACAGGTGGGAAGGATATTTTTCTTTCCTTTAGATGAGGAGCCTGTACGGATGAACAGAATGGTAAATAAGTCTGTTCTGTGGATAGATTATATCTAATTAGAGGTTTGTGAAGTTCTGGCTCTAATTTATAACCTATGAATTTTGGGGGAATTTTGGTTTTGAACAAATGCAGAAGTTCAACGCGAAACTTGGCTCTGGCCACTGAACTGCCAACGGCTTCCACACAACCTCAGCAGTTGACCCAGATCAGCTGAAAACTTTTATCAAACAGCACTTGGGTTTAGGTTCAGGGAAAGTTCACGTATCTGTCCATTGTGCTGAGGTCCTGAATTATAATTGCAGATTTGCAACATTCTAGTTTTATTGTCTTTAAACAATGCTGTATTTAGGCTAACTCGTGTGTGTTTCTGTGTTCAGTGTAAAAAAAGATCAAAAAGCCCCTCCTAGATTTACTGAAGAGATTAGGGTAATATTTGCCCTTCTACAGAAGCCTCTGTCTTCTTATGTCAAACCTGCAAAACAGGCCAAGTTATATTTTTTCCCATTTTGCATATATTTTCTTATTTCCACATCCCAACCAACACAGCTAAGATGTCAGAAGTCTTTAGTTCAGACATAAGCTAAAGCCTACAGAATTCATATGAATTTGGGTTCACCCCAACTTTATTATCAGATTGCAAATAAAACCCCTACTTATTGACATCTAGGCTTGAGTTTTGGCATTGAAGCTCTCATGTGATCAGGGTAGGGGGAGAAGTGGAAGACTTTGGGCTCCACAGAAAGGACCACACCCCACTTATATCCATGAGCTGCACAGATACCTTCTCTGCACGGGAAATTAAATCTTCATTGACAAAAACTGTTGAGAAAATAAAATATTGATCTTGCTTGTGAGACTTTTATGTTAGTCAATTAAATTAGTACAATACCTTTCCTACTAGTAAAATAAGAGTGCCATTACTATATGGAAATATAATGTTCCATAATATTTTTATTGTGAGACAGGGGATACCTCTTACAGCACTCAGAAGTACAGTTTCTGCATGACTATAAAGTTAGTTGTGATCCATAAACAGCAGATATAGATCTCAGATATAGCTTTGAAAATCAGTTTAAAGGAAAGTGCCTTATTCTCTTTGCAATATCGTATCAAAGTAGCATCATTTTAAAAAAATCATAATCTCTTCTAATTTTTTTCATACTGAAAGACAATGAAACATCATTCTCGTATTTAAATTGGAATATGAGTCTGACAATATTTTTGCTACTGCATCTTCTAAAATTAAAAACCCTTTCAAAACTAATAATTATCCAGAATCCATGTCTAGTGCAACTAGACACAGAAATGTGCAGATATGGGCATACATGGGTGGCTAGTGAAACATAAGGGACCTAATACAACTGAGATTTGGATGGGAGAGCCGTGTTGTGGCATGACTACATCTCTCCCAAATGATGAGATGTGAATGTGATTTGGCAGGTGCAAATGGCAGCTGTGGCTTCCTTTTTTAACCAGGTTAGTCCTTTCTTTCTCCCAAGTCTGTACTTGCTTGGAAGTACCTGTAGTCTCTGGTATACTCCTGACTTTATAAATAAGCAAACTAGGCACCCAGCCGAGGATATTTATGGGTACATCTCCCGCACATTTTTTTAAAGTATGTCTTTAATGAACAGTCTATTACATAACATAGACATGAAGCTACTTCATCTCATATGAGTTTCCTGTAGTATAGAATGTACCTACAAAATAGTAAAGAATTTCCACGTTAAAGTGCTTAGTAACATATTGTTTGAAATATGGAATCCTGGCACATCCTCTCACTGCAATTTCTCCCCCCCCTTTCCAACTCTCTCCCCCCCATGTGTCTTAATAGGGAAAACAGAGCATATTAGTCTACTGGGATGCAAATAGCAGCTGCTATTATGATCAAAGAGTTCATAATATCATTTAATAAAACAACTGTTCAGTTGTTTCACTGATTCATAGGAGAGTACATCATATACACCTCCCTTCTATATATCTGACCAGCCGGTGTTCACTCTCATTCTTTCTGCTCATTTAAAACATCATTACTAGTACTTTCCTGTGAGGTTGTCCTTTTCATCCGAAAACTATGTCTTTATACCCCTTATCTTTGGATCATCTTGACTATAGTTCCAAACTTTGGCTTTGAACATCTTGTTATCAGGAATGAACACTATGCCTTTGAGCAGCATTAGAGGTTCTTCATTACAGAGCTGTCTTCTTTAACAAAGCTAAGGGACAGAGTATCAAGACTGACATGACATGGACAGTGGGATTGAGTGCGCCCTCAGCAAGTTTGCCGATGACACCAAGCTGTGTGGTTCGGTTGATACGTTGGAGGGAAGGAATGTCTTTCAAAGGGACCTTGACATGCTTGTGAGGTGGGCTGATGCCAACCTGATGAAGTTTAACCATGCTAAGTGCAAGGTCCTACAGCTGGGTGGGAGCAATCCCAGGCACAGCTCCAGGTTGGGCAGAGAACAGATTCAGAGCAGCCCTGCAGAGAAGGACTTGGGGGTGTTGGTTGATGAAAAAATAAACATGAGCCGTCAGTGTGCGCTTGCAGCCCAGAAAGCCAGCCATATCCTGGGCTGCATCAAGAGGAGCGTGGCCAGCAGGTTGTGTGAGGTGATCCTGCCCCTCTACTCTGCTCTTGTGAGACCTCACTTGGAGTATTGTGTGCAGTTCTGGTGTCCTCAACATAAAAAGGACATGGAAGTGTTGGAACAAGTCCAGAGGAGGGCCACGAGGATGATCACGGGACTGGAGCACCTCCCGTATGAAGATAGGCTGAGCAAGTTGGGGCTGTTCAGTCTGGAGAAGAGAAGGCTGCGTGGAGACCTCATAGCAGCCTTCCAGTATCTGAAGGGGGCCTATAGGGATGCTGGGGAGGGACTCTTCATGAGGAACTGTAGTGATAGGACAAGGGGTAACAGGTTCAAACTTAAACAGGGGAAGTTTAGGTTGGATATGAGGAAGAAACTCTTTACTATGAGGGCAGTGAGGCACTGGAATGGGTTGCCTAAGGAAGTTGTGAATGCTCCATCGCTGGTGGTGTTCAAGGCCAGGTTGGACAAAGCCTTGGGTGGCATGGTTTAGTGGGGGGTGTCCCTGCCCCTGGCAGGGGGGTTGGAACTCAATGATCTTAAGGTCCTTTCCAACCCTAACTATTCTATGATTCTATGATTTTTCAATAATGGGACAGTCTTTTGTCGCTGATATTTAAGCTACCAGTTTGGAAGCACTCCCTAAGTTAGTTTTAAAGACAGATTAGATTTCATGCTTGCAGAAAGTAATTAACTCTCTGATCTCCAAAAGTGTAAGCTGGGTTGCAGAAGCACATTCTTTTAAAAATTATCACGGCCTCCATCTTTCCCAGTGCATATAATCTCTTAAAAAAATACGTTTAGTTCTTCCTATTTTTTGTTATTTGTGTGAATAAACTATTTATATTGGGGCAAAGATTTTATTATGAAAATTGGTGCAATTTGATAATACTTTCAAGAAGTAGTAAACATTTGTAATGACAGAAGTTAAAGCACTGTGAGCATAGAAGACTAAGATTCAGAAAAGAAAGACATGTCTCTCTAGTAATGGCATGTATCAATAGCCCACAAACAGTATGCAGTCCATCTTATGGTCGGATGGGTACAGCTGTTTTGTGCTAAGTGAAGTTATTTAGCCTGTGGTCAACTTCCATTCCAGCAATGTGAGCTGTGGGACTATTTTTCTTGAGGGGCCAATCTCAGAAAATTTCCTACCTCTCTGAGATTGCAATTTTCCATAACCCTTTAAATAAATAATAGATAGAAGTGATTTTTGGTTATAGATTGCTTTAAGTGACACTTTGATGAACAGGTTTCGATCATTTCTCAACTTCTAAGTCATCCAGTACTATCTTTCACCAGTTCTGCAGACAAGATGAACATGAAGCCTTTGATAATAGCAAAAAACCCCAAAAAAACCCACATGCATTTAGACACATTTAAAGGGTTATTAATTCAGTGATCAGTAAATTAGAAAGGGTTGACTTGTATTAAGAAAAACTACAGAAGAAGTAAGATATGGCAAGTCTCGTATATATCTTACATCATTCTTCACATCATCCGTGACCTTGACCCATAAGCATTATCTCAGACGTCTAAGTTACTATATTATGAAAGTATTTTTCCACAGTTGAAACACTAAATAATGCATAAAAGTCTTAGTTCCAAATACTGCAGTGTAGTTGCTTCAGGGATGGATCCAGAAATATTTATAGTTTGCTTGCTACTGAAATTTTCCTTAAAATAAGAACCCAAAGCAAGAGATATCTATTTACAAATTATTTTGGTGCATGCTAGTTCAGTAACTGGCATAATGTACAAGCAGACAGCCTTCTACCAGTTGTACTATCTTACTGGCTTTACACAGTCAGAAGTAGTTTATGTTCTCTGCTTTGATTAAATCCTTTTATTTAACTGTGGCAATTTCATCTCTTTCATTTCTAAAGCTCAAGCTGTTTGGCTTTCTTGCCTTGCGACTCGTGTGTGTTTTAGTGACATCTTTCATTTCTTACTTGCATTCTAGAAATGTGAGCTGCAGTAAGACCTAGTTTGGTTAACTGAAAGATTACAATAATGCCCTAAGAGGAGCAGAATTTAATTTTCTGTACTTCTTTTTTTTTCCCCAATGAAAAGCAAGAGATTCTTCCCTTTCTTTTGAGTTATGACTCACTTCTCCAGATTTTGTTTTGATCTGAGTAATTAGTGGGGTTTTGTCTTTTATTCTTTATTTTTAGCAGCCACAGTCTATCTCCCACTTAGTTGCTGACATAAAAATATTAGCAGAAAGATGTTGCCTCGAAGGGTAAGGAAAAACCATTCATAAAAATCTCAGTGAGGATTAAGTGGGATTCATCCAGGAAAGATCAAGGGTTGGAAAAGATTGTTATTAAACATGTTTATAGAGTACTTTGAGAATTTAGCATGTTCCCTGTTCCAGTAAACTTACAGCTTTGTGGGGGGGAGAGAGAGGAGATGACTGGTGAAGAGAAAAAGGAAGGAAGGCTCCTTAAAGGAGGGAGTTGAGGGAGGAGTGAGAAGTTATTTGGAGTACAGGAAATGTGCAATGGTGTTGCACACAGAAGGGGACACAATGTCAGGAATGAGAGGAGGCGACTAAAGATCTGAGGGAGCCTTTAACAGACCTCATCACAGTGTTGGCCCGCTCCTTAGCGAGTGAGACAAGGTGTGGAGGAGGCTCGAGACGCACTTCTAGCTCTCTGTCTCCTTAGGGGCTGTGAAATCTTATGAAAACCTGTTTCCTTTTAAGTTGCCTTGTGTAAAAATTCCAAATAAAAGTAATATTAAGTGGGATATTGGTAGAAGATATTGAACACCTCTATTTTTGTGGAAAAGTCAAGTACTACATGATTAGAGCTAATAGCAATGATATCTTATAGACACAATGTACCTGGGTGAAAAACAGGATTCTGTGAATTTAAGCATAGACAGAGATGACTCTCTGCTCAGCCCGTGAAAGTGAGAAAATCAACGAGTTAATGCTGTGTAATGGTTGTTGCATTAGGATACAATAAATGAAGCTAATAAAGAGGAAATCCCACATCCATCCAGTGACCAGTGAGGTCTCACTGGGCTCCCATTTCTGCTTTTTGCAGGCCTGATGGGCTTAAAACATGAGGACCAGGTTGCTTCACAGAGGCCAAGTGCTGGATATTAAGACAGTTAGGGTCACAAACCTCACAACATCTTCATGTGGCATTGCAAGCTCTTAACAGCTAGAAGTTGAAATTGAGGGAATTATTTTTCCTTGTTCACGTGTTCATCATCTCCTCCTTGTCCTTCAGATTTTCTCGGATGGGGACTGAGGCTCCCCAAACATCCATACATTGTCGGATTGGTCCTGGCCCTGTAAAAGGGTTGAAGACCCCCTTTTCTCTGATTTGGAACTCCTCTGGGGCTCAGAGTGGTAGAACTCCCTCCTTGCTCACAGCCACCCCCTCCATTTTTCGACTGCATCCAGAGCAGTCACAAATATACATTCATACCTACAGAGAAGCTGAAAACAGTCCCATAGCACAGAGTCTATTGATTTCATACGTAAATGTCTGGAAGAATTACCCTATATTCTTTAAGGACTACAAGCAAATACTTTTTTTATTTTCTTTTTGTATGTGACCATCGTGTCCAAAAACACAAGCATTCTGGATAATGAGTCAATATCTAATTAAGGACATCACCAAACTACACTTATTTCTCAGACTTAGTATCTTCCCACTGGGAATATTCATTAATCTCTCACTGATTAATTACTGTAAAGACTTATGCTTCTGGATAATTATAAGATGTGTGATAATGGATCAGACCTTTAATCCATTAAATCTGGTATCTTGCTTCTGACTCTGACCAATAGCTAATGCATCTCAGAAAGGTGAATAACTCCATGCTGCAAATACTCTATTGTGGAATGTGGAAGAAGGAGCCCTTCCTCACCTCACAGGGTAATTGCTTTGAAGTATGAGATATAATTACCATTATCTTAGTCCATGTAACTATGTGTCATAAAATGATGAGTACTTAGTGTGTGGCAGACTGAAAATAGAAGGATCTGAAATAACCTCTGTTGGGTAATAGAACTGATGTGTATGTAAATGTGGTTAGCTGTACCAAAACTTTGGAATCCTTTACTCAGAATCAAATCTTAAGATTGCACCTGGCATCTATTTTTCAATGTCAGAAAAAAAATATGCTTCTGAGAAAGCCACAGCACGATTTAAGAGTTTAAGATACTTCAAATTATTTCCTGGTTTGTTATGCAAAGTGTGGCTGGTCATTTGTTGTAGGGAATCATCTCAAGGAAGCCTCACAGGGAGTGTGTGCTGCTGGCTTGAGAGGCAGCAGGGTATAAGTGCTTGTGGCATCCTAGGAGGACTGCAGATAGGGGCTGGTGCAGTCATCTCTGCAAGGATCAACTGCAAGGGGCTTGTCTTTGGTATTGGTCTGAGAGGATGTTTTTGAGAAAAGCTCTTTGATATAAAAGAAGATTCTTTGCCTTCACAGAGCTGTTATTCAGTATGATTTTGGTTTGTTGAGAAGACCTAAGCACAGTTTTTTGCACAACTACAGCTTCAGCCAGTGGTACCTCAATGCACATGATTGCAATAACTGCCAAGGCTTTATGCTGCTTAATGAAAAGGAACAGTAGGGTGGAATAAGTGAGCTTGTCTAAAGCACAAGAATGCTGTTTGGGATACTATATGGTTCAAGCTTAAGGGCGGGGGGGGGGGGGGGGGGGGGAAGAAGAAATCCTCTAGGTACAGAAGTGAATTTATTTTTGTGTGATACTCAAACTGGTGGGGTATTGAGGTGGACTCTTACTCTGGCAGAAGGAACATCAGCTCTATCCTCATAGATTTCTCATCTACAGGACACATAAATGCAAAACAGTGATAGCCAATCTCTGCCCACATGATTAGCACCCCTGCAATGGAAACTGGATGGGAATGTTGATGTCCCATCTCAGTCGTTTGATTTCAATGAGTTGGGTTTTTTTTTTCCCTGGCTGCTGAAAGCAATCAGGATCTAAACCAAGATTTTTCTTCCTGACTAGATTTTGGATACAGGCCTGGGCTCTGATTTCACATAGGTTTCATGTGACGGTAACTAAGTTGAATTAAGTGCACTTACTCCTGGTTCACACAGACATAACTGAAAGCAGAATCAGGTCTTACATGTTAACATATATGGGTGACTGTATAACCAAGTGGCATACAGTAGGCACCATTAAAATCTTGACATTTACTGCCCATAGTAGTTAAATTTACTGTGCTATTTGCAGTATTCCCAAGTCTAAGAGTAGGAAATCCTTTAAATACTGCAGTAAAAGTAAATCCCATGATGTGATAAATGTCAGGATTTAAAGGAACCAAATTTTGTTGTTGTTTTATTCTTTTCTTATTGTTATGTTTAAACTTTTGTGGGTTTTTTTTTTTTTCCTGCTTTGATTGTGGTGATTTTTTTTTTTTTTTTTGAAACAGAATCCTTCCTGTTATGAGACTGGTTGAATCCTGCATTGGTGGGATATTTTCTTACATATTCTCTTTGTAATGAGTTCATCTTTCCAAAGAGTGTGTGTGCTTTGAGATGCCTGTGGGCATCCTTGCTGGAACCACCTTCTTTCTTTTGGGTTACTCCTTTTGATGGGGAGTAGAGAGGCTCTGAGAGTTGGTCTACTGGCTCTCCACCACTCAAGGCTTCTGCTGGAGTGGAAACTTACCAGGGAGCTGGTGATATCGGCTTTCCAGTGCCTTTGTTAGGAGAACCTAGCCCATCATTCTGACACTATCTTCACAGATACACACAGCAGCACTTTTCCCTCCAGTGAAAAGACAGAAATTATGAAGAATATTGGAGGAGATTTTAAGCAGAATAGGCACTTTTGAAATGACACCAAACCAGATTTAGCAAAATACTTAGGTTCCTAGAGACAGATGATTTTGCAAATCTGCCTGATTCACAAAAACTTTGACTCTTAAGTCTCAATCTACATTTAGATGGTTTTGTAAATCCTACCAAATAGTTAGTCGTATCTTTAGATGCCAAAAGGCCTTCTATAAGTGTGATCTGTGAGTTAGTTTA
Source organism: Ara ararauna (assembly GCA_028858755.1). Classification (NCBI taxonomy): domain Eukaryota; kingdom Metazoa; phylum Chordata; class Aves; order Psittaciformes; family Psittacidae; genus Ara; species Ara ararauna. The sequence goes on along the minus strand of CM054377.1, from coordinate 143,616,835 downwards.
TGAGCAAATTTAGGTCTTTCCCATGAAAGCACAGATTCATTTATGTGGTGAGGTAGTATTCGTATAAAATACAGCTATCATTTTGAACAGCAACAGAAGCCTCTCTCACCTTTCCTACCCTTCCACCTGCTTTACTCTCAACCCCCAAACTAAAAGGAGCTGGTTTAGGACTGGGAGACCTGAAAGAATAGTAAGAAAGTTATGCAAATTTGGAGCAAGTCAGCGGTGCAGGATCACCTCTACCCAGATGTCCCATCCAAAATAATCTCCACTTTTGTTATGACAAGGAAGGAAAAAGAAACGAAGAGTGACAGTGAAAGAAGGAGAAAAATGAGAATTACTGCCCTGGCTTAAGTGCACAGTCTATTTTTGGAGTAGGGTTAATAGTGTACTGCCAGTAGACTGGTTCTTCTCCATGCACAACAACTGTTGGGGATGTCCTCTCAAATCTGGCTACTGCCTGGTTAGCTGGCATGTGATATAAAGCAAGCAATACGAGTGCACCAGGCATATATAACTGTGTGTGTGCCACTCCTGGTCCATCTGCAGAGTAATACTGCACCTGCCAGTTTCTTTAGCTGGCTGGGTGGAGGAGTGAAGTAAGAGAAATATAGACAGGGAAAGCCCAACATCTTCTTATTTTCCTTTCATTGCTCTGCTCTTGTTTCCTTTCTCTTTATAACAGAGTTGAACAAACATCGCAGTATATTTTCAAAAAATGGCTCTTTGTGACTGGATAGTTTTGGGGTACTGATCATGCAGTAAGAACGCATGTTAATATTTTTAATGAACAAAGCTGTCAGTATAAGCAGGTCTGTACATCTCTGGGTATCATATACCTGGAATTCAAGCCCCATTTTTATATTTTGGGGATTATATTAATAATTTCGGACCTTTTCCACAAAAAATCTAAATTGCCTATAAGCAATATATTTCCTTACTGTTCATCCATCATTTTTCTTCTGCAAAAATTTCCAACACCCATTAGGAGCCTTAAATCATGAAACCTAACTGCTCCTGAATAAATAAAATTTGGAACTTGATATGGATGACCTACTATTTCATTGTGCAAGTGACAGAGGCCCAAGCCCGGGGATGGAATAATGCAACACCAGCTGATATAAAGGATGCTTCATCCTCAGGATAGATAGCAGTATCTTCATCCCAACCATCTTCAAAATTTGCAAGTATTCCTGAACTGTGGTTTTTTGTGTTTCCAGAACTCATACTGTCTCTAAGTGGGAGAAGAAAGTTTGCATGTTTTCTTGATCCAGGTTAAAAAAAAAAAGTGTTATTGCCTTGGGGCCTCTCCAATGACACTAAGAAACTGTTGTGTTTCTCTATTTCCACTTTTTTTCCACAGCAATCTCAGTATGTCATCATTTCCCTGCAAAAAAGATTTGTGAAATACAGATTTCTGTGGAACCCATCAATGGTATTCTGGAAATAGCAACTAGAGCTAAATTTCTGCATCCTCAGTATGTGTTAGGTTTAGCTCTTGCTAGTAAAAAGAGCATGTGCTTTTCTGTCAGATCAGATCTATTACACAGAGCACACAGGCCTCCTTTTTCTACTACATTTGTATGTATTTGACATTTGTGGTCACGTACAGGAAAGAAGAGTGATGGGGCAAGATTAAATGTCAATGCACATACGTTCATGGCATGCCCTTCTTGTTGTCTCCTCATAACGGATTTATTAATTCAAACTTTCTCTATCATCAGAGGCATGATGAACATGCACACCATACCAGACTGCACAGCACAACAGACAGGCATACGATATCCATGTTTGTGGTGGTGATGGTGAAATGGTAACAGGTCAGGATTACTGCTTTTATTGCCAGGAAGTCAGGTTGTGGTGATTCATGAGACAGCTGTTAGAGGCTGATCGCATTAATAATGTGAGCTCTGAAAACAATGATGTGTGGCATTGCTAAAAGCTACTTCTTATATGACATAGTGATGGCAGAGATTTCTGGGTATTACATGTTTTCACAAATCATACATCACAGGCCTAAATAATATAGATCATTTCTACATATTTTATTATTAGTGTGAAATAAATGTAATTATAACAAGATTTTAAAGTGCCAGGTGGCTTGCATTGCCTTTTTATCAGGTATTTTACTGCTGCTCCATTTCACACTTATCTTAAGTATATTTACTCAACACCTCTGACTTCAAACAGCCAAACTCTTTTATCTGACTTCACAGTTTATTTTTCTCACAGTGGAGGATGTCATCATCATTTTCTCTTGACATTGTTTTCACCACATTTTCTTACTTCCATTCTTACTCTCTCATGTTCCTCTTCCCTTTGGTGCTTCCTGCAGGCACATGTTTTGCTTGAATAGGAGGAGAATAATGTTGCATGTAGCACAAAAGTAGCCATGTGGCTACATTGCTGTGACCCAGTCCTTTTTCAATCTATTCCTTCCAATTCTCCTCTAGTATTCAATATTCAATTAAAAATACAAGTCCTTTGGGGCATAGCGCACATTTTTTCAGTGTTCTGAGAGGCATCAAGTTATTTTGGGAGGTAGTAGATAAAGCGCAAGTATGTCACGGTAGACACCAGTACCCAGATCTGCTTTAGAACGAGAAAGTAACTGCTTAGCAACTAAATCAGAGCTTTCTCAAAATAACAACTAGGAAGTCCAATTATTCACATTAAGTAGTATATTTTCGATGGGATACAATGTGATATAAAGCACTCTGTAGCAGAAGTAAAGATGGTAGAATCTGTCCTGAAATAAATGAAAAATGGTGTCCAAAAATCACAGCAGACTGGTTCAGTCAAAGGTCAACTCATCTGCGATTATGAAGGAATTAATTTTCTAGAGATCAGCAGAGCAGCAAGGCCTATCAAACAATGCTATTTTTCATCAAGAAAAAACATCATGGCAGCCTCTGTCTTCTACTTTCATACATTTCCATTTAAAAAAAAAAAAGGCAGAACATCTTTGCAGGGATTATTTTAAAATACTGACAAGAAAGCTGAAGAGGTGAAATTCTAGTGAAACTCTAGCTCCATTATGGCCACAGACATCCTGGCTTCTGGTCATGGTGCTCTCCTATACACTTCCCATTTCTCGTCATATCGCAGTGCTGAAAACTGTATGCATTGCACACCATTTCATGAGATCTGCTAAGCTTTCATAACCACCTAATTCCTTTTCTAACCACCTCATCCCTTTTCCTCCTTTTCTCCCCTCTCACCAACACATTGCATTTTCATGTTGTTATTAAGCTTCCAAGATTGGTACAAGGTGATGATACTGACGGGATGCTGGTGTTCAGCTGCCTTCCTTGCAACCTGCATTATAAATATATCTCACTGCCCAAACACATGCACATAGGATCTGGAGAGTGCTGAAAACCCAGCCCTCTCCTGACTACTGTGACAGTGATAACAGCCCAGCAGCTCCCAGGGATCTAGCCTATGACAAGTTTCTTTAAATCAGACAAGATCCTAAGTGCCTGTCATAAGTCAGTCATCCTTCAAGTGCTCCCATTTCCTCCATGTGAGCTCTTTACAAACTCATCCATCTGTGTTTATATATAGGACTGTGGTGAAAACCTAGGTTTACAAGAAGATACATGGGTTAGGTGTCCTGTCCCTAGACGAGAAATATCACCTGCGCTATATAAAACACCATTTCACAAGGGTCCTCTCTACTAATTCCGTAACTACTGGGCCCCTGCCAAATCCCAAAGGGAGTTTGGCAGAGTAAGTTGGAAACTGAGTATTTAGCTAAGCAGAACTGCAGCTTTCAGAAGCTTGTTGCTGCTCTCTGGCCCTGGTTTAGATGTTGCAGAAATTCACCACTGTAGCAGCAGAATCAGCGCTCTTCTTAACCTTAGCAAGCAGAAAAAGCTCATCAGCTTCTGCATCCATACTTCATTTTCTCACGGGAAGCCCTTATCACTTGTTCAAAGAGACCCAGGAGTTGGTCATTTCTGAAAGGCTATGTGCTGTATCAAGCACCTTGAAGCCACATCAGAACGAAATAATCAAGTTTTGATTCAGTGGCTGAGTTGCAAAACCAAGAGTAAAAATGTACTTCCAGTTGGCCAGAAGCAGATTTTCCCTGCCCCCTTATTTTTTTGTGTGAATTGGAAAACAAAAAAATGCCTCATTTTAATCCAAAATAAAATTTCTCTTTATTTTGTGTATTTTTGATCCATTAGAAATGTAATTTGCTACATTTCAGAACAAAATGTATCAAACCAGAATGCCATAATACTGCTTTTTAGAACAGTGTATCCTAAGAGCTTTAACTTAATCTGTTTTTGAGTCTTTTTATGGCTTAAACTATTCATTGAATTTAAACTAAATATGTGGGTAGTTGTGGTCAGGCTCAGGCTGTGTGTTTGATGACAAAACTATTCTCAGGGAAAAAATGCCCCACCCTAGTTATAATATATAATCCCTTCTTTACCATTGCCTTTTGACAGAACTAGGCAAATACTGGTATTTTGGTTCTATTTATTCTTATCACTGCAACAAGGCTATATAGTGGTCCTCTCCTTTTCCTTTAAGAAGTAAATATTCTTTCTCTAACCTGTGTCTTCTTAAACTAATGGTTCGGGAATAATCCTCTCATGTAACGAGTGGTGTCTCTTGTCTATGTATCTATTTTAATCCACACTGATAACCTCTCTAGAAATCTGACTTTCCTCTGCCTATCAGGAATGTATAGGAATGTTTCCTCAACTTCCTTTCTGTGGGTTGCTGCAAGCTGTAATATGCAGGTTTCTCTCCTTGCATTTTCTTATTTTCCTTTGTAGACTGCTCTTGTTAGTTTTAATTACAGCAGTGGAGGACAGTATGCTAAAGAGCTCCCCAAGGAGGTGGCACTAATGGTCACATGTCCCCCCTGAGTGACAGCATCCGTTCTGGTTGCAGTACTATCAAGACAGGGGGGCAATTCTTGTATGGATTGGTAAACGGAATTTATGTGAGAAGATAAATTAGCAGGCATCTGCGTTTCCTATTTGAATAGGCTGTGTGACTCAGTAAGCCTTTTGTTCAGTGGGCTAAAAAATGGCACGCAACTCCTCATCAGTATTGAAATTTTAAAGCATATTAAATTACTATAGCATATTTTCAAGGAGTGTAAAGAAAAAAATACAGTGGATTTAGCACTGTGCCTTTCAAACCAACAACCCCAATACTTAAACAAAAACCTATGAAAATAATAGCAGGAAAAACCTGAATGGTTTGTATACAGAAAGAAGCTAAGACACATGTGAAATACTATATTCAATAGTGGTTTTATTACAGTGTCAGCACACACTATGTGTGCATACATATGCTACAGATTCCTGTTGCTGTTTTTGTGACTTGTATAAAGCATACTGAGATTTACATCACAGGATGTAACTTTTGGAGGTGTTTTTACGCCAACCTTTGCCAAAATTCAGCACGTGATTTTTAGTTTGCACCCGCTGTTTCATTTGCCAGCATTTTTTTGAAGTAAGAACGCTAGGCTCTGCATATTGTGCACTGTTAACATACGTTATCTGTGCCTTGTGGCAGTATTCAATCAGATGAATAAATGGAACAGTATGTCAATGCACAGTATGATTGCCATTCAGAATCTTAAGGAAAAGTTGGTATTGCAACATCTGCATAGACGCTGTCATAACATCAAGGAAAAAATTAATAATGCCCTTCTTGTTTCATTGGATCAAATGCAAATAAAATAACCATGATCTAACATGGAAGGCATTTTAAAAAATATTTTTAATGGTTTTTGAAAAATAATCATAATTAACAACACAAAGGGAACTGGAATTGAAATGGGATGTTTACATAGTGCATGCTAAGCCTTTGAGTGAGACAGTCTTTATTTACTTAGTCTACAAGAAACAGAATACAGCATTCACCTCTCCAACAAAGCAAGCAGCATGGACATTTTTTGGACACTATCAAATACTTCTGCTATCAAATACTGCTACTTCTATTACTGTTGTTAATAGCAATTATTATTGCTGGAGGGAAAATGTCATATTTACAGCAGCAGGTGACATCAGAGGAAGTTATTTTTTCTTATGAGGCCCTCCAAAGAACCAAGTTCCGTGCCTAAGGATAAAACAGAGCATCTATTATCAAAATCTATTAAGAGTAAAGATTGGAATTTTCCATGTTGTCCAATGCTGCGATGCTCTTGTTCCCTTACAATGCCAGCCGAAAGCAGGGAGGGAGTGGAGTGGGAGAGGAACAATAGATCAACAGTTCTCTCTATGTTTAAAAATTCACAGCACCTCTGCTACACCAGAATATTATGTGACAATAATGTTAGGCCTCTGATTTATACCAACAGATGCAGGGAAATTCCAAATTAAGGCTGTCGTTCTCCCCTCAGTGCAGATCCTCTGTTGGTTCAACTTTATGTAGCACCTCTGAGTTCGGTGGAGAGATGCCAGTTTACATCAGCTGAGGATGTGGTCCACTGTGGTGCGGAGGCCTTAGTTCTGTTTAAATCAGAGCCACAGTTACGGGTAACACAGTCGTTCCATACTTAATATATATTTACAACACACAGGTGTAAACCACACAGAGGAAGGTCATAAATTTGGAAGCTCACTATTAAAAAGCCTCCTGGTTATGAATGGATTTTTAAAATGTTCCCTTTGTTTTATGTTCAAAAGATGTAGACTGTTGGAAAAATATGCAAACACTATGCCTTTAAAACACCAAATGCAAGTGAGTTTTAATAACCTATCAGGATCTTAGTCCATCATAACATTTAATCTGCATTACATCTCACTTCCTAATCGTTACTTTCATTCCAATTGTGAGCCGAGAGGGTGGGGGAGAGATGAGAATTTCAGATAAGTGCCAGTAAAACAAGTTTGCTCTACAGCTGGCAAACGCTGTGCACACGTTAACAGTGCCTTATGGCAGTATTCAATCAAATGATTCTATAAACTAAAAATAATCATCCTAATACTAATACCTATTATTCTTCATTGTTACTGGTCGCTATGGTGCTGCATCTGACTATGAAGAATTCACCGCCATTATTACCCTCAGTGTCTCTCTCTCTCTGAAATGTGATCTAATTGCAGAATCCACACCTGTTCGACAGTTCAATAGAAGCCTGCTTTTGATGGAAGCAGACTTTCAAGCACACACACATGCTCATACACAGGCACACACGCACGCACAGGCACACACTCGCACACAAATGCGTGCACACACAGGCATACACCCCAATTCACGGAAGACTTCAGCTGGAGAAAAATAGAGTGTGAGTTGATCAGAAAATGATATTGCGAGGAGTAAAAAGAAGGGAAAAAAAAAGCTTGTGTTTTGTGGTCATTGGAAGATTGCTGATGGGTGCATAAATAAAGCATGCTGGAACATCTGTTCTTTGTTGTGCATTCAGCTTTTTAATGTCTTCAAAGAGCAGCACTGACGCATCACTGACTACCACTCCCCATTCAAGCAACATTTTACCAGAAAATAATAAACCTTCCTGGTGGGGTGCAAGGAGCCAAGGCATTTGGGCAATGCCATTAATTTGGAAATATCTCTTTTTCTGGGATTTTTAAATATCTCTCCCTTTGAACGTTGTTCAATTTTTGGGATCCAGCCTGGAGTCCCTATCAGCCTGAGCAGTAAATCAGCCTGAATATTCTACTCAAGCCTTTTCTTTCTGTACCAAAAAAAGAAAAAATGGAAAGGGGAAGGCTGTTGTCAAGTCGAAGTTTATACACATTTTCCCACTCCTCTTAATTCTATTAATGTTAAAAATTCTGTCCAGAGGGATTCTTTTTCCTTAAGTTACAGTATTTATTTATACTGGTAAAATTCAGCAGCAGTGAAGACCCCTGACAGTTTAACAATATTGGCTGGTTATTTTGATACACTGTGCTAGGCAGCAAAAGATTAAAACCAGAGCATCCTAGACGGAGAGAAACCAGCTTGAATTCTAAAATAAAATTTTAGCAGCATGGATTTCTCTTGCCATAGGCTATGAGGCTACTATGAATTTCAGATGCATCTCCAGAGCTGTCAATGAGGTGGAAAGATGGGATTGGCATTACAAAGATTTGTTGCAATGTGATTCAATGTAATTGCAATTGAAGGTATAGCAACATTAAATTGCAGCTGAGAAAGAGCTGTTTATGCATGTACAGTATATGAACAGACATTTGCCCTACCACTCTAGGACCATGACAAGATTTCTTTTTTGTACTACTTCCTTCTGCTTTGCTCTTTCTTTCTAGGTCACAGCTCAAAGATATTGGAATACCAATTAGATGCTGGTGGGTTGCATTTATAATGAGCCTGACAATGGTCTTGTGACAAAAAGCTTCAGAAAACACAAACACCTTTTAGGACAGTTTGATAATTAGACACTATAATGTCTCTGTTTTATTCTAAGAGATGTTTTGCCTCTTGATTGTTCATCTTCATTTTATCTGCACTGACAACTAACCATTGTTACACAGTCCAGTGCAGGGAGCAGGGGGTGATGGTTCAGGCATACCACTGACATCAGTGGGTAAAATTCCTCTTGCTTTGGCAGCAACATCATCAATCTCCAAGAAGCTTCTTAGCAAAGTTTTGCTTTCTTAGTCCAACTGGAATCTGATATTAGAGCTGGGACCTGTTGCTCCTAAGGAAAACAAACCATGTTACTTCCCTGCCCAGGGCAAGGGGCTTAGAACTAGGTGATCTTAAAGTCCTTTCCAACCCAAACCTTTCTATGATTATATGATTTTTTGACTGGAAAATGCATGAGATATATACCTTCCTCCTCAGCATATTATAAAGCCTGTGGCATGACTGTGTTGCCACAAACATCAAAGGGGGTGTTGCTGCCGATTTTAATAAAAGCAGGAACAGTATCACCAAGATCATTAAAGTTCTTGCAGTGCTTTGAGATCCTCAAATGCAATCAGATAAGAACAGTGGTATTGTATTTATCACAAGCATAAAAAAGCTCAAATAAATACATCTGGGACTCACTGAGGTAAAGGAATAATCTTCCTATGCATAAGATCCTTGGTCCTTGCAGCTCCTGAGTGCTTGACATTTTAGGAATAGATTTCACTCTCACAGAATCCCTGACAAAAACAAAATTAAACTATTCTGATCTTGTGGCGGGGAAACTGAGGCATAGAGCACTTGGAACAGCTTTCAGATGAAGTCTGTCAGAGAAATCAGTCTAGACCCCAAGAATTTGAATGCTACCCACTTCCATCAGCTAGCTTCCTTTCAGCTCCTGCCACAGGGCTGGCTTCTGCTTATAGATGGCTCTACCAGCGTACTCATACCTGGTCAGCAGAGTAGTGAAGAGAGGAACATGCCCCTTCTCACATTTATTTGACATCCATGGTTTTGTTATGATTCTGCTCTTGAACCCAAGAATTGTTTAAAAGGGGCACAGAATGGGAAAAAAAACAAAAACAAGAAAGGAAATCTTTTTACTTACAGTGGAAGAAGGACCTGTTGACTCTAATAATGCAGTATTTAAATGTGTCTGCTCCTCTGCTTAGAGATCCTTTTGCAGAGTTCCATTGCTCTGTACTTTTGCACAGTAATTTCACATTGACCGTTTAATTACAGAAGGCTGTCACCTTTACTCATACTCGGTACATGGCTTACGAATAGTCACTTTGGTATCAAGGAGGTGGGGGTCAGCTCGCCTGGTAGCAGTAGTCAGTATAAGACTAGGGGGAGCAAAACCCGGCCTGCAATAATTGCCATGTAGCGACATAGTGTTTACATAGTAATTACCTTATTATTTTTATGAAAAATACATGATTATTTTTGTCCTCCAAACCAGAGTACAGGCCACACAGTAATTACTTTTGGGCATAAGTATAATTGTACAAACACACTTTTCATGTCTCTGCCTCTTTTCTGCATGTACACAGTTTGATGTTTCACTGCGCACAATTACTATGGGTATTTATCACTGCATATTATTTAAGTCCTGAAAGAAATAGTTGGTTCCTGGTACATTGGCCTCATACATTAAAAGGTCATAATGAAGAAAATGTTTGAGTTGTTTGTTTGTTTCCAGAAAGTAATCACAATGTCTACCTAGATATACTTTACTAAGCCCACAATTCTTCATCGGTGTATGCCTTTATCCCAGGCTTGTCGGGGTAATGGGTCAAATCCTTTTGCCTCTGGGAACATCTGATAAAATCATATTTTAAAACTAAAATGAACTCGGAGATATATATGTGTGTCCTTGACAGATGGGGCCAGACACATTCTGTAGTCTGAAAAGAATACATTGACTCACTAGCTCATCTTCTTTTCGTAGTGTGAAGTACTCCATTAATGACATTTCATGATGTTTAAGATGTGGGTAGCATTGCCTGTAAAGGCGGAGCTGGAAGGAGGGGAGAGAAAGAGATAATATTAGAGAATCAACATGCCAATGTACAACAAAGGCCAGTCTCAATGCTGAACTGAAACTGTAGGTGGATTTTTGCAGCACTTGTGACTGTTACTAATTGGGACCAAATCTGAACATTCTGCAACATGGCTCAAAAATAGCTTAGACCAGACACAAGGAGTTATTTTCAGTTTCTAGACATTGCCATGATTGTCAGAAAGTGAAAAAGACAACTGCACCTGAGCCTTGGATGAGAAGGGACCAAAACATCTGTTAGCATGAGCTTGTTTAATGTCAATAGGTTTGTGTCAGTTGACAACTGAAGAGAATCAGATCCAGAATAGACTGAAAAAACTATGATCAACTAGAATACAATAAATATCTTTAAGAAACATGTTATTTGAATAACAGTCAGCAAGAATTCAGGTGAGAAACACCTCAACACGAGAGACATTAACTTCACATTTAAAAGGTGGATATTCTTTTGATTGTTCAATCTACTTTTAATGACATCTATGAGCATCCCTGAAATCTGCTTGTCTTCTCTGTATGCACTGATCATTTAAGAAAAAAAAGGAAGATAATACAGCACAATTTCACATAATAATCTTACCCCCATTTTCTAATGAAAATTGTCGGATATCCTATTTGGTACTTGGCTATTTATGTTAATATGTTACCTGAAATGTAAGTAGATTTGGGTGTATATTGCACTGAAGACATGACAAAGATTTATAAAGCTTCATCACAATGAGTAGAACTCTCTGAGAATATTGACAGTGACTAATGCTGCCTACGTCTCAATGGCAGCACTCTATACCTTACCCATTTTCTACAGAGAACAATCATGTTACTACCGATTAGTTCTTTCTTTCCATAAATGAAAACCCCCTTTGCTTATTGATTCGCTTAGTTCAGTCATTTATGATACACTTGAGTAGATATATTCTAGATAAAAAAGGCTGGGATATTTTCTTCTGGTCAGTGATGGGGTTGGAGAATCAAGTTTGCAATCCTGAGACACTTCACATCTCTTATAAAGCCTACATACTGTTTTGTGGCTTATAGAAATATTTTAGGCCTTTGATCTGCATGTCACTCAGCACACATAGAACTGGCCAAGAGAAAACCAGCCAGAGGAATACATCTTCTTTTAGATAACTTCATGTTCTCTGCCAAAAGTATGCGATTCATTGTGGCAGATCCTTGGTTGTGGATGAACAGATAAGGAGAAAGAAAAGAAGGAAGTAGGAACATGAATGCAATAGAAGAAAGAATAGCAAACAGAAAATAGACAAAGGGGAAAATGTATGAGGTATGGTGACAAAGACAAGGAAAGAGTAAGGCTTCAGAAAATGTTTTTTTGGTGGATAGTGGTGTATGAAGCCTTCTTTAAAGCATGTGATAGCCCTTTAAAAATATTAAATATCTCACTTTCTCCACAAGAGACATGAGGTTTTTTTCTTCCCTAGATATGTTTGCTACCACTATCTACAGTTATCTGAGAACTACAATGGAATTTTCTAATCTGTTATAAAACTCTGGTGGACTGAGTCTATTCTCTAAAAAGTAACTGCAAACTTCAGTAACTAAATACCTGTATTGGAGCAGCAGAGCAGTTTAGGGGAGGAATATGATTTCATCTTGCAGACTTCAGAAAGTACTTAGCAGGATATAGCTGACAAGCAATTACCAAAAGCTATCTTTTTGTTCATTCTGGCTCAGTATAGAATTCTGTAGACATTGAATGCTCTGGAACCAATATCGGAATGTGTTAAGTGGGCAAAACAACAGGTGACAGTTTTCACTGGTCAGGAGGACTCTGCAAACACTGAATTTTGGGGGCCTTTCCACAGCTAAAAGATAGCCAGCAGCTACGTTGTGACCTTTCAAATTGTTTCCCTTGGGATGTCTGATGGGCCTAACAGTGGTCTTGGGAATAAACCTCCCCACCAACCTTTGTCTAGTTCCACTTAAAAGAGAAAGCTGGACTTGAAACAGTGTCAGAAGTAAAGGTCAGTGCTTCATTTACTTGAGCTTTATAGGCTAGATTTCAACCCTCTGCTTTCTGTTTACTTCCCCAGGGACCTCTGCTTAAATCATTCCATCTTTTGAACTACTTCTTAGCGATGATTTTTCTTCATCCAAAAGCCAGGGCTAAAGCAAGCCTTTTAAGACACGTATTCAGGCAGTAATATGCTAAATAATGGCAGGCTTTGCTCCATAATTTGCGTGCGTTTCCTCTGATATCTGAGATTTACCTAGGTTTCACTATATACCACAGAACAAAGTATATATTTGCTCATAGGAACGAGAGCAAAATCAGCATTTGGAAGAAAGTACAACTGAGCTCCTTATTTTGCAGGGAAGAGTTACAAATAGGTCTGTCTTTCCAAGCATTGCGAAATCCCCAGAAGAAAAGCTCTTTATTACATGAGCTCCTGTTAGATCTGAAAAACTCACTGTTCCTTCTGGAACAGCCTCTACTTTCAACCGTACATGCTTTTTTTCTCTAGTTGGTAGATAGGGAAACTTATTTAGCAAAGTTGGGGTTTCATCCAGTGACTCCTCGTATCAGTGGGGATCTTTCTACTGACTTCAATGAGAACTGTGTGCAACTCCCAAATTGCTATCATTTTCCAACTAGAGAAGACACTTGAGCATCTGGTGCTGTTCTAGCAAGCTTCTTACACAGCTTTGGTGAGAATTTTGAAGCTGACATAGAAAGAATTTTCCAGGGCTCACAAGCTCTTTGTATCCTCTTTTCTTTTTAGAAACACTGCTGACACGCCTGTGATACTGTTTGAATATGAAAAAATAGAAGAGAAAGCTATACTGAGCATTGTAAAACATTCTGGGCAAGCGTTTGCTTGAGTTTAAAAATGGACTTGCTTCTCTGTGCTTATACAGTTTTTTAGCACTTCGGAAGAACTGAGATATGTGTTTGCTCTTGGAATGTGGAGTTCAACCCCCCATTCCTGCAGGCGATACGGGTCTGGGTTGTGAAGAAATAGCCATGCTGAAGGCAGTACTGGCACAGGCCTCCTGGAGTTTCTTCTTCCTGAGTTTGGGCAGACTGTTTCTCTATCTCCCACTGTAATTACTGATTTCTATCTTGTGGGTTGAGGGACACAGGTGACAATCTTACCCTGTGACTAAATGGTCTTAAGTAAGGTTGGGGTGCCCAGGGGGTATATACACATCTAATGCAAGTCTAATCCTATTAATCTGTACTTTTGCTTTGGAAACAGATCTGCCTTTTTTTTTCCATCCTAAGAAATAATCTTTCTATTTTTCACTGTGATGGCATTGATGACCTACAAACAGGAAAAACACCATGTGATCTGTGTGATCAGTGAGGGGACACAACCAGAATTTGCATATCCAGTGTCAAATATTCACACTAAGCTACCTGTGCTCTCACTGTACGGTAAAAACCTACTCAAACTCTGTGGAATGAGAATCACATTTGAGAAAAAGCAGTCTGCTCACGTATGTGCCATTAGTAGAAAGACTGGCAAATAAATTATCTACCTTGAATTACACACTAATACAAGCACCTATGTGATGTGCGTCTGTGTGAATTCATTTACACTTGTCGAGGTATATGCATGCATATGAACATAAGTGTATCTCCTCTCTCTTTACGTCTCTTTCATACATTGGTACAGTAAGCATAACAACTGTCATGTTACTTTTCAGACACCAAGAATCTCATCTTTTGTACAAGCCTGAGAGTACTTGTTTTTTTCCTCTCTAATAATTTCAGTAAGGCTCTATCCCTGATACCCACTTCCAAAACTCCCACTCACTTACCTCGGAACAAATCCAGCCATGCTTGTACATGTGCGTGTGTTGAACAAGCCCTCATAAAATGCCTATCACATCATTATTTTGTTTAAACATTTTTATTTCTCCAGAGAATTTAAAATACACAAACATGTGATTCCATGAGGAAATGATCCAAAAGAGATTATAAATACAGCTATAAATGTCAAAGTTCTCAAAACATTTCACTGGCTCTATCTTCAGAAGAGACTGTTTACACAGAAAACCCACGTCAGTGTGTTTTATTATTGTTATTGTGTGTTAAATGTTACAAATGCAATCTGTTTGCCTTACACGTAAACCATAGTCTCCAAATATCTTTAAGAATCACCTCTAACAGTTGTACTCAGAGACAGGAGTGTAATTTAATGGGATATTAAGCAATCTCTCCACAGCAGGAAAGGTTTTTGGGTTTCATACAACTCTCATCAGAGGCACCTATACTTAATGTCCTCAGAAATGAGTATTTTACACTGGATTATATCTCCTGGCTCCATGTTTGTGAGAGGGATTGGAATACAGAAAGTTCAAAGTTCAGACCTTTCAAAACTTGAGTTCTTGCATACTTGGGATAAGATAATTTTTATTTATTAAGAAGAACCATCAAAGTTTTGCTTTTTTTAAAATTTAATTTAAAATATCTCTTTCCGCATCTGTCTTCGAAGTGGTGCCTAAGAGACCCCTACTAAATAGTTCACACTCCTTTCCTTCTCTGATGATAGCGGCTATCTCCAGAAATGGATGAGTCAGAACTAAAATAATGAAGCAAACAAGCATCAAATCTCTTGTAAAATGCAATACACCTAAATATGACACTGTAAGTTTAAAATCCACAGCATGGAATGAATTCTAATACAGGGAACTAGAGTAGCATATATCTGAAATTCGTCACGGATATTTAACTTGTTAGGAAAAATGTTAAGACTAGAAGATCTTTTTCTTTGGTCTACTTGAATGTTGATCACAGCTGTTTGCTGCAATTATGGAAAACAAAGTAATATTTAAATTTGAAAATTTCTTTTTAAAGGCTGCATAAGAATGTTGGATAGAATTTCCCCAGAGTCAGAGGAACCATTTTGTCTGAAGGGTGGTCACAGAACATCCATTTTATGTTTCACAAGCTGAAATGTTTTTCCCTATATCCTCTACACTTATTTAAAGGCAACATCCACAAAGCTCGAATGTGCCGCAGGAGGATATCGGGATGTCACCGGTGCCCTAGTCAGTCGTGAATGCATTTGTTAGAAGAACACACCTCTGGAAGAAGCCATATCTTACTATCAGAGAAAGAAATATTCCTCCCAATTCTCTAACAATCTTACATACGTGAAAAAAATTCCTTCCTGACCGCAGATCAGAATCAGATCCCAAATATAAAGTATGTAAATAAAGTGTTATGTGTTCCTTATCTTCTTAGTATTTTTGCTGTTCACCTTTCTTTATAACAAGAAGAGGAAAGGGTTTGCAGCACACGTATTTCAACATGTTTCAGCATTGTCTGGAATGAGAGTTATGGTCCTAACCCTTGAATTTCACCAGTAGCAAAGGATAAAGTTTTGCTTTTAAGCATTCATCCTGACTACTCTCTAAACTGTCAGAGCTTGGAAGAGAATAAATGAAGCATAAGAACAATCTGACCACAGCCCCCTCCAGATCAGTGGTCCTACGGGAACAGTGCACAAAAGGGAGAAAATCTGACAGCTCAGTGGGGCCAGATAATTTGCTATTCAGTTTTGATGATGAAATTTATTTATTGGCTACAGCTCACTGGCCCAATACTCCAGGATTAGAGGTTTATCTCCTGAAAGTAGAATGTTTAATTCTAGTTTTGATTTTACCCCAAAACAAAGTCTCTGTAATTCTGGTTTTCTGATTTATTGGCTGCAGTTTTCCCGAGATGAAAGTAGGAGTTCAGCAATCTGTTCTTGGAAATCCAGTATTTTGCAAGGATTCTCTGTCAGCAAACATGTGATAAGCAAAGACATTTTCTTGAGTTTCAGGCCAGTGGCTTATTCACAAGATACTTTCCTCTTTGAAAACAGGTCTTCACTCTCACTGTGTTGCTCTATTGATCAATCTGTTTTGAGAGAGCACGAGAGCTCAGAAAAAGGAAGTTTCTTTTTTGCCACATTAAAGCAACTGAATTTGCTTAAGCCAGGCATGATTATCCTCCAAATGGAAAGGGTTTTACCCTAAGTATCTTGTAAGCTTTTCTGGATGCTCCTGCAACACAGAGGGAAAGGAATCATCTAAGCTATCAGAGACTAACAACTCTGCAGAACAACTCCCTGTGGCAGAGGGAATGAACACATTGCCCCCTGACACAAGTCTTTACCCACATCAGCAAATATTTTGTGTCTGTACTAGATCGGGAAGTAGGGAAATTATTGGGTTTTCCCAAGCTTGAAGTGAAGGGAGTATGTGAAATACACAGCCTTCAGAGCTATTGCAGCCTATGCAGCCTTGTCTAAGTACATGGGCGCATTCATTCCCTCAGCACTCAAAGTTCTTACCCTTCAGTGGTGCAGGAAAAGGCCTGGAAAGTTTTGTCTTTATCTATTTTTCCCAAGGAAATGATTTTGTAAAGGATTTTCAAGTCCTTGAGGTCATCCATGGAAAATTGATCCACAGGCAGATATTTCCTGTAGGAATGTAATACATGGCAATGGTGAAAGAAAATTTTCAGCTCTGATCTGTTCTCAGCTTTTTCTGGACTTCTGCAAAAACTCATCTTTTTGTATCTTACTTGTCCACACAGAATTAAAACCACATTCATTTTTCATCCTCTTTCATCCACTGGCCTCTCTGGAGCCAAAGTGTGAACTGAGAACTTTGAATAAGTATTTCTTTGTTCTAGTTTAAAGAATTACTTGATGGCTAGCCTGTGGCTGAAAACATAAGAGCTCCGGTCTGTGGCCTCTAGCAAAGGTGCATAACATTGGAATTCTGGTAAAAGCACCCACTTACAGTAACACTACAAAATAAATTACTTAGTCTCCCACCTAACTGTTTAGTAACTTTCGTGTTTAGTACTAACAAAAACTTGCCAGTAGTAGAGAAAAAATCAGAAGATGCTTACAGAAATCAGACACACATCCCCAAAATATACCTAATCTTCAAAATAGTAATAAAAATTTATCAGAAACAGAATTCTTTTCTGAGACTGGCAGGAGTTCTTTTTGCCCTCTGGGCTGGAAACACTAAACCAGTCGTACCACTTTCTGCACTGGACAGCCAAAGACTTTCTGTGAGAAAGAACAGGGTGGGGAGAGAACCATGCTTTAAACCTTTCCTCGCCATTTGGATTCACAACCCCTGGAATAACTAAAACTAAATTTTCTACATTTAAAATTTTGTGTTCCGTTTTCCCATGCTACATTTTATCAATCAATGATTTTTAGAATTTTTTCCTCAAAATTCCCAAGGTGGAAGAAGTAGAAGATAATTAAATGCACTTGAGTATGTTTTTTTGCTTCAGCTTGCAATCCTGAACAGGTTATTCCATTTGCTGTATTTCAAGTTTCACTCTTGTGAAAATCGGAAAGAAGAGCTATTTACTGCAATTATTTCCCTACCCTCCATTCATGTCTAAAACAGTGACAAAAACATAATAGATCACTTTGTTCATTGAATAAACAACCCACAAATGCGACTTTACAAGGTACATTCCCAGGAAACAGATCTATAAAACTGGTAAATGCACCAAGACCCCATCAGGAATGTTTGAACTAAATCTTAATTTGTCATTCCTGAACACTTCACATGCCCCTCTAAATGAGTTATGTACTGCATCATCGACAGGAAATATAACAGACTGCACACTGGAGATCTCAAAAAGGGCTAGTGGGAATGTTTTATTGAGCATTGCACAGGTGTTAACAATAGAGTGGGTAACACAGATCAAAGGACTGTGCAGAAGCCACTTCATAAGTTATAAGCTGTTCTTCATCTACCTTGTCTGATAATAAACTGCATACCTACTCTGGCTCCTCTGTCCACCCTGTGAGTGATACCTCAATAGAACAGAGGTGAACAGCAATGATATCACTGCTAACTTGATTCCACAGCTTCAATCCAGATAGTTTTTATGACAACTTAGAGCAAGTTTGAAGATGACCTAAATTCTGATTAGGATGTCTGTAAAAAAAAAAAACCAAAAACCCACAAACGAATAAACACTCAAAAATAATCCCAACTCAATTTTCCACTCTTATCAGGCCTTCTACATGATGAGAATGGCACAGTGCAAGTGCGAGATATCCCAAATGGACAACATCTCAGCATCATGGTGACGCTGTGTACTTGGGTATCTGAAGGACTTCCTTAGCAATGCAAACCAGATTGGAAGAGGAGTAAGGAGGAAGCTGCTCAGTTTAGAAACAGCTTTCAGGCCTCCAAAGAATGTCCTGTAGAAAAACCAGACAGTAATGAGTTAGTTTTCAGATACAGAATTTTTCTTGTAACACACACTGATTTATAGGAGGAGAGAGATCTGAGGTTACTAGGTGATTGACATGACACAGTGGTACCCTAATATCTGGACATCCACCTTACCAATCTTTCCTCCCTTCTTTTCTATCCACACTGGATCTTGATTATCAAAAGAAGATATGAAAAACCAAATGATTGAGGCTATAGTGTCTATCTCAGTAAGTTTTGTTAGAACTCCAATTTAATCTGTTCTGGTTTTGTTTCAGTTTGCAGGCTCTCTCTCCAGTTTTCTGTATGCTTGAAAGCTTTGCTTCAGATCAGTAGTCATGGTGGCAAAGTCCTGGGCAGTGGGCTGAAACAATTTTATCTCAATGTGATAAAACAAAAGTGCATTACAAATGGCAGTGACAAGGCTTTAGTATTGGCAGTCTTACTGAAAAAAGGATGTGAAAAATGTCTGCCCACCGGGCCCAGAAGTTGTCACTGTACTGACTGTGCTACAGAAGCACTTGTGTTTTTTAAGACCAAAGAAACAGATGGAGACAGAAACACTGATTTCCATGTATACATTCTGTTAGCATCTTCTCAGCTTAAAGTTCGTTTCACGTCCTTGAGCCTTCCAAATAGCACAGTAATGAATATGGAAGAAAAGTGCATGTTTTTGACTCAGCATCAACAGAGTACAACTCAGTACTCTGTGAAAACTGCAGAGAAAGAGTCCTCCTCCTAAAGGTTATTATTTTTATCTGAGGAACAGAGTCACATAGCAGGCAAGGCACAATGTCTACAGTGCTAGGCATTGCACGGACAAGCATTAGGGGCAATTCTAACTCTGAGGTTCTTACAACAACTTTTTATTGTTTTGCTTGTTTTATAAATGAGCAACAGAAGCAAGCAATGGTTGAGGGACTGCACTCCATTCCAGTGTCCAAACCAAAGGAGTCATCCTCCTTCGTGCAGCTCCCCCATGCAGGAAGTATTGGCTAATTGCTGAATCCTGGTATCTGAGCTGGAAAGAGAGGTGCTTCATTTGGAAAAGCCAACCTATTAATACACACTGCAAGAAAATTAAAATACTGCACCCAGGCACTTCCATTTTGCAGTTTTGAAAGCAGAAGCAGACTTTTTTACCCCTAGTCTATTAATCTGTTCTTCCAGTGAGTCAGTCCCACAAAGATGCAACTCCCCAGGCGCACACCCTGCTAGCAAACCTGCATCTGCAGAAGGTCTCTCCTTACGCTACATGCAAATCTTTCTGGAAGCTGGGAATCATTTGACTTATGAGGTTCCTGTCTCCTATACCCAAGTCATTCATCTAATTTACATGTATTCAGCTGCTTGTTTGTTTGCTTAGCATGCTAAGTATCAGTTTTTAGAGAAATTCACTGTCTATATATGCTCTTTACAGGATGTGTTCATGTGTTACACAAAGGCTGTTTCGCTGTTTACCTCCTGCTGACTCCCTGGAGAGGATTGTGATGGGGCCTCCTATGCACCATGTGAGGACTTATTTCCATGCTGTATAGTAGTATGGTATACTGCACATCTTTATCCACCTTTGCTGTTGGGCTGACCCCTTTGTTCCATGGTCTTCTCCTTTTCTTGGCAAATGAGATACCGACATTGTTTTTCATTCTTTGTATTTACAAAATAAATTATGAGCAGTATTCAACACAGCAGGCTAAGTGGGGCAGAGAATTACCTTACACACTGTTAGGAATCACTGAAAGAACAGTTAAATCCTTCCAGGGAAAACTGGTCTCCAGCCAGAGCTGCAGTATAACCTTTAAAACTCAAGTTCAGTCAAACACAAAGTTGCCCTTAAAAAAGAAAGTCTACTATCTAGAGGAAAATTAGAGAAAAAAACAGACTGCTTCCTCTTTTTCTCATAAAGAAACATGATGCTTGAGAACCACATATTTGTACTTAGGCACCTTCTAAAATGAGGCTAGACTTTCAGAGATGATGATTCAACTTTCCACTGGTGATAGCAGGGTTTGGATCAGGCCCTCTGTTTGTACATGCTTTGTAGGTAAACAGAAACTTTAACATCTCTTGCCTGTAATCCTCTCATACATGCAGAGAACAAAATTCACCATGTGAAGTAAGGAAGGAATAAAATAAACATACAGGTCATGCTTGCCAACAAAAGCAAACAGCAGGCCCTCCAAAGCAGCCTAAAAAACCTGCCTGTGAACACTTCTGGAGTGTCAGTGCAGTTTTAACATAACAAACCCCTTCTGGGACTACCATGGTAATTGCTGCAAGAAAAATCATTTTCATCTGGTAGCTATGCTGTATTTCAGGCCAGTGCCTTGATTATCTTTAAATACCTTTGACCCCAAAGAAATTTAAAATTAAACTTTTGTAACGTTGCATTTGCCAGTTCCAAATTACCAAAACCAATACTTTAAGTTGTATGTTTGATAAACTACGTGACCTATATGTGAGATATGATTGAGACTTGTCAAAAGTTTCACAAACAGATCTGAGAACTGACCAATGTTTTTAATGCCATATCTTGCAGAGTTGATTGATCAAGTAAAAAAAAAATGATGACAGTTTTCCATCCATCTGCTTTCATAGGGCACCATTTCAGCCTCTACCCCTGATTCCTTCATATTTACAGCTGCAGATAAACTCCTGGCTAACCAGAGAGGGGCAAAAAGCTTTCTCCTAAAGAAATGCTACTCCACATGTTGGACTGTAGCATATTCAGGATGAAAAAGAAATTATCCAGTCACATCACCTTGAGATCCAGAGGACAGAAATGAATGGCTTATATGGTGTTTCTCTAGCTACTCAATAGCATCTCCGTAAGAATGCTGGCCAAAAGGTAAATATTATTTTTCACAATGCTTTCTGGAAAGCTGTAGTATAAACACTAGAGTAAGTTCAAAACCTCTCCTATTGAGGGCAGTGAGAACTGGGAGAAAAAGACCTACAGCTTATGAAAGCCTGGAGAAAAACCTGAGTTGTGTAAAAAAATGCTAGAATAAGTAAGAATCTCAATTTGCCCTTGAGCTGTCCTCACTTATTCCTATTAAAACTTGGGGGGAAAAAATGACAACAGTTCATGTATTTTATTAACATCTTTTCTTCCCAGGAGAATTAGATGGGTGCAGACAACAAGGATGGAGAGGATTAATTTAGCTAGTACCTAGGGTATTAATGATATACCTAGGGTATAATTAGGGTATAGTTAAGAATCCTGGGTTAATTATAGGAAATGAAAAACCAAGGCTGAATATTTGAAAAAATTCTTTCTGTCTGTACTGAGCTGTGGAATAGTTGCCCAAGAGAAATGTTCATTGTTTTGCATATGTAAAAAAGTGATGGACTATAAATTGGGAAATACATCTTATAAATGTCTTTGCTTTCAAAACATGCTTCTCATTTTAAGTTCCAGATGATTCACATCTGTTGGTGTCCTCTGTTTTCACTTGTGCCTTGTTTATATCAGAAATAGGAGATTATGGGATTGAGGTTAAAGATCTGTTCATGTGCTTGAAATCATAACTCATTTGATTTTACATGCATCCCGACTGCTATTGTTACTGTTTCAATGACAATTGCTCAGCTCTTTTCCCAACATAGTCCCTAACCTGTTGCTTAGGGAAAATGCAAACTCTGCTGGGAGCTACATCACAAGAAGTGACCTTTCCACAGAAGGAAGATGGACAGGATGCAGGAACAAATCTCTTCTAATTCTAACCCTGGGGGTTATCTGAAAAATACAAGGAAAACTTCAAGAGGACGAACAGGATGAGGAAAGGAATGAGTCTCCCTACTGCTAGAACAGGAAAGCCAAGAGAATGAAGCCACCATTCTTTTGGCTGTGAGGAATGTTTTATTCTGGCATGCCATCTACCATCTTGCTCGGTCAGCAGCATAGAGATACACAGAAATTCTTCCAACTGCATTAGCTACAAGCAGGGAGAATTTACAGGAGCAATAACATGGGTAAGTGCTTCGATGACTCCTTTTGCTGAACAACTCCAGACCCCAGCCCAGCAGGAAACTTCACAATCTGTCTGAACATCTCTGAGGGCTTCCTACAGCATCTGCAATCATCCCTTAAAGGTGTTCAGGAGCTTGCAGGCACCAATCTGCCCCAGAGTGTGAACAAAGGTATCCAGGTGAAGCACAGGCAAAAGATTATTTGAAATGTCCTTTTAATGACCACTAGTATTGACCAAACCTGAATTATTTGTGTATCTTTTCCTCTGGTTGTATCTGGTAGTGCACTTGCTTCATCTGAGTTTCTTGAGGACAGAGAAAAGGGAAGACTGAAAATCACAACTAGTATTTTGAACTGCAGAAGAGTGTCCCTTGTTTTCTCTTGTTCTTTGCAAGAATCATAGAATCATTGAATCATAGGTTAGGGTTGGAAAGGCCCTTAAGATCATCTAGTTCCAACCCCCCTGCCAGGGGCAGGGACACCTCCCACTAAACCATGCCACCCAAGGCTCTGTCCAACCCAGCCTTGAACACTGCCAGGGATGAAGCATTCACAAATTCCCTGAGCAACCCATTCCAGTGCCTCACCACCCTCACTGTAAAGAATTTGTAAGAATTTCTAAGAAGCTAATAACTGTCATCTTTCCAGGAGAAAGTACACTTACAATTGAATCTCAGAAATTTTATAACAACTCTTAAAAATGGTTTGTTTATTATTTTGGGTTTTTTCTGTTTTTCCTTCCCTCACTCCACTGATTTGCTTCAGAGAAGCAAAGTACACTGTACATAAACAGCTACAGCACAAAATACTTTCTGTCTTTTCTTCAGATTTTTACATACATTTTTAATGACTTTCAATCAGACACACTGTAGTTGTAATAAAGCAATAGATGTTTATTATTATTACTATTACATTATTATTATTATACTGTACATTATTATTATTATTGAATTGAAAACTTTAACTCTGTGGTGTTTTTTTACAATTTTCTGTTATTTGCAAGCGTTTGGGGAGATTGTTTACATAAAACACAGAACTGATGGAGTTTTCATGCACCCTACAGTGAATTTCACTTTGTAGATTCGTTTTAAAAGAGTAATGTTACTCACTTTTGATTTCCTTAGTAATTTGCTCTGCCTCTTTTTGGTCACAATTTTAATTTAAGGAAAGGATTCAATGTCTCTGAGACACTGGCAGATCCTGCCAGTGAATCCCACTGCCTGTGGGAAGTGCTGATTGATATTCAGAGCTTTAACACTTCCCATTTTGCTGAAGGAGGAGTTTCATCACAGACATTCTAGCTCTTCGGGCCCTATTTTTCATTTTTTTGCATCCTAACCACGTGTCTCGTGCCGTGCCACAGCTACAGTACTGAATTCCTCATCAGAGAGCTCTCTGAGAGCAAGATAATACTTCCGCAGTCTCAGCAGTTATAACGTCCTCCAGGAGGTAAACATCAGTTGTGGAGATCGACGGGACCTACATTCTCCTCAGTTTGCACTCTTTTCCTTGGTGCAACAAAAAAGGTCCAACTTCTCTTGAGGAGATGGAATTTGTCTAAGGTTGTATATCTTCCCATGCCCTGAAACAAATACTAGTTTGTCAATAGACAGATTTCAAAGCCATCTGGACATCTGTAGAGATTAGTTCATGGAGGGCAACAATCGTCCCTGCTGCGATGCTGGGTGGACCATGGTATTGAAGAGTTTGCAAGCACACCTACAGCTCTGTAGGGTACAACACGTCACAAGGCATGTAGGTATGAACCAGAGCTGAGTAAAGGCAAAGGTTATGATGACTTTAGACATGAAGATGATAGTCTTGTTCTTTCAGATGTGGTTCACAGATAATCCATTTTATACATACTTGCTGCAAAGGATGAGTCAAAGGGTGGTTTAAATGCCTGGGATGGTTTGGCCTGTGATTGTGTGACCCCTGTGAGGGAGTTTGTTTGTCATTCTTAACTGCTCTCTTGCTGCTTTATGTGCCAGCTTTTTCCCTCCATGTCCTTTTCAGCTGAGAGAAGTTTATATGCTTGAATAATATGATAACCAGCCATTGCTTGACTTAAAATCTTGCTGCTGGGCTGAGCAAAAAGCCTGCTGTAAGTTTAGAAAGCAATGCACAGACTTTACTTTTCTTTCCAGCTCCACACAGAGACATTAGTAATATGCTTACATTTACATTAGTCATGCTTATATTTTCAGCAGCTTCCTCCAGACAGCTAAAAGCTTAACCTCATGTTTCCTTCTGAATATGGCTGACATGGGCCACAATGTATGTGGCACTGAAGCCATGACCGTTTCTGATAATCTTGGCTTTTATTCCTCAAGAAAGAAAATGATTTGGTTTTTATCTGCTTTTGGCAAAAGCAAGGTAGCAGACAAAACAGCTACCATGGAAAGGTGGGACAGAGGTTTGCGGGAAGGCAGCATCTTCTGGCAAAGAGCTTTAGGAAAAGCCCAAAGGCCCATGGGGTGGGAATGTTCTTTCAGCATTTCTTGGAGAATTGAAAAGGAAAAGACAATGGATTTAATCTCCAGTCAGGTTATTTCTATTAAAGCTCACAGTAAAGGTAGGGGTGGCTCCATGAAAAGCTTGTGCAACTTCGATCCCCCTGAGTCCCCAAGAGGAGATGCCACTGCAGCCTGATGCCACATGTGTGCAGCAGTGAGGAGCAGGAAAGCAAACACAGCCTTGAAACCAAGCTCATGGGAGTTAAAGCAATGGAGTGGAAAATCACACTCACCAGGGCAAATGCCCTCGAGGACACACTGGCAGCACAAGACTCCCAAGGAGCTTGTGGTGAGAGCAACAGATAGCAAGTAAGATGAGCAGCAACAGTGGAGGTGAGCAATGGGATCATGAGCAGTGGTTTCTTGGCTGAGGTACTGACTGTGATAGCTGTGGGAATATTTCACTTCCATGAAGGGCAGTGGGCCAGAGGACGAAAGCAGTGACTTGTCACCTGTGCTGTCATTCACCCCTACCAAGGGAAGATTTGCACTATGATCAGCATGCTCCAGAGGCTGGTAGTTAGCAACAGGGGATTATTAATATGCTATTATTTTACTTCTGTTTTTTGTTCCTCTCTATCTTTTTCAATAGATGTTATGCCATTTAAATCCATGTGCTTAACTCATGGTTGTGAGATGGAAAAACAGAGTGCTCCGTGTGCACCCAAGCCATAGGTTGTCTGATTTCTGGTTTTGGAGTTTATGTCAGGGTTTAAACATTTTAGGGAGAATTCCCTAGAGGCTGCTTTCTGATGCCAAAAAGCATCCAAGCAGATGGGTTGCAATTCCATGACTTGATGTGAGTGGGAGGACATCCCTGCTTGGCATATCTTGGCCCTGTCTTCTCCCTGCTCTCACACCACGCTCCAGTAGCAGCCGTACTACTGGGCCCGCCCTGCCCAGCAAAGGGGAACATTCCCAGAGTAATTCTTTTTGCATGCAGCTATTGATCCCACCAAGCATTGCTCTAAATGATCACTTACAGCGTGGTCTGAAATCAGGATGAAGCTGAGATTTATTGAAGTTCTCCTCCTCAAGAGCCAGGGGTATTTTTCTGAATTCAGTGGGTCCCCATTTGCCTGGCGACAGGACTGTGTAGATCCTCAATCACCACCTTCTTATTTTTGCAGCAGCAGATTCTTCTGCTTGAAGACTAGAAGGGCAAAGCCCTTCAAAACAAAAACCCTCATCAGAGGTTAAAAAAGTCCCAAACACTAATTAAAATAAATAAGGACATAGTGAGAATGTTTGCCCATAAGCAAGTTCTTGCAAGCTGTATTTTTCGACATTCCAGAAAATAACCACCGAAAATTTCACTCTTTTTTTTTTTTTGCAAGCATCTACTTGCAAAGTCCTTTCAGTAGCATGGTAGTTTCTCTTAAACATTTAGCACATCCCTGTTTGCAAAAAGGCAGTGAATATTTTCTTAGCACATTCTAAATTACTTGAAGCTTTTTGCTAAAATAACAAATTAGTGCTCACCTTAGCCAAACCCACAAATATTTGTACAATTAAACAGCAGGCTTTGTAGTCAGAATAAGAAGAGCATTCTCTTGAATTTTGTGGTGCCAAGCAGATTTTTTTTTTTTGTCCCACTAGATTAAGTTAGATTAACCAATCAGATAGAGCAAC
Source organism: Ara ararauna (assembly GCA_028858755.1). Lineage (NCBI taxonomy): Eukaryota > Metazoa > Chordata > Aves > Psittaciformes > Psittacidae > Ara > Ara ararauna. The sequence continues at coordinate 143,590,095 of CM054377.1, read as the reverse complement.
ACTGAATGTATGTACAATGAATGAAAACCTACTTTTTCAGAAATGATTAATTCATTAGTTTTGATATTTGGAAAAACTGAAATGCTGTGGAGGTGGAAAAGAGGTAAGGTCTTTTCTGACAATGATACCCATGTGTTTTAGAGGATTAGAGAGGGTAACTATAGCATAGAGGTGGGTCAAAAGCAAATGACTAAAAAGAAAGCAAGGTGACATGCTACCTTCCGCTATGCCTCTCAGAAATATCTCTTTTTTAGACCTTATATAAGTTATTGTTATGTCAGTTACCTGCACCCAGTTCTTTCTTGGTTTTGCCTCCTGTCCATTGTAGGCAGCTGGGAAGAAGGTAGAGGTGAGAGTAAAACAGGCTGAAAAGGGAAAGGAGGGATATGAACTGTTTCCTTGACCTGGAGCAGACCGAAGAACTGCTCCAAAGGTGTGAGCACTGTGTCAGAAGAGAGATTTTAGGATAGAATTGACATGCCAAGAAATGATTGGTAGGGAAACAGATTTCTGTGCAAGGTAGAGACTCCAGTGTAGACATAGGGCAATGCGCCTGTGGATCCTGCCCTCCCTTGCCTGCAGGGAGCATCTTTGGCAAAGACCCTCCCTGCTGGAGTAGAAAGCAGTGGGATTTATGTTGTGCATCCATGCCCACTTAATTTACTATTTCCCGCGATGAATGAGGTAGGAAAGAGGTTCACTGACCATCGAAAGTAACTGTGTTATATTATGTATGATACATCATCCCTTCATTGATAGATATGCCTTGTTCACTCTCTTTGTAATTCACTAAGGACAAGTGAAGGCCAAATATTTCAAAAGTAGTTTTAAAGTGATGCACATAGCTGACAAAGTGGCTGTTACACTACCCCTTCTACCCCCCCCCCCCCAAAAAAAAGCCACCAAAAAATCACTGCTATTCAGTTGAAAGTGCTGACAAACTGGAAACTATTCCACTGCTTTAATATAGAATTTCAGCCTTTCTGTTTCCAGGGATATTTTCATAAAGACATGGTCTTTATTGCCTGAGAGATCATCTGCTCCTGCTGCTTATTCATCACTTGCAGCCATATAACACACAGTCCTCTGTGACATCATGATCATCTCCAGAGCAACTAATTATGATGCCACTATCACAGGAGTGACTTCAAGTGAGGAATAAGCAGCAGGAGCAAATGAACTTGCTAAGTAACAAATAGTCTGTTTTCAGGCAAATGTCCCTAGTAATAAAATAGGAAGGGGGGGAAACCTACAGAAAACATGACACATGGTCAGAAATGTTCGTAAATAGAACATTTCACAAAGTTTTTCACAAATGCCTCTTTGATGTCACATGTTTAACTCTCTTCTCTGGGCCAAATTCTGAAAAACTGGAATAACTCCAAGGATTTGAGTCACTTGTATTGGCAAGGAAACTAACTGCACCAGATTACTTCAGATTTGCCCCAGTGTAACTGAACTTACTATGGAAATAGAATTAAAGCGGCATCACAAAGGACTTTTACGTTCAGATTAGGCAGAAGACAAGGAACCCAATCAAAATTGACAGTTCTCAAACAACAATGGTTTTAAACTGATTTACTTAGAATTTGGCTTTGTAGAGTCAATGGTTATGAATACATAAACATGAAAGAGAAACCATCCTTTCACCTGTGTTACAAGGCTACCATAACTATGAAAAGATGGCCCTGAATAAGATTAAAATGGTAATGGTGACTTTGGCAAGAAAATACCATGACGAACCTCAGGTTTTTTGTGGATCCACTTGGTTTCAAATAAAAGGGAAAAAAAAAAGAAGAAAAAGATTTTTTGGAAACTGAAGACTGGGTGAAGAAGTAGTGCGGTTGTTTATAATTTTTTTTTAATTTACAGAAAGTATACTCTATATTGAACAACAACAGATGTCCTAGGAGTGAATGCAGGGCCATAATTCACTCTCAAGGCTCTGCTGCTGTTCATAAACTGCTCAGGCGCTGTCTGACATCGGCAGAGTCCTGCAAGTGAATTACAGTCCCCTACACACACTGGGGCCATACATTATTGGATGTAACGGGCAGCCAAGACACAGTTGGCTCATGTCACGAACTGGTTTGCAGGCAGACTGGTAGTGAAGGAGAAATTTTTATTAATCAGAGGTATTTTTTGTAAGCACCTTTGCTACATGCGGGATACGTTCTGAAGCAAGTGTTGGCTGCATTAACTTCGGGATTTGCTGCTAGAGTAGAAACAAGGAGCTTTGAGGAGCATGTTAACCTCCATGAGCACACGATGTCTGGATTTCATTTATTTCTGCCTGTGCGACGCCATGAGAGTAGGAAAGGATATTAGTGCCCACAAAATGGTCTGGGGAACAGGTGTTACAGCCGATGGCAGGTTAAAATAGACCTGGAGGCTCCAAGAAATAGCCATTTCACAACTAGTAGAGAACAGCCCAGATGGTAGATATTCTGATATCAGTGAATCTTTAATACTATCTCATAAAGATTTAAAATGCAGTTCAATTTCAGCACAGTTATACACTCACATCTTACAGTCATACCAAAAGCTCCCTTAATACAATATGGCTGCTTGCACTAAAAGCAACTTAAGCTGAGGATCACTAGTAAATCATTTGTTTTATGCTCAATTTCTCTGAAAAAGTATTTTCCAGATGTAGTAACTTTGTTCTCACCATTTTTCTTCAGAGATTCAAGTAACCCACAATCCCTTTGCATCCTATTAGATATCTAAAATGCTACCTATTGCAAGAAAATTTCACCAGAACCCTTCACCTGAAAGGAATATTCAGTTTATTTTAGAATTGGTAATAACTATAGAAAACCACCATCACCCTCCCTCCCCCCCCAAAAAAAAAGAAAAAAAGCTTTACTACCACTCCTGTCCCCATCTCCCATAATTACCAACCCCCTGAGGCTGATTTTGAAGCCATCTATCTGGAATAGGCACAGCTGAAAGGAGTGGGAGGAGAGCAGTGACTCAGCACTACAGACTATAGTGCAATTTGCTCTCTTTTTATTTCCACTTCACCATTAAGAATTTAGACAGAAAGATTAAAATGAGGAACACGGCAAGAGTCAGGGCAAAAGCCAGAACTGTAAAGAAGACTGATGGTTTGGGTTCTTTTTGTTGTTGTTTACTTATTTGATGGGTTTTTTTTTCTTTTGCAAAGCACTGGGGAAAGATTGGACAATAAAAGCCTACCTTTTAGGTGAACCTACTAATATGGGCCAGGCAGGTGCTAGGAATAAATTAGGAAAATTCTGTGATAGCTTTTATCAATGTGTTAAAGAGTCATATTTTAACTACTTCTTTGTTTTCAACACAAAGGAGCTGGTGTGAGGCATCAAATTTGGAAGAGGAAAGAAACAGTATGCTAATGTAATTCATGGTCAGATGATACAAAGTCAAAAGAAGTTGCAAATCTGAGTGAAGATAGAAAAATTACAATAGGCTATAGAGAGGCTAGAAGCATTGGCAAAAACAGCATAAAGGGATTCAGTGTGGGGAAAAACAGTAGCTCAGATAGAACAATAGTGGCAAGTGATCCAGAACATTGAAATTCAATGGAAAGCAAAAATATGGAAAGCAATTGCTCTGTAAAAAAGGAAATGTTGTTACTGGGCAGTAATTAGATAGGGGTTTGAATTGCAAATAAATCAGCAAAACAGAAAAAAAAAAGAAAAAGGACCAGTGCTGTATATGTCAAAGTGTAACATGAGCAGAAACGGTGGTTCTTATGAAACTTGCATTGACTCTTCTGAATGTCAAACTAGCAAATGAAAAAAATGTTAGCAAGTCATTAACTTCTTTGAGTCTTTTGTGAGGAACTTCAGAATTGTTTTATCTTTTATTCTCCAATGCCTTACAATCAGTGGCGGATTATTCCACTCTAATTTGAAAAATGCTCTTGCCCAAGTTGAGTCCAATAGAGGTAAATTTGTTGGACTACCCCAAGGCCTAACTCTCCCCACCCATGCGCAAGTGCTGAATATTTTTCCAGGTACCTTTGTTGTCAAATTACCTATCTGCTGACATCCCCGGTCAAACAGTTACAGAAGCTTTTTTCTGTCGTGAAGAAATACACTGGTCTCAAACCAGTCATCTGCATGTTAAGCTGTATTTAGAACAAATCATTTTAAAGCAAAACAGCAACAGAAACAACAAAAGAGCCATGCTGATTTTTTTCTAGATTTTTAACAAAATGTTTGATGTTGTAGAGATTTCCAAACAATTAATGTAAAATTGGGGATTGTTGTTCCCATGATTTATTTACCATCTATAGAGAATTCAGCTGTGGTGCTGCTGCTATTGCTACTTTTCCCTCTGCATTTAGAGTTGAAAACTGGTAAGCTCTTTTCCATTGAATTAAAGTGTGCTGGAACTGCAAGGTTCAAGCTATGGCAGTGTGAAACAGTCATTTCAACAAAGCGCATGCAGAAGAGGCTGGCTTGTGGTCTTTCTGGCTTTTTTCTCTCCAATACATTGTGCAACCTTGGGAAGGCCTGAACAGTCATGTTTTTAGGTATGACTTGCTTCTGTGGTAAGAAAGGTAGAACTGCCCCCGCATCAGGAACAGGCAGATCACCTGCATCCAAGGGCTGTTTCTTGGGGCCACTGCTCTTGCTGCCTCTCCAACACTCCCCACTTGCTTATCCTCAAAGGTCATTTCTTCTTGTAGACTTCACACTCCGCTCTAGAAAACTGCAGTAGTGAACTTGTGACACAGTGTGTTTTGTCTAAAAAGTGCAAAACAAACAAAGCAAGGCAAATAGCTGATTTTCTTTAGAGCACTGTGTCAAAAGGGACTTTTCCACAGGGAAAGAAAATGTCCATGTTGCAGCAGATGCAAAGAATAACTTGCTGGGTGCTCCGAATTTTTGTTCTGTATAGCTTAATAGAGAGTTGTGCCATCAATGATGTATTTAAAGTGAGCTTTAGTAGTGCGGATATTTTCATGTCACATGTTAGTTGAATTGCTACAATTTTGCTCCAGTAAACCCATTTCAGCATTGGAGGGAAGGAGGGTGGTTACAGGTCTTTTGCAGACCACACCACCCTCACCTCCAGCAGATCCCCCCGGGTCACTTCAGGAAGTAAATCTTTGCCCTGGCTTAAGAGACTTCTTTGGTTACTAGTTTCCTTACAACATGATTCATATGGAGCTGCAAATGTTGAGCTGCTTTTACTGGGTTTTCTTTTTGAAAAGGCAAATCTCAGAGGGCAGGAGTAGCCACTGGGCCCCAGCTTTCTGCTTGCTCCAGCCAGAGCCAGGCCTTCTCTGTCCACATGTTTGTTTGATAAATCTAAATTACCAGATTTAGTTCCCCCTACACTTTGCAGGTCCTGAAAGGAGAATCAGTTGACTGACTGTTTTTATGTATGTATATAGTATGGAGGGAAGCAATGCAGAGATTTGTGACAGAACTCGGGGAAGAAAGGAGGATATTTTGTTTGTCTGTGCTTTCGTCAGCTAGAAGGGCACTACTATTTTTTCAGTGGTGCTATTTCCCTTGTCTCTTCTTTTAATATTGTAGGACTGCTTTTAATGGTGGCAACATAGCCAGAATTAGATCTAATAACAGCCATAGTATAGAGAATCCTGGATGCAGCACCACATAAATAAACCAGACTGGGTATTCTTCAAAATTGTAAAAATGAAATAAGGAAGGTGTGAAGTTAGGGGGTTGATTTATATGTGGAAAACTAGCGCCAAGAATATTGTTATGGGCCTGGCTCCTAGAGGCAAGATTTGTTAGCAGAAACTGTCTCCAAATATTTATGCTTGGCTGAATAATTGCTAAATAATTCCAATTCTCAGCTGGAAATTCAGGATCAGGCCTAGCCCGAATGGGTGGCTGAGCAGGATGGTACACTGGTATTTTATACAGCAGGCCTCTTATTCAATGGCACTTGTAACTTTCAGGATATAATTAACCTCCTTTTATAAAGCGCTTTTCATGGTCTGTCATTGGAACACTTCTTTTAGAAGTATTTCTTTAAAATAAACGAAACACTTAAAAGCAATATATTCAGTGTTATTTACTTGGGAATTAGTGAAGAAAGTTGTGCTTTTCTGCTCTGATTGTATACTCTGCTTTGCATGAACTCTATTTTTGTCAGTTAACAACTTTGTGTGTGAGAGTGAGATTATGCTATTACTGTCATTATTTAGGCTTCCGCAGCTTAGGGACAAGATTTTTTTTAATGTTCTTTTTGCCATGTTGGCTAATACTTACTGTGCTCAAGATTAATGGTGGGCTCCCTGTAAGGAGTTTTTTATGGAGAGACTCTAGAAGAAATTACCTCTTATGAACATACAGGGAAGAGAGAGCCTCATCACTCAATGCAGCTGGGAGACAGACATCTACAGTACAATATTCTTGTATTTTCCTCATCTCAGAGCAGTGTTACATTGATGTGGCAAAGGGGACTCTTTTGAGTTTATGATCGTGAAACAAAGAAACATTTTAAAGGGACCTTGTCAAGATTGGGAATTCTGACATTGGTACAGGCCCTCCAATAGACTGGTTTTTGGTTACCGCTGTCCTCTCCCCTAGACCATCCTCTCCACCCCCCAAGACCCCTTCTGTAAATCTATTGAAATAACCCACTGTCAGGATTCATAAAACAACTGATTGCAGCAAAAGGGAGAAGAATTGCTTCTGGGCAGAGGACCTCCAGGGCCTGGGAAGGAGCAGTGGGCGTCACCATCTATTCTATAGACATGTTGTGGGATCTGAGGGCTAGGGATACCAAACATTGTGCTCTTGACATAAATAAGTCAATGGATTACAGTTTTCAAAAGCCCTTATCCTCAGAAGTGAAATGGTGTTGATCGCTCTTGAAAGTCAGGTGCCAGGAAGAAGATATATTTTTCCTGAATAGTGGCTGAGGGATTTGTCTAGGCTTTTACATGCTTGGATTTGCAACTCACTGGCGTCACCAGACCTTTGGACAAACCTGCCGTGGGTTGCCACAGTAGAACCAAAATCTTTCCTTGTCCTCCCTTTACTCAGATCCCTTTTCTAAAGTGCTGGGCTGCCAGAAGCACTCCCTCTCCAAAGGAGGGAGAGGCAGTTCTCCAATGTTAACAAATGGCTGGGCAAAAAATGCACCCCAAAAACTGAAGACTCTAAAGAGATATTATTGGACTTATGGAAGATAGATAAGATATCGTGTATCACTTACATGTACAAAGCAGCACCTATCTTCTGAACCAGATATATTTTGAATATTTATGCAGAAACAGCTCCTTTATGCATTTTCAAATGTTCCTGATCTAGTTTAATCAATTAAAACAACATTAAATGCTTTTGAATATCTCAGCTCTTTCTCTTATCAATATAATTCTCAAATGTTTTCTTTTCAGAGCCCAAGGTGATGAAAAATAGATTCATTTAGTCTATTACTTCTTATAATTGTGGCTCCAAGATTTTTTTCCTAATTTTGAAGCCACAAGAAGACTTTATGTGGCTCTAAAACTGCTGTTGGTTTTCATACCACAATACTCAAGGGCATATCTCTCCTTCAGGCTGCTATTGTTTGCAATCTGGAGATAAAGGCACACTTGATAAAGCTCTTTTAATGATGTTAATATTAATACTTTGGTGGAATACTTTATCCTCTAGTAATAGCTTTAAAGAGTTTGTTGAGATTTTGTCATCTCATACATTTTAATAGAATATTAGGTTTGTGATTAACAAGAAAAATATATCTACCTGTTACTTTATTTTACTTACAGTGTCATATAACGGCTGCCAGTGGAATAATGTATACCTTGCACCATATGTAGCTCAGCACTCGTGATGAATACTTGATGCTTCAGACAGAAAGTGAGGTGCAAACTATTTATGAGCATTAGCATAGGCCACACTGTTCAGTGTCAGTCCCTTGGGAAGCTTTTCATGGAGATAACCTGCTCTGAGGGCAGCGTGTGAAGCACTTCTGTCTGAGGGAGGGGATGCCCCCAATCCCATAGGTAACACAGCTGCTCCGATACTCCCTTTGCGAACAGAAGGTCATTTTCTTATCTCTAAACCAGTAGCATCATGTAGGCTCTGGGGCTAAGCCAGGAGCTTGTAGTTTGTCCCTCTCAGGTCCTTTGGAAAGATTTTATGCTCAAGGAAGTAGGAATATTGGCTTGAGAACACTTAACTGCAGGACCATGAAGAGGAGGTAGATGAGTCCCCAGCTGTGGGGAGCTTTTTTGGCTGGAAACATCACTGGTAACTGTGTGTGACTGCAGTTGCTGAAGCCATCCATTGCCCCCATGGAAGGAAGCTCAGGTTAGTCTCAGGGCAGGGAGAACCCACTCTGGCTCCAGCTCTTGAGGAGCTTATGCTGCAGAGTATACAGCACAGTATGACATCTGGATCATTGCAATAGGGTCTGCTCTCATAAAAACTGGGATAAAGAAAGAGTTTGGGGTTGATCAGAGCTTAGGGATATGCCTTCGCTGCTGCCTAACAGTCATGATGCGCACTTCTTTGGCTCCCATTTCTAACCCACTTTTGCCGTATTTGTAATGGATCTCCTGAGTCTCAGCCAAATCAGCCATCCTCTGGGCTTTAGATTCAGGTGGTCACAGTCACATTTCAGTGTACTATCTCCTTCAGAGATAGGAATACTGATGACATTAACTATTGAATCTGCATCCAATTCTCCAACAAATATACAGGCAGGCTAAAGTGAAGGCTTCAAGAAAGGGACTTACGCTCATACATGAGAAGCCTTCCCATAAGCTGTAGCATTGCTAACAGGGTTTCTTAAGAAACATGGAAGCAGACCTGCTCAAGGGAAACCTTATCTGAACATAGTCCGTGGTAGCGAGGAAGCATTTGCCACATAGGCCATATTTACTTGCCTGCGGGAGCGTAGAGGAGCAGCCTCTGGTCCCCTTGGTGGAGGAAAGCGCTGCTCTGCCCGGCATGGGGCTGCCTCACAGTGATGTGAGCGATATCACTATCCTTGCACGGGTCAATCACTTCAGATGCTATTGCATTCCCAGCTGCATAATTTATTGTGGCTGCCACATGAGGGCTAGTGAAGACAGCCAGAATGAAGTGCTGTGCCAGTAACAGCCTTGGTAAATTAGGTTGTGATGGGTCTGAGCAGTAAGATTCTGATATGGATCTGAATTTTGAACAGCTCGAGTTCAAGGGAACTGGGATCCTGGTTTTGGGCTCTGTCCCACTTAGAATTATAGCAAATGAACCCATCACCATTTTGAACCCAATGTTTCACACTGTGATAGTGGCTCTGGGAACGCTTGATGAGCTGCTGTCAGTCAGAGCAATAAATTGGCCAGCTTTGTGTCAGCTGATGAAAATGCTGCAGGAAAAAGTGCAGGCTCTAAATGTCCTTTGGTCTTTCTACTCTCAGATCAAAAAACAAAAGATCTTCATAATAATATAAATAAGAAAGAATTCCCCATATTCCTCTCTCTTTCAAGCTGGTAAAACAATCCTCTTTTTGCAATGCTCATCAGAGCTCAATTCTTTGTGTCGCAGCCAAGTATAGCAAAGCCACTGCAAATCAGGGAAAATAAACATTCTCTTCTTACTTGTCATTTGAGGTTATCTTAGCCTGATTCTAACTGAATGCCACCTTGCAGAGCCTCATTACAGACCCCAACTATTTCTTCACCTGAAGGAACTTGCCTCCTCCTGAAAGCTCCTTGGAGAGGAAGAAGTTTTCATCCCTCGTATCTGGAAGGATTTTAATCTTGATGTTAGGCAATGTGCAGGATTCATGCTTCGTGACAAGCTTCTACTATGAACTAGTATGGGACTTTAAACCTTTTAGGAGTGGTGCAATGTGTCGATGAAACATAATCCTTCTTGGAGTTCCCTAAAAAGATCTAATGGCTGGTGGGCAAATCAGGAAGACAGATTGTGCTGTTAATTCAGCAAGCTCAGTCTGTACAAGCCTTTGGATTGCTCTGAGTGCATCTTTTAATCTTTCAGGTACATTATCCAGTGTGTAATTTTCAGGTGACACTTCAGTGGTATGTTTAGCCTGAGAATAAAGCTTCATTGCAAAATAGTGTATGTTGGATACTTTGCAGGAGCTGCAGATAAGGTGATAAACTTTGCCAGGGAGTGTAGCAAGACAGGATGCCTTCATGTTGCATTAAGAAAATATTATATAGCCAACATGGTAGCCTTCTTTTATTAAATGACAAGCTGGACTATTATTTCCACTAAGCATGACAATCTCAAGTATTAACAGCCTCCTTGACCTGTGTTAGATGTCATATAGTTATATGCATGAGTACTAGAAATATAGAACTAGCAAAAATGAGTGATTTCTTGCTGAATGCTCAGTATTCATGATACTAACTTTTTCCTTTCTCTTTCTGCTGCTCCAGAATTAGTCAATATAATTTTCTGGACCTCTATGGACCTATGGCTAGGGAAACTATTTATCAGTTCATTTACATTTTGATTTTGCTATTCTAGATGCAATTATTATTCCTGGGGTTTTTCTTTCTTTTGAATTTTTCTTCCAGCATCATTTCGCTTTCAGGTGATTCACATTGCCCAGTGTAACCTTGCTATCAAAGATAATGTACTTTCTGAAAGACTCTTTAAGTCCCTTCTTCTATGAATAATCCTAATTGCTTAAACAGCCCATATGGCTTCCATGAGATTACTTGTTTAACTAATGGTTTCTCTCTCTTGCCTTACTGTCTCTTTCAATCCATCTGGTAATCCAAGGTTACAATTGGTCACAAATACTTTGTTAATTTGTTTTTTCAGCTCAAAAAGGAAAAAATAATAACTGAATGAATGGTTCTTTGCTCCCTTTCTAAGGCTATCACTCCTGGACAATTCAAAAGTCTAGTGAAAACCTCTGCCTGAATTTTGACTTATTTTCAGCTTCTCAGCTCCTCTGACTAGTTTTTTTGAACTCCATTTTCCCAATTATTAATCTACTGACCTTACCTAATACATATGCATGACAGTAAGTCTGACAATATCAGACTACCAATATGATTTAGTAAACATGGTTATTCTGAGGAGGGTATTTCTGTCTTGACAGTACCATCATGTATTGTGGTCCTACAGAGCCTTTTAAGCAGTCGCTTTTTCCCATCTCAGGAGAACTTTTCAAGTGTGACAAGGTGATAATCTATAATAGGATTTCTGCCTACAGAGTACTCACAGTGTTTTGAAGCTAATAACTTTAACTAAAGATATTAAGCATTCTTGAAGGAAGTATGCCTAAAGAAAGAGTAATCTCACTTCTAATGTAGAACAATAGATCACCAACTTAAAGGCTAACTAACTGATGATTAGACATGTTCAAAGATCATGGCTAATTACATCAGAAGCTGGCAACCACTGGATTCTATGCTGTTTCTCAAAAATAAGGGATCTACACTGAAACCAGCGATGTAACTTTGAAGATGCCACTTTACAGATACAGCCTAATTTTTGAGTACCCAACATCTAGACAGCAGCGCCCCAGTCGCAAGTGTGAGTTACTGTCTGTTCCTCCCAAGAACAATCTTGCTTGCTAGTATTTGATGGCGAATTTGGTAGGGAAATAGGGTGCATATGGTAACAGTAAAAGTTACAACATTATTAGAAGCATTCTATAAAGTCTACTGTTTGTTCTGTGAATCTTATCACCAACCAAACATTGGAAGAGTTTTACCTATTTATTCCAGTATGTATCAGCAGGGAAGAAAATGAAATATTCTACATTAGTCTCACATTAAATTTTTCAAATAGCCCAGTTGTAATGATCTGTATTCTGAGAGAACATTTGTGCAAGAAAAACTTCATATTCCATATAAAACAGTGACCATTTTTAGTGTTGGTTGGATGTTCTGCTTCTTATATCAAAAGCTGATTGTAGGAATTAAACACTTAGCAACTACATTAAAAAAAACCAAAACATGCGGGGAGGGGAAAGACTGAGTGCCAAGGGCTCTGAAGTTTCACTTTCTAAACACAAGACTTCATCTTATGTTTCATTGCAGTAAATGGCAACTTGACCTGTAATTTGGGGAATAGAGCCATTATGGAATGCAGTGTTAAAGATCCATTTTTTAAAAGTCCATTCTGTGCAGTTTTTGTGATACTTTATTTTTTCTGAATTTTGAATGTTAGCTGTTTCATGAAAGAAACAATTTCTCTCAAATAGAACCAAATGGAGAATAAAAAAAGGGAGGTTTCAGCCAAGACCAGACATTGTAGAAGTAGCCATGCTTCAAATAGGAGGAGCTCTAAGAGGGCAGCACAGAAAGTTGCCATAATAAATACAGACATGATGTTTCAATGAAACATGGAATTTAGTATTTGAAAAGGCAAAGCCTTTACCTGTCATAAATTATAGCAGTAATTTCTAGCTCATAACACCTCACAAAGCAATTGCAATCGAGAAAAATCTTCATTGGAGTGAAAGATGCCTCATCAGATGTGCTGGAGCACTTGCTACACTTGCACCTTCCTGAAATTTCCTATAACCATGACACTTACTATCCTGCTGTTTACTCACATTTAAGATTAAGAAATTATTCATTGTTTAATACAGCATGTAATGCCTCCCCTAGAAAACACCTCCTCTGTGCAAACATACCATGTATTTATTATGAATGAAACTCATTAATAAGTAGTGCAATCAATATTTGAGCTCTCACAGACATCACATTTCAGGGGTTGCCGTTTGGCTGCTGTTCGTCTTAATGTCAGGATTTGGAGAACAGGTTGTACTTCAGCAGAGGTATCAATTTCTGTAAGTCAGAATCAGAAGTCATGTCACCTGTTTTGCCATCTATCTAGCTACTAAATCTTTCATCTGTCCCTTACAAATACACACACACACTGCTGTCACTAGTTATGGCTGCAATACTTACTGGCTTCACTTCTGTAGTTTTCCCCACCACTGTGTTTATGCCTGAGTCGGGAAGATGCTTGTCAAATAACTTCTCATTGGTTTCCTCATTCTTAATCAGACTCCCATTGCCATTCACACTTGTCTGAGGCACTTCAGTCTAGTCCATCTCCCCAAACCATCCAGACATCAGGCTACATACTCTCACTGTAAGTAAACAGATAATACAGTATAAACTAAGAGTGTAACAAGATCAAAAGAGTAAGCAGAGTTCGTAATGTCCAGCTGGACTCATTAGTTGTGTGAAGGCAGATACCCCAAACCATCACAGGAATATATATGCATGCAATTTAATTCTGTTACACAAATAATTTAGAATGTCATTGCAGCACTTTCTAAACTGAAATTTCAGTCTTTTGTTTTGGGTCTGTTAAGCAATACAATATCTACGTGCTCCTACAGGAAACATAGGTATAGATTTCCTGGTTCACTTTCTGCTATAGATCTAGAAATCTTCGCCTCTCCTTATTTTTCACACTGTTTTTCTTTAGGTATAGAAGAAGCGCAGCAGTCCAATACAGCCCCTGTAAATCAATGTCATTCCATCCAAACAAGCAGAGCTACACTGATTTACACCAGCTGAGGCACCAGCTGAAGCCGGTTGTAAATTTTGTGGTGGTTTTTGACTTCAGGCTTCCTCCTTTTTCAAGGATATATGTTATGAGATCTCTCCTGTAAAAGGTGGACAAGTGCATTGTGCTATTCCTTTTGAGAAGCCGTGTGGGTTTGTGCCACGTGTAACTCCTAAAGGTATTTTTAACTGTCCTTAATTCTTCTACTAAGTCGGCAAGTAAGCACAGTTCTGAAGAGACACAGTTTTCTGACTCTGACTCTAGCCTTCCATGCTTCTTTTTTTTGAACAGCAACATCCGTAATGCATGACATGTTAATCGAATAAATACTACTTCAAACAGTACATAGCTGAACTTAATTTTTAAGGGAGAATATTCTCCTCTCTTAAGCATCACTGAAAGCTTATACACAGAAAAAAGAACAGTTATCTGCTGAACTGTGTCAGCGTCCTCTGATATAGCCATCTTTAAAGCGCTCCTTTGGGTAATAGTACTAATTAAATCCTGCAATGCTTATTCAGTCTTCTGTCCAGAAAGACTCCCACTGATGGGATCTGAGAGTCCTCTGAAAAGCAGGGCTAACTTTATTTACGTGTATAGATATGGATTCAAACACCTAACTTACTCAGACTTGGAAAATGTTGGCCTCCATGCTCAAGAATCACAGAATAAGAGACTTCAGAGATGGACTGATAATCAAATAGGGTCTTTCTCAGCCTCCTACCAGCATAAAGAAACTACAGTGTAAACTGCTGGGTAGAATTTCTTTCAAGGGGAAAAAGAATAAGAAGTATTGAAATAATAGAAAATGAAATCAATAGCGAGATTCCACAGCATAGAAGGAATTTGTGGGATGTGAGTTCAAGGTAATGCACAATTGCAAAGATAACTATTTCAACTATTCATACATAATGCTCTGTTCCAAAACATTAGTAACTGCTCTAGAGAATAGCTCTACATAACGCCATCAATATCAGAAAAACTGGCTTGTAGAAACATTGTTTTGATGGAAAAAACCCAACCAAAATAAAACTAACTATACAGTAACGTAAGCTAGTCCTACATGTATAAGGATAAGTCCTTAAAATTTTGTCAGAGTTTGGTGAATGGCACATGGCACAATGGTGATTCTTTTGTCAGCTGTGGTTTAATATCTAATGCCCTGACCAGATTTCTGTGATTTGAGCGATAGATTTTTTCCTACCTGAATTAGATCTTGTTAGGAATGGCTTTGTGATCTGTCTGGGTCTTTCCAGGTTTGGGGGATGAGTCCTATATTTTCCATTGTTTTTTGCATGCCAAGTCATTGTGAATGTCACAATGTCTTAATAATGTCTTCACAATATCTTCATAATTCCATTTGACCTTGCCAGACCCTAGCACCTCTGGTTTTGAAAGTTTAAAGGAAAATAAGTTAGTCTGCCACTCTGAAGACTTTCAAAGCTGTTTACATTTTGATGATTTGGATTTCTAAGTCCTGAATGTTAAGCATCTAAATCCCTTTGGCCTTGCAAAGCTAAGAGTATTGAAGAGAAATGGGGATGGTTTCTGTATAGCACTTGGAAGAATATCAGGTAGTTTATTTTTGCCTGTTCATCCAGCTGCTCAGCCATTTACCATCCTAATAAGTCTAAGTAGGCAACCTTCTGTTTCCCTAAGGAGTCTAGATTGCCTGTGGCTACGTGGATTGGTCTCTAATAGGCAAGATAGCCTATACACAGAGGAGATCGTGCTAGTGCACTGACATTTGCTTGGGGAAGGGAATTTGACATCACTGTCCATCTTCTCAGCTGTTTTGCAGGACATTTCTGTTCCTTCTGAAAATGCTGTCGATCCCCCATGTTAGGCTCCTACCACCCGCAGAGGTAAGCCTCTCCCCTCTGCTTGTCTGTGGGCCTTGTCCTATCCTGGGATACAGGAACTCTGCACCCTGACATGGGACTGGGGCTGCTGCAACTCAGACATCACCCTGGAGAGCTGCTTGGTATGCAGTGTGCCTGCTGTGCTTGGCAGCCTGGTGTTTCATGGCTAATCAGCATGTGCTGGAGCACAGGCAGCACCATTTACAGTGGTACTGACCCTCAAATGTCCCTTTCTGGAAAGAAAGCAAGGGTCAGATTAAAGCAAATCTCACAATGGAGGTGGCTAGGCTGGAAGCTTTATTTAGTCTTGATCCTGGCTCCAGGTGGCCTCTAGCACAGCAAAAGCCAGCTGGGAGACTGTCCAAAAAGAAGGGCAAAGACAGCTTTGGACACCCTGGCAGCCAGTCCCTGTGGCCCCACCACCCCTGTGCACAGCCTCTCTGGGCTAGTCAGTGGGCTGGCAAGCCCATAGGATAAACCATGCTCACCCCTCAGCCTGCACAGCTTGGTCTCCGGGGACAGCAGGCATTTATCTGATGTCAGTTACATCAGTCTGACATTAATATCTCCAGCAATTAGTGCTTTGACAAATCAGTCATGAACCGCAGTTTTAAACTGATTTTAACAACCAGAGCACACTGCCACTAGTAAATGAAAGCAAATTTTTCAACAGTAATATTTTAAGGCATAGGAAAGAGAAACAGATAGTACCTGTTGCTGAGTGTTTTGCACCATGTTTTAAAGAAAACAAGAGATTTGTAGTTTTGTTACATTTTCTCACTTTTTTTTCTTAGTAGTAGAAGATCCATTTTTCAGGCTGGACACCAGACAGCAGACGAGAAACTCTCAGGCTTGTAATTCCCTTGAACAGGCAGTGAGCTTCCAAAGCAATTATGGGCTTCTGTGGATTAGGATAAATAACCTCTTTGAACTACAGTGTTGTTACACACAAAACCAAAGCATATCCTACAGCAATCTCAGCTGTACTTTGGTTTCGTTTCAACTTGCCAATGACTAACTCAATATATGACTTTCTCATAAGCTAACATGGTGTTACATTCTCATGAGTAACCAGAAAGAACTGCGCCTGTGTCTGGGGATGGTGGGAGACCAAGGACAGCAAAGCAAGAAGACATGAAGAATTCCTTTCCCAATGAAATTTGGCAGGAATTTTAGTAAAATAAAACCCAGACTCAATATGGAGTGTCATCAGGAAGATGACAGAATATGTGATTGACTGAAGGTTTGCTTGGATCTTAGTGATTGGGTAGCTAAATGTCATATCTTTGATTCCCATGCATCTATCATGACATTGCTTTTATTCCCTGACACAGAAAGAGATGTGCTAGCATCCTCTTTCAGGCTTCTGGGAGAATGAAGTGGTAGGGATAGGAGAAAGGAGCAGATCCTATGTTTCAGTAGACTTCAGGGGCTCCTGGCCTCCAGACAGTGAAAAAAAGGAAGTAGGATAGTTAACGAAAGCAGAGGATAGGGAGCAAGAGCCTGCTTCTTAATGACAGGTTTTCTCCCAGGACCAGACTCCAGCCTGTGGGGCTGTTTGGGAATCCCACTGTCGGACCAGGGCACTTCATCTGAGCCCTCTTCTACTTACCATCATTAAAGAAACCACAACCTTTTAAATGAGACACGACTTAGCCATTACTTTCTGGTTATGTTCCAAATGAGTAATCATATTTTACACAGGTTGCACACTCTTCAGAGAGAGTTTTTGATCTATACTCACTATTAATAACAGGGACCTTTGCAGAGGTAGGTGATAGCTGATTAACATTCTTCCCAGGACCTTCTATGTTTAGATGTTGTGTGGAAAATGCTGTCTTCTGGTACAAGTGCTCAGAAATAAAACTCTAATATAATCGGCAAATTAGCTGCAGAATAATAAGCTTCATTACAGCTAGCCAGCTACTCCAGCCTTCTGCTTTTATCAATGAATTAAAAGCTCTTCATCTGCAGTTATTACTGTAACATGACACGGCGGCAATGCTGAACAGTTGAGGAGATTTTGCTGTGATAAGCATGGTCCCCTACAGACTCTGTGGTTCTGCAGCATGCATCCCTAGCCATGGGTTTGTTCTCCATAATCAAAGATTTCATTTAAAAATAAAACTGCATTAAATACAATGTGCCTGTAAAGGCAGCTTTTAAAATGGTCCTCCAGTGTAGGACAGCGTCAGGATGTCAGTCTGAGTCTGCAGGCAGACAGGAAATTATCAAGCCTAATTCAGTCTCTGCAATCTATGTGTTTTTGCAGGGGACAACAGGAGAATGCTCAGGTCCCTGCATAAAGAGTAACCGTAGCAGTTAATGTTTATAAAAATCATAATTTCTCTTTGGACTTCTGGATTTCCCAGTGGCTCTGTGTGCAGCACGGGGTCTTCACTGTTGCCTGAGTCTTTTTCTGAATTATTTGTATTTGTCCTAGGTAAAGATTGTAACTTTCAATCCTATTATTTTCTGAGATTTAGGTATCTATGCTGACACTTACTTTCTGTGATACATTTCCCATGATGTTTGCTGGAATCCTATCTAGCCTTTTTGGGCTTGCGTGAATAAACAACTGTATGATGAAAAATAGCTTGAAAAAGATTTTGAAAAATAATTTAAAAGCAGATGTCAGCTCAAAATCTGATTGGAAATCCCTGCTGAGTTCGGTAGAAGTTAGCCCAGGCTTACATCTCCCATGTACCTAACAAGAACTCTGCTCATTTTGAAACGGATATTGTCACTCCCTGGCTTCAGCAATAACCAAACCCTGTCTTTTCCAGGTGGAAAGTCCTTTGAATGGTGGTTACCAGACACAAGGACCTTGTGGGAGGGATGACAGAATGGATGTCTTGGGTGCTTGATGCCCAGGCCTGAGAAACTCCATTTGAAGCAGGAAGTCTGCAGAGCATAAAGCAAGTCCTCCTGCATTTTTCCTGCTCTAGCAATGGTAACAGTGAGATGGCATTGTACTGGCTCTTATTAAGGTTGGGAACTGCTGCAAGAGAAAGTAAGACCAGAAGAAGACAAGAGATGTGTATGTTGAGGCTGGACTGCAGCCACCCTCTTCCCATTGAAACTTTTCTCAGGTGTTAAAAATCAAAAGTAATCACGAAGTTTCGCAATAGCACACTGAGCAAGCAGGGATACACAATCCTTTTCTCTTAAAACCCTCATTCTCCCACTCCATCTCCAATAAATCCAGTTACAATATTTTTGTTATTCTTCCCCCCTTCTTTCTTAAACTCTTTTGAAGGTGTTCCTGTATGGTACATTAGCTGAGGCACTGGAAGCGGCCTGTGTTAACTTAGTACAACCTAATATTCCCTGCTGGTACAAATGGAGAGTTGACATGAAGGGGCAAATGAGTATCCAGCAGATGCTCTTTAGGTTGCATTACAGTTCAGGAAAAGTTGTATGCACTCATGTTACGCATTTAAAACTGTGAAAAAGTCGTTCTTTCAACATCTAGAAAGTCCTTCTTCCTTTTTGGAAGTTTCTAGCCTTTAAGCTTCTTTCTGCAAGGATAAGCGTATGCGTTGGGTGCACCCTATGGAGTCAAGAACTTGGAAGATCTTTACAAAGACCCTAAATCTTTTTCAAAATGAAAAACCTGAAAGCAATCTCAGCCTGAGTCTCAGTGGCTTTTGAATGCTTTAGACACGACTACACAGTTCAGTATCTGGAAAAGAATAGCTGCCTTTTTTCTTTTTTGCAGAAAATTGTATTTCTGAAATAAATGCTATTGCGGAATTTGATTTTGTGTGTGTGAGAAAAGCATCATTTTTCAATGAAAAAGTTCAGCTTCTGTGCAAGAATACTCAAAGAAATGTATTTGGTTTTTGTTAGTTAGCATGACTTTTTTGGTGCATGTATTTTGAAATACCAGTTCAAAATGAAACACAATTTTGAATTTCTTCCAGACTTGCCATGGGAAAACATTTTTCTAATAAACAATTATTTTTCCACTGATTTTTTTTTCATAAGAAAATGTATGCCAGTTTTGTTGTGGTGTATTTTAATCAGCTTTAATAATGATTAATACCAGACATCAATTTTTACCAAGTCTTTATTGGCACATGCCACAGATAGCACATATATTATATGTTGGCTCCAAAAAGAAACAATCCAATCCAGGTAACATTAGCCTTTGCAGGTGCTGATGGAAGGTAAGACAGGAAACGCTCTGCTCCTCGGACAACTTGGCTGCTCGTTGCCAAGGAGCAGAAGGGGCCTGGTGTCACCAACTAGACAGACTTCTTCTCAGCTGAATCAGTAACACTGATGGTATGCCAGAATTTGTGGCCTTCCTGGTCATCGATATCCTGTGCTGGACAAAGGCCAACTGTTTTCATCCAGGCCAAGGCAATACTTTTCCAATGGATGGTCCATCAAAAGAGCCAGTTAGTATCTATTGCACTAACTCCTTCAAGGAATTTTTATTCAGCTTCACTGGGGCTGAGGGTTGGTTTGATTTCTGTTGCACATTCGTCTCTGTGTAAAGATGAGGCAGGACTATTTCTGCGCCAAGGAGAGGCCCATCATTGCAGGAGACAAGAGAACAAACATTCTCACAGTATAATCAATCTTATAGAGCAGATGGATACAGTAATTAGAGCAAAAACAATTTTGCCAAGAATATTAACATTTCAACAGTTTATCAGAAAGGGGGTGTTGACACCGGTCAATAATTTTCTGATTATTGCAAAAACATCTTAAGTTGTTGACTATTTTGTGCGAAATAGGACAGACTCATTTTGGCCTCCTGACCTTGTTTACAGCAATGGGAGGTAGCATTGCCACCAAAATCTCTTTCACAAAAACAAACAAACAAACATGTGTTTTCCCATGATTTGAAGGTATTGTAAGCCACAGAGATGTATGGGGTTTCCAAAGAGCATATTTATTTATGTTTTGCTCAGTCTCATGATACTTGGGTGCATGTTGCAAAAAATTAAACAACTGTTGCCAACAGTTAGCGCAAGTCAAGCTTACCCATTCCTCCCCTTCTTCCCATGTATGGATAAGATAAACACTATGCCTATGAGCCCAAAAGAAAGAATAATAATGAAAAAGAAGAATCCAAGTCCATCAAAGTTTAAAACACTCCCTTCACTGGGGAGGAAATAGCTCCTATTTGGTTCCTACCAGCTAAGCGAAAAAAGGGCAAATCTTTTTGAGACAGGGAGGAAATACTGGAATAAAATGAGTATATTTGAGGAGTGTGACATTCTGCTGCCATTAGCATATATTTCAGTCATCTGTCTTTAATTTCCTTTTTTTCCCTCCTCTATTGTTTCTTCCATTTTTTCAGTATCAAGGCAATCCTTCACACTCACATGTTTTCTCTCCTGTGCTCTTCCTCAATTGGCTCTGATGGT
The DNA here is from genome assembly GCA_028858755.1 of Ara ararauna. NCBI lineage: Eukaryota > Metazoa > Chordata > Aves > Psittaciformes > Psittacidae > Ara > Ara ararauna. The sequence continues at coordinate 143,569,374 of CM054377.1, read as the reverse complement.
GTTCTTCACTTGGCTCTGCGGCTTCTCTCCTAGCACAGTATCAGTGCTGAGCCATTAACACAGTTACACAGCCCCAGTGGCTTGAGTCATTATGCTGTGCCAAAGGACCCTTTCACATACCTGCTGGAAAGGATCCCTCTGTGGGGTAACAATGTGCTTTGATATAACTGTTGATTGCACATCTGGATGTGAACATCTGAGAGAAGTCAGCATAAATTCCCCTAAACAATTTCTGACCCTATAGGCAGCCCTATAGCCCACGTTTGGCTATTGTGAAAGGACTGAGATGCAGATTTGAATTCACTTTGTGCCTTGCTTTCCTTTAATGAATCACACGAGCTGGGTTCTGACAGAGCCCAGGAAGGGGAAATCAGCAAAAGAAGGGAATTCCCTTGATGTCAGAAATGCCCTCTATCCTACCTGCCAGTGTTGAAGAAGTGGATAGCAGACCAAGCACATGTCCAGACAGAAATCTGCAGTTACATCTGCTCATCTTGCATGTTGCATGCAATTTCTTACTAGCAGCAGTAACACTTTACAGCTATAACTTCACAGCCCTAGACTATGGTGGTACAGACGGTTTGATACCAATGAGCAGTGCTTGCAGCAAAACTAAAGAGGTGTTGGATAGTATGCCCTTAAATCACAATTTTAGCTTGAGTCTCAGTGTGAGGTGAATATAAGGCCAATTCCTACCATAAGTCAGAACAACACAAAAACTGTTTCATGTTTAGCTTGGTTGCCCTTGACCTCTGTGGGACCACAGCCGAAATGAGAGTTCAAGTGGATGAGTGTTTTGCCCACACACTTTTTTTTTTCCTGGGCAGAGTCTTATCCTTGGGAAGTGAGGTGAAGAGGTTCAGTGGCCAAAAGTGTGAAGGTTGGCACCAAATTGCTTGATCCTCCCCTCAGAATAAGTATTTATGACTTGTGGCATGTTTCCTCCTTTGTTTTTCCTCTTGACATTATTCCAGTGGGTTTGCTGAAGCAAAGCGAGGTTGAGGAGGCAAGTTTGAAAAAGCCTGCTGTAGGTTCTTGTTCAGCAAATAAGTTGGGAACCAGGAGCTGTAGGATCCCTAGTCTGAGACTGCTCCAGATATCTTTAGGTTGTAGAAACATCTGCCCCTGTGCTTATTTAACAAGCTGAGGTGTTAAAACTGACAGTCAGAAAACTTTTCTGCCAGGTCTTGAGCCTCTTAGTCATTTGCTGGCCGTGTGAAGGGTAGAGCTGCCCCAGTTTACATTGTGACCACACTGGGTGGGAACTGGATGTGGCATTTCACATCCTTTCTTACAGCAGCAGAAGCTCAAGGTTTTTATTATGATGTCTATAAAAGAAAGTAGCTTTTCCCCTTGCCCTAGCAAAGTAGCCAGAGACCATCAGGAGAGCAGCTCAGCAGCTGTGGTAGAAAAGGGGCAGCTGCTACTCAGAGCTCTTGCAGCTGCTCCATGCTGGACCCGGTGGGTTAAAAGTCTGGACTTAAAAGTCCTTGTGAGAATAAATGTCCCATCTACTAGCTGTCTGGCAGTGCTTGTGATCAACAGCTGATGTATTGATTAAACAGAGGAGACAATGGGTAAGCAGATAGATAGACTTATATTTGCAAAAATAAGAGCAAGCAAAATTGAAGCTAAATCACTGGAAATCTGCCCCTTTGCATCTTTAAAGGTCAGAAGTGTGGAACAAAGATCAAGTAGTGCAGGAAGTGGCAGGGGAATGAATGCCCTGAAGGGCCTGAAACAGCCTGAGTTTTGGCCTTCAATCTTTGTGCAAAGCATCTCCCAAAAGGAGATGGAAAGGAGGAGGGCAATCTGAAGCCAAGCCCTAGAGCAGACAGTGGCAGATGCCACATGCTGGAGCAGTGCTCCATGGGACATGATGACAGCCCGAGGGTCTGCCTGCACAGGAATGATACATTGGATTAGGCTATTCACCCTGGCTTCAGGAATGAGCTGCATCAAACGTGAAATGCAATCACATTGCTTTGATCTGCTTTCCCACGGTGCTTTTTTTGTCTAACAGTGTGCTCTCAAGTGATGCCCTGGGGAGGTACACCAAGCTTCAGTGACCATCACTCTGCCCATTGCTCCCCAGAGTGTGCTGCAGAAAGCCCAGTGACAACTGAAGGAGACCTGGGATCTGCGACCAAACCAGTACATTCCTGTCGTTCTTCTCCCAGCCATCCTATAATGCACCCTAAGAAGATTGGGAGTGATGTTTCATGACAGGGTGATGTAAATATATACATCTTTTTTTTTTTTTTCAATCATCCCTGAAGCCCTCACCTTTCTCAGGTGTGAACCTTTCCAGTGGGCTTTTGAAGAAGAGAAAGGAACAGGTCAGCTAAACCTGAATGGAAATGGGATGTGCACAGAGGAGGTTGAAAGGTGGTACCACATAATAAAGAATGTCCTGGTTTTGTAGGTGAACAGGGTCAAAGAAGCCTTACTTTACTCTTGCTGCAGTTGGAGTATAGTTGTGAACAGTGGCTGCACTGGTACCATGGCAATGGCCAAAATGATTTGGGTATATATTTCTATGCTGAGTGTGTAGGAGGGAATGTTTTGTAAATATGAGGTGACTTACTCCTCAATGAAATTATTCAGATCAGTTGTTTTAAAATCTGGTTATGAACAAGACAGAAAATAAAGCACACTAACTGTATTTAGCATACCTGACCAAGAACACAGTGCACATTTCAGCCCATTCAAATTCATCTCCCTTGTGACTACGGAGGACTCAAAGCAGCCCTGTCCCTGACTGGAGGCCAGACACTGCCCGCATGGATACCATCAGTGGGTCCCAGAAATACAACACTTCAGTGTATTCTTCACATCTTGTCCAGAACTATGGAGGGGAAAGCAGTCCATTGCCTCTTTAAAAGGAGGTCAGATCAACCCTTTGCTTTCACGAATTCTTTGAACTTTTTTTTAAGCCATTTGTGCTTTTAGTATGAAGGGGTGTGTATAGCAGTGAGTGCAGCAGTTACAGCTGCTCCCTTTTGCTGTTTTTTAATCCTGATAGGTGATAATTTTAATGTCACCACTAGTTGTGTTAGAAGAAATGTGAATTTTATTTGGGTATTCACCTTCCATGCACCACATGATTTTCAGGTATTTCCTAGAGCAGCAAGATGCCATTACCTTTTTCTAAGCCTTCTCTGGTTAATGTTTCCTCTGAAACAGCATTCACTCTTTCGGCATTTTTGAAGGACATCCAGTATGTAAACCACAAAGTGCTCCTCACTTAGTTTTCCCTGGTGGCTAGCTCAGATCCCCTTCAATTTAAACTAGTCTTGCAATTCTCCAGTCATCTCTAGGCATGACTGCCCCCAGTAAGTTTTTATCTAGATATTTCTTCTCACCTTTCCTCCTTTTCTGTCTCCTTCAGCCTCTCAGCTGATATTAAATCCTTATTAGGCTGGGGATATAGCATTTTGCTGCTAAAGCAAGCCAGCAACACCTGTACTTATTTCACAGTCCAAGCTGTCATGCTGATAATGATAAAAAATCACTTTTCCTACACTTGTGAAAGGACACCCTCGTTTACCTTTCCCTGCAGTGGTTTGCTCTAAGATAAGTTGTTTTCTAAATTGCTTTCCCTGGGTAAAAACGTTGACTGCAGATGAAAGGCTGTGTTTTGGTTGATGATGGGAGACTAAAGAAGAGTTAAGCCATTTTGAGGCATGCCACATGCAGAGGAGCCTCCTCAAGATGGGGCAAGAAGGGGCACACAGCTGTGGGTAGTGCTCAGGATGGTCTCCTGATGTAACGGGGACATGGAAGAGCAACATCTTTAAGGCTGGTCCTGCAAAGACTCTTTATTTTGTAATAAGAATAATAACTTCATAGGATAGTTAGGGTTGGAAAGGGCCTTAAGATCATCTAGTTCCAACCCCCCTGCCAGGGGCAGGGACACCCCCCACTAAACCATGCCACCCAAAGCTCTGTCCAGCCTGGCCTTGAACACCGCCAGCGATGGAGCATTCACAACTTCCCTGGGCAACCCATTCCACTGCCTCATCACCCTTACAGTAAAGAACTTCTTCCATACATGCAATCTAAACTTCCCCTGTTTAAGTTTTAACCCGTTACCCTTTGTCCTATCACTACAGTCCCTCATGAAGTGTCCCTCCCCATCATCCTTCAGTGCTCTCTTCTTTAAATTCTGTTCTTGGAGAAGGTCTCCTGCTAAGTTAGTAGGACTCTGCATGAATTTCTCTGGCCCCAACAGTTTCACATCATTGCAATTGATTCTTTAAGATAACTATAGCAGTGCGAATTCTCTCTCTGAAGCTTCTTGGGGCAACTTACTTGCTCCAAAACCTCAGAATTGTGTCTCAGCTTATATAAATCTGTGCACCACAGAGGTCTCATTTTTTTCTATTCTCTTGAACTGTGATAAACATCTGGGCCATAGAGTACATTTTAATTTTTTTTAACTCCCCTGCATATCTGGTCTGAGGAGGAGTGGAGCTGTAGGAGACAGTTCAGAAGAGTAAGCTCAAGGCTGAAAACATACTGCTTGTGGTTGGATGTGATCCTGGAGGAAAATGAGAGGTTTTACAGCCTGGATGTTGCTTTAGCACATTATGTGGGTAAGCAAGTAATCTGGAAAGAGAGTCTTAACAGCATCTGCCATGGTTGCTGTTATGAAAAGAATCCTGCATGTCCTGCACACAGCGACAGTACCAGAGGACAGTGGACCTCTTTTGCCAGCTGAGGACAGCTGAGGAGCCTTTTGCATTATCCTAAATACTGCCTGCCAAGGCAAATCCCATGATTGGAGACTATTGTACCATTTCAGGACAGAAATATTTTCCATGGAGTCTTGGCAGTACCTTGAATTATTCCTGGGTATTGCTTTAGAACAGCTTGCAAAAAGAGCCTGTTCATCCATGCAAGGGTAGCTATTGTGACTTTATCAATGCTCACGTCTTTGTTTGGCACCTTCCTCTTCCCTTTTCCTGCTCCCCTCTGGGATGCATGTCTCCTTGCCCCCTCTACTCCATCAGCTCAGAAACTACTTATCTGCCGGTGGGTTTGCTCCAGTTGTCACTCCCTCTCCAATGCAAGTGGACTATTCTAGCAAGTCCTCAGGGATCATAGTGTAGATGATAAAGGGCAGGTGACATCAGATACATACAGGACATGCTGCTTCATGCCAAACTGTGGCATATATGAGTGCTAGCATGTAACTGGGAGAGATGAAATTTGGGCAAGATGACCCAGATCAGGAAGGCAGCAAAGGCCAGGCCAATGTGAAACAATGCAGAGTGGGATAGTGGGAAGAATGCCAGCAGCAAAGCAGGAGGGAAGGCTCCTGTATGAACCTGAAAGCAAACAAACTCGCTGCCAAGTAGCGCTACTCTTGCTCCAAGGAGGATCACTTATTGCAGTTTGAATTATTAGCTCATTTGTTGTAGTAAAAGAACTGTGTGGACACAAGGCACTGTGAGGAAGCCAAACTAAAATTACATCTGTGTGCAAAAAAAGGCCTGGGAGTATATTTATATCCCTGCTTTGCCATGGGACTGTTATTCAAAGTACAATATAAATCATTATGTAAAAATCAAAATACCTTTGGTCTCTGCAATGTGTCCAACATCAAAGCACAAGTTCAATAAGTTAAGCAGAATTGCTAATACTTGATATTCAAGTAGATCTTCTATAGTATTTAATTTATCCTGCTCTTAACATATGGGGCATTTGCTTTGGCAAGTTAACTCAGCAATGTTTGATGCTTTCCCAGCATACAACCAAAGTCCTGACTTAGTAAATCACTGAAACAAACCCACCGGTTTGGGGGAACCTTGCCTTCTTTCTCCATTTGCTGCACCTTCCCACCTTAAAAGAAAAAAATAAGTGGAATGATTTACTTTAAAGTGTGGACTTTTCTTCTGCATCATCTGACCAATTGAAAGCATCTACACAAGACACCAGTCCAAAATCCTGCATTGTAGGGTAGGGAGTCTTTATAACAATAAGCATCTTTGTATGTATGATTGGGGTTTGAAACTGTCCCCAAGCCATGGACTTAGAATATGGGGGCTCTTTGGTTTTTTTTCAGGCTTGAAAAGCTCACACTGGGCACTCTAGCATATATACATAAATCTTGTCAGTTAAATATAGATTAATGGGAATCAGCAGGGAGTAAAAATACTCCACTTTTAATAGCAAACACCATAAAATATGGCAAAAACTTCAGTTTTATAACAAAGAGTAAGTAAAAGTCCTGCCATCCCCACTCAGTTCCCTCTTTTTTAGGTATTTGGATTTCTTTTCAGCTTAAATTCTATTTCTAATAAGCAGTACTCTTTATCTGTATTTTCTTAAGTATATACACAAAATAATCATTTCATACACTTGCAGTGAAGTCCTACTCATAGAGTTTTACTAACAGCTTCCCAACTAACAGTGTTCTGTTGTCTAAATTTGTGTTCTTCATTACAGAAGTCTGGTTTGATTTCTTAATCTTTGCAGAAACAGAAAAAGGAACAGAAAAGGACATAAGCTAATTTTGTAGGTAGTCTGGTCCATGAGTCAAGGTGCACATGCGTGTAGTGGCTGAACTCTGAATAGTATAAGTCTCTCACATCTGCATAAAGATGGGATCCTTCATACCCATATCACCTTTGAAAATGCTACTAAGGATTTAGCAAAAATGGTTTTGGTCACTTAGGCCAAGTTAAAAGAATGTACTCACAGCCCACTCACTGGGACACAAAAAGGCAATGATTCAAACTTCTGCGCAGGCAATATGCGATTACAGAGGCTGAACTTTTTGGAAGATAACCTCAGCTATGCTAGGAGAAAGAACAAGATAATGGAAAAGAAACAGCTATAAAAGCCATCTGCAACCACACATGGCCTCCACTTCAGCACCCATAAAACTTAAAAGAATAAAAGGAAATTGCTTTCAAAATAACAAAGGCAATTTTATAAACATTTCTTCTTATGCTTTTGTACTGTGTTGGACATGTTGCCCTGTTTCCGGTATTAGGAATGCTGGGTGTATTAGCTTTTAGCTTGAAGAGGAGCATATTCCAGGAAAAGTCTTACTTCACCTTCTCTCCTACCCTGCATGGGCACACATATTAGTTTAAAAGTGTTTTTTTTTTTTTCTCTTAAGCAGCCCTATTGTAATGGTCACTTGGCACTTCAGCCAGCTCAAGGGTGCCAGTGGTATCATCCTGCATGTCAGATCAGCTTGCACTGCCTGGGCTACATTTCATCCTGTCTCACAGCTGTGAACAGGGATCTGTCCTGGCTCTGCATGACTGCCTGGCTGTACGAAACAATGATCCCATTTGAAATAAGTGAAGAAATCCAAGGATGACCACAGTGGCTTCCCCGGACTACACTTAGGTTTTGCCCTTTTGCAACCAGCATTGATTTCAGCTATCAATGGAATGCCAAATTACACATCCCTGTCCCCCCTATGGCTTGTTTCCATCCTAGAGAGGTATTAAGCCTCATCTCTTTTAACTGGACTGGTTCCCAAGCCCAAATAATGGTGCAGCCCCAGCAGAGTCCTGGAAGCAGCCAAGAGGTGCCTCAGCTGGGAGCTGCTCAATGAACCCCAAGGGCAGAGAGATAGAGCACCTGGGCAACCTGCAGCAGTTTTAAATGCGTGGAATGAAAACCTGCTTTGCTGCCCAATATGTGTCTTCCTAAAGAGCCTAGTAGAACTAAGTGAGAAATTTGCTGAAACCTAAGAATCGTTTGCACCTTTGAAACTTGAGTTTTGCAAACTTTCGGTCATTTTAGAAGAAATGAGCTGAGTTTGAATCCTGAGTCGCACCGGGTGCAAGCTGTTTCCCTTCTAGGAAAAGAAGAACAACAGCGTGTGCTCCACAACTTCTAGCTGCAGACCTTTCTTTAGACGAGACATGAGCCCTGCATAAATTCAAAGCTCACCAATTATCATGGCTTTATCAACAACCTTATTAACAATCATGAAAAATAATCTTGCTTAGAAGGGGACCACTATGTGCGAAGCCCATCTTTCCTATTTACTTTGTGACTATTAATGTTTTTTTTAATGTTTATACATTAGTGCAAGGAATAGTGTTAGCATAATTCTAGTGTAAAATAAAATCAGCTGTATCCATTATAAGTGCATTACTGCCAGGAACTGTAAATATGTTTATGCCTGATAGCCTTTTGACTCAATAATATCCTGCTATCTCTGTTGGGCAGGCAAGTTTTTAAACCAAGAAAAGACAGGTTATGATTTTCATAACCAAACTGGGTTTCCTTTTGAAGTACATTATCTAAATTCAAATTTTAAGGAGGTCATTAAAAAAAATCTGCCTGTGATTTTAAAGGAGAACAATTGAAATGTCATCTTCAAAGTGGTGGCAAGAAGGTACAATGTGCACTAAGAACAAGTTATTCCTCCCAGATACACACATACGCAGACAAACCCTGCCATATCATACCATACAAACAATTTTAATTGTGTAGTTACAGTCAATAACCACTCCTAGTCAGAACATTTCTGCATAAAGAAAATTGTGATACACTTATAAAAACAGCCAGCTGTAACAAAATAACTGGTGTTTTCATAGCAATAAACTCATAAAAAAGAAATACACCTTTATACAGAAAATTTATACAGCTGTAGCTTTAAAATTGATTGTAAACCAAAGGAAGACACATTGCAAACATCAATTATTTTCACATTAATTGCATAAGTTTCTAAGGTGATCTATTAGTTTTATTTACCTAAGCTTATTTGCATGATAGTAAAAATTGCATACAACAATAAGAGTGAAGCTTATAGTATGAATTGCTTGGATAACATAGAGCACTTTTTATAGGCAACTGTGTAAAGCACATTTTCTCTATTTAAAACTTTTAAGACACTTTGTTTTACTGCCCATCAAAATACATTTATAAATAGAAAAAAAAAATCAGTATGATAACAAGAGAAGCAATATTACATTTAACGGAAACTTCCAAAAAAATTAATTACAACATGATGCTGCAGGATCTACAAATAAATAATGAGGACTAAATTGTGTTTCACATTTTCTTTTTCATTTTCTTTAAAATCATGTAACAATGAGAATAGAAAAAAAAATACAGTGACCTTTATTTCCAAAAGAAAACAAATCTGAATTACGGCAGTGCCATATAATACAAGGCATTTGTTGGCATATGTTATCTTTAAACTGCATTCCACAGTCTATAGTTCTTTTGTAACATACAATAGTACAAGAGTAACAAACTCTTTTTATTTCATTTTTTTAAATAAATGTGAGTTTCCAAAGATCAAGTGTGGAGTGCTACAGTAATAATTAAAAACCAAAAACAGAACAGAAACGAAAAACAGTAAATCACAAAAGTTGTAATGCTTGTCTGAAGGCTCCAGAATCAAAATCACTGGTATCATGCTTATTGGGTACACTCACAGTGTATCCAGTGAACACAAATTAATATCAAACAATCCTCAACGCTTCATCTGTTGCTGCGAAGCAGTTTGTAAAACAGAGTAAAACATCTAGTGCAGTCTGCATTATCCTTTTTTCAACTTTTGTGCAAGTTTTGGAAGATTCATTGACCAAACAATGAATAATAAAGGTTTTTGACAGAACGCAAGATGGAATTTTCATTTCATTAGTAAATACCAGTGGCACTGTTGAAAGAAAATAATACTTTTAGATCAGTCTTTCAATTCAGCATTAATCTCTGTGTTCCCTTCTACCGATAACTCTTCTTCTAGTTTAACTGAAAAAAGCGTGTTTGCATTTTTGTCTTGGATGCTGTCTTCTAAATCCTTGAGCAACTCTTCCTCCTTGTACTCTGCAACATCCACCTCCAAACCAGAATTGTCCTTCAGCTTCCCATGGTGCTTGAGATAATATCGCTGGTTCTGAAAGAACTTGATAATGGTGTACTTGGGCAGGTCAAGCTGAGCAGAGAGAGTCTGGATTGCTTCTTCATCTGGATACAGGCCTACGTCTTGTATGAAACTCTGTAGGATCCCTAGGGCTTCAACAGAAATCTTTGTTCGCGGTCGGGGTTTCTGACGATTTTCATCCTCAGATTCAGCTGGTGATGCTACTGTTGGTTGCCTTGGGGGTAGTCTGGGACCTGGTTGCTGCTGCTGTTGCTGCTGTTGTTGTTGCTGTTGTTGCTGCTGCTGCTGCAAGACAAAGCACAACGATTTTTTTGTACATGTGTTCTTGCTTACATGTTATGCTACCAAAAAAATCCGAGGTGTATGTGTGGGCTATTGCAAAGCTATAAACAAAGGCTTAGTAAGTTTAAAGAACAAAACCCAAATCAACCAACCAATCAAACAAAAAAGGTCCATTATTGTTGAACCTGAATTAAAATATGAGTTAGTAACTCTGCATACCTCACAAGTGTCTGTCTGTGTGTGAGCAGAGGCGGGGATAAAGGGGCGGTGGGATAGAGAGGTGGAAGGAACACTCTGGCTTTGTCTGACTGAAAACGTCTATGATGTGACATTGATGCGGATAGCTGACAGTTTTTAATGAACATGCTCCATGAGTCAAGTGCAGAGAAGGCAAAATGCTAAGTAGGTGACATAGTGTAGGATTAACTTGACCAGCTTAGCCAGAACTGTAGCGAGGGCAAAGTGAGAAAAGTGCCAGATGAGGGCAAACAAACAGGAGCTCTGCCAGCAGCAGCAGCTGCTGCTGCTGCCTGAAAACAAGGGCTGCAAATCTCTAGCAATAGCTAGACTAAGGGACTGGGGGATAGGGGACAAGGAGAGCATTTTAGCTAAGAGCGGAAATATCTCACTGGTGATCTGACCTTGGTGTGAACTGAAGTCTCATCAAACTTGCAAACATTATGACAGAATGTGTTACCTGGAAGTGCCTACTGTCACACTGTCAAACCCAGCCTCGGCAAGGACAAAGTGACCCGGAGGTGGGATATTTGTATTTCCTCTTCAGGCTCTGACCTCTCTTGCCTGTGGTTTCAAAGAGGGTCTGTCTTGCCCATGTTCAAGTATTCCAATGTATATAGAGGAAACAAATACATTTACCTGCTTCTGTGTTTGTGCTGGGGATTATTTAGTTAATATTTATAAAGCACTAAGATGCAAAGTTCTAAATAAGTTGCACTATTATTATTAGAAGGGAACATGCTGCATTCCAAAAACTCAGGCAGTAAAAATGAGCCAGTATGCACATCCGAAGAAGAAGATAAAGCAAATCATGATGTAAATAATTAACAGGAGCTTAAAATGAAGTTTTGCAAGCATGGATTCAGAAACATTCTTAAAAGGTGAAGCATGGAGCCCTAGGGAAAGAAATGCTTTTCTCATCTACCACCAAAATACAGCACACTACAAGATCATGTTTGAAATCAAAAGCAAATTTATCAGCTACTGTTTTTGTTGACAATTCTTTGCTTCACAGCACAGGAAGCACTGGTTAGCAAGATATTTTGGATCAGCAAATCTCTTGTCGTATGGTACAAACCACCAGTTATTATTAAAAAACAACAGCAGCAAAACAAGCAGTTGCTATCACTACATTTAATTTCCCTTTGTGAGTCTCCCCTCAACAATTTTTTGTGTGATGGTAGGGGTCTCCAAGCTTGTAGCTGCAGCTCATTTGGAGATCCTAAGAAGCACAAAATACTGTACAAATAGTATTATAAGTATTGGAGGAATTATAATTCTGCTCACTTTGCAGCGCACTTGTGGTTGTAGAGACTTCACACAGGTTTCAGCACCCGGTTTAGAAGCCACGGCTTTAAGTGATGATCTTATTGTAAGATTTGACACAAATGCCAGTGGAATTAGGGCTCTTTCCTCATCCCTATTCACATTCTTTCATGTTTTATGGTCTGTGAGCAGTCCTACTCAAGGCTTCAATCCCAAAGAGATTCAAGACTACTCCCAGCACATTATATTCTTATAAGACTAAAGGCTTTGTATATACAGTTTGAAAACTTGTGGCTTAGCTACATATTTATGCATCTACAACAACTGCCATGTAGAAGAGCAGAGACAAAACTCAGGCCCAATCTCCCAATCTTCACTCTTACAAGTCATATTAAGAGATTACAATGCAACTGCTTGTGTGAATAATATTTGCGAGATCAAACACACAACTTTCATCAACAAGGCAAGAAAATCTAAGTAAGTGGCATAGTGGTTGAATGTTTATACTCTGCATAAGCTTCGCCTTTTATCCCTTTAAGAAGCTATTTTATTAAAAACAATGTACATTTTCAAACAAGTGCTGCTTTATTACTCAATATAGATCTTTCTCCTTTGGCTAAATCAAACAGCAAGTTTCCAGGCTTTCACAATTATTTTAGTACTTGATATCCTTAGGGATTGTCTTATTCAGTTTGCTTTATCTTTAATATATACTCATGTTGTTTCTGGCTGCAAGATAACTCTATCCTTCCTAGCTTTGTAAATATTTTTTGTATAGGTAAGACAAATGATACACTGGGTCTCAGCTGAGGTTGGGAAAGCATGGGGTAATATCTGCCCTTTAAGAGGGAGCAGTTAAAGGGCTGACCTCAGGTCTTTTGTGAGAAGGGATTAAAAAGCCCCAGCTTGGAGAGACAGCAGTCCGCACGGCCAACCTGGGCTATGGCACTTAGCAGAACAGCCAGTGAGGCTTCCAGTTTGCAGTGCCCGTGTGAGCAAGCGGTGTGCTCCCCTCTGGAGGAGGGGGCACCACCAGCAATGCCCCAGAGCAGAGAACAGCTGTTTCCAAGCCCAGTGGCATGGGTCCTACATCCCTCTTCTCTCTCCCTGACACAGTGCCCTTGTGCCAGCTCACCTGCGGAGCAGCACCCAGCCAAGGTCCAGCGGTCAGCAGGCCTGGTAAGAAAGCGCCTCTACGCTCTCCTTTCCCAAGGATGGTGGGAGAGGGGCTCTGAAGGAAAAACAAACAAACATTGACTCACCCCAGCCTCGACTGGGGATAAAGTGGGATGAGGAATCCTCTTCCCTTCATTCCTACCCGGTTCGAGTTGAGCTTTTGAGCAGAAGGACAACAAGGTCCTCCTGCTTTGCTGGTGAGGAGTTTGACAACCAGTGCCAAACACCCCTGCCTGTTGGTCCTGCCGTCTGTCCTGCCAGGGACAGCCAGCATGGAGGCTCACCCTGCCCCCGCACACAGCTGCCTCTGCACCACCGCATCCACCTAACCCAAACAAAAAACATGGGTGGTCACACGCTCTCCTTTGAACTCTGGTGGTGGACAGCAGCCTGCTCTTATCTCATACCGGGAGACCTGCATTTAGCCTGGCTGGGAGGAAAGAAACACTAATTTTCCTTTGCTTCGTTTAAAGCTTTATTTACTTAGCGCTCTTCGGGATTGGCCAAGGTAAACTAACCTGAATCTGTTCTGCTGGCACATGGATAATGTGGGAAGGCCTGTCACCATGGTGATGAACTGCATTGCTTTCTTGTTCATAAATGGCATCACGTTCAGGCTGAGGAAGACTGAGGAACCTTCGGATCATGGAGAGATTCTCCCAGAGGGTCCTGTTCTCTGGTGAGGGATCTTCTTTCCAACGTAACAGCTCACAGAGCCACCCCTTGAAGATAACACCAGCAAAACATTAGTTTTTTTCCTCACTTCAGGAGGGGCAAAACGAGGGTGAAACACGTACTTCAGAGGTGCTGCATTCTTTCACACTCTCCCCAGTAGGAAAGGGCTTTCACTGTACAGGCTGGGCTTAAAGCAAACACTGATATACCGAGAGGCTGCTGTGCTATCTCACAGATCCTTGCCAACTGCAAGTGTTTCAGAAAGCACCTTCTTTTTGGTCCCTCACCACAGTGTTGTTGTTTGCTTGCTTTGAAACAAACGGTTGCTGAAGGCAGAATCCCTTACATGCTTCCCACTGCAGGACAGCAGTTTCACTGTTGTCAGTACGTTCTTTGGGCTATTTTCTTTTATGCAAGGGTACACCTGCCTGGGAGCACTGACCTGTGTTTTGGGAGCTGGCTGATTGTCTGCTGAGCAATTTTTAAAATCCTGGTACTACTAAAGACAAGGAAGTACTTCAAATACCTGCCTTGACTGCAGGGCTGCCTAATTCAAATCGTAGCAGCAGAGGAGCTCCCTAATGTCCTCTGAAAAGACAGGAATCCTTTCACTAGACACAGACAAGTAATATCTTCCTATATCTGCTACAAGTAGAGGTGCCTCTGCAGATGAACTTATTGCAAGTGATAGATGATTATCTATTTCAGGATTTTTCTTATAGAACCAAAAAAACCCCACTCTCTCAGGTTTATGTACATAAACCATAGGGTTCTGGGGGGGGGGGGGGGGGGGGGAGCAAGCTATGTCCAAGCTTCTGATACACCCTTTATATCATTTCCACACAGCAAGCTGCCCTCTGATTCAGACATGGTTTTGAGATACATACTACAAAGTCAGCTACAGAATCTCACACAAGAACTGCAGTGGTTGCTAATTTCCTTCTAAAGAGACATACAAGTTCATCTTGAAAATTTAACAATTGTTTTCTTGTGTCTTCTTAAAATTTAATTGAGGATTTTTTTTTTAACTGTGCACTGGTAGCTTTAAGAGAAGAGTGCAGACACTCCAGCTGCCAGTGTGCATCAGCAGCAGTTTTTTGGTATATTAAAATTTAGAAACAAAATATTACATGTATAAAACATGCATACTTCCTTTCTTTTAGCTTCAAGGAAGGATCTGTTTTCAAAACTAGGTCCATGCAATTTTATTTCTTAATGCTGTAGGAAAGATAATGTGACATTTTATTGAATCAACAAATAATATAAATGTACAGAAGCTTTTAGATCCTTTTTATATATACTGGTAGTTGGAAGATGGTTTATCCAGACTAGTTCACTAATACATACAATAGAGACAGACACAATAGAGATGTGTATTTTCTTGAAGACATTTATATATTTAGCTAACAGTTAATAAATGCAGTGTAAAAATATTGCCACGATAGAAAGAGGTGAAAGTAAACAAACAATCTGAATGCAATCATATTGTATACAAAAATATTTAGTGAGGTGTGTATAAAGATTTGAAGTATATTCTCTTGGATATAAGTGGAAAACTGAACAAATGACATAGGAGAAAATGCCCCCGAGAAACAGAAATAATCAAAATGACAAATGTTAAAGAGATGGTGGTAGCAGAGCAGAGAAAGCAAAATTTTAAATGGGACCAAAATCTATCAGGTTCTCACTAGGTGTGCGAGGGAGGGAGGAGAGTAGTAGCAGCAGAAGGGCCTCTCCACACCCCATTCCTTGATCACATGCTAAGGGTTGACGCGGGGTACTGCTCCAGGATTTAGCAAGCTGACTGGGAAATATGGCCAAATGCCTTCAAATAGGGCATCTAACATACAGTCTGTCCCAGCTAGAACCGAGTGCCATGTTTTTAAAACAGGAGTGAGGGTCTGTGGATTCTCTCTCCCCACTGTAAGGCACCCTGTTAACAAATTAAAGCACAAACTCCCTCTGACCCTAACAAAATCAACTTGTTGCTCACAGTTCTCTGCCCACCTTGCCTCCATGGGTATATGTGCTGCATTATGCTCAACAGCAGTATTAGTTTTCTGCAGTGAGTTAAAATAGATGAAATCAGAAAACATGTGTAGTTTGTTGGGGCCAGAAGAGAGAAGATGATGTAGGGAAACAAATCTAGATATTTTAATTGAAATGCAAGTCTGAAAATTTTAAGTAAAAGCAAACAAAACAAGAACAAAAAACACACACAAAAAACCCCACCCAAAGACCCCCAAACCAACCCCCCCCCCAAACCAAACAAGCAAACAAACAAAAAACACACCCTCCCCCCCCCCAAAACAAAACAAAACGAAATGACGAAACCCAACAACACAAGCACAGAAATAATCAGCCCATCCTGAAGCACAAAAATTGGCCTTTGGCTGTCTGGAGTTTGCAGTGTTTCACATTGAAACTGTTGGCCTTCTTTGTAATGGTGGTGAAACAGGGAGTGGAGATGACTATCGTGAGAGTTTGAAGAAAATAAAAAAAAAGACAAGACAACATGTTCCCTTCCATGGCACCTATTCAGACAGACTGGAAAAGAAATTGCACCATGCAGTTAGAAGCTGCACATATTTTGCCTGGTGTTCACGTGAACCACAGATATTTTTTGGGGAAAGAAAAGCAAGCACATTTTGTGTTGATTCAACATATTTCACAACAATTTTTGTTAACTATGAAATTCCTTCTTTCCTGTCTTCTCTGTTTCCACATTTACTAGATCAGACCTTATTTTTGTTAATTACTAACAGCTAACATTCTATTTCTAGTATTTCTCTACCAACTTTTACCCTGAAATAATACTTCTAATTCCTCGCGTAAAAATGATTTGATGAATTGTAACCTGAAACATGTCTTTGCTAGCCTTTTGTGGAAGCAATGATTTTGAGATAGTGAAATCAGATGCTTCTGACACGGTACACAGAATAGACTGATATTCTACCAAAATGTCTTTTCCAGAGGGTTCACCCAATTTTTAAAGAAGTAGACATACTCTTATGAAACATACTATGGGCCACATGGAAACAACCAACTGAATTCTTCTAAAATTACAAATATATAAACAGTTCTTTTGTCTTCCTGGTATTTCTGAAAATACTTACGAAAGTTGACTTCACAAATACTCTCAGAACAGGTAGCGAATGGGCAGTAACAGAGGCTGTAGGGCTTTACTTTGTTAAGAGACTAAAAACTTTGTACCAATATGCTTTGTTTTGGCTCAGATTGACCAAAACCCCCCATAAGTATTTCATTTAGTTTCAGGTTCAGAATTGTGACATAAAGCTCATTTGCAGAAGTCAGCTAAATGAGAATGCATGAAATGCTTTTGCCAATTTTAAGAAATGTAATCACACATTTTTCTAATGGTGAATTTTAAGTTCTGCAAAATTTTTAAGTTTTGTTTTGTTTCCATTTGACCTAAAGAAGTCCAAACTGCTGTAGCTAATGCAGTTCAATTTACAAGTGAATGTAACACAGGCTGATTTTTCTCTTCCGATACTCATGTAAGCATAAAGCAATTTCTGTCTAGTTCAAATAATTTATTTTGAAGGAGGGCTTGGGCTTTTAGTTTATTTTCTTTAGAGTCTTCGAGGAAATGGAAAGGACCACCACAAAATAATAAGGAAATCTTTGTAACTCAGATTAAATCACAACCTGTTTATACAGCATATACAGTGCACCATTCAAAAAAAAAAAAGCCCTAAAATAATTAAGCTGATATCTCTGTGCAGTAAGGCAAACCCCCCAAAACTCTGCAATGACATTGGGAACAACCTTGATTTTAAAACAGAGTAAATTTGCCAGGCAACATTACACTGAATATAAAGAGAGTACAAAGCAAAATATAAACATTAGCCACATGTAAATATGTTTGGAGAACTTTCAGGATGTTACTACTTTTCAAACTGACAAAGTTTAATTTGACACCTTCTGTTCTAAAACCTTTGTTTCTATTCAAAATCACGCCTTTAGCTGCTATCAATCACTATGCTCTCCCTATTACTTAAAATACTGGCATGGGCCCTGGATAAGCTGAAAATGCCATGCAGATGAATTCTGAGATAATATGTTCAAACCTGTTATATACAACACGAATCCTGTAAAGTTATGTATTGTAAACCTACATTTATTGGGAACTAAAAGTCTTAAATCCATCTGCTACAAAGAAAATACTGTTATGCACTTTCAAGTAACCAAGTACCATCTGCAAAGGTCTTGCTACAGTAAGCAAGAAAATGGTGAAAAAAAAAAAGATGCTAAACCTAAGATATTTAAAATAAATAAGAGTCTTCTGTCTGGTTTTCTGATAAGGATTAAGTAAAGAAACATAAGACAGTAGGAGAAAAAAACCCGTGAAAGCCGAACTGCCAAGCTATTGCTGGAAAAGCGCAAAGAGGATAACTGCCAAACATTAGACTTTGCAAGGCCCATGAGCATGCTTATTTTAAAGAAAGCATCTATGCTTTTTATCTGTGCACCCAAATGCTATTTTATTCAGCCTGACCTGTGCTGTGTTTAAATAAAATCTTCTGCTCTTTCACATAGATTTTCTAACAAATTATTCCTGCATTCTGGTATCTTTCTTATTAAAAGAAAAAAAGAAAAAGAGATTTGAAATCTGCACTGAAGGTGTAAATACCCTAACTAGATCAAAGAGAGTAGCATTACAATAATGAAAAATATTCTCTGAGCAAAGCTTTCCAAATCAGCAACAAACACATCTAGTCTGAGAAGAAAGGACTTCAAGGTAGAGCAACTAAACACTTTCAATTTGGTGAATTTGTTATAGTGATAAAAATTTGCTAACTCATTAATACTTCTTACAGAATAACTAACAAAGACTCCTAATTTTTTAGAAGACCTGTAATTTGCCTAAAAAGGCGAAACATTTTAGAGTATAACTGCTAAGACACAAACAGTTTTTCTTTGGTATAGTATATCTACGATTATTTTGTATCATTCTCTGGGGTATATAGTATAATAAAAATATATGGTGTTAAAAGAAAGCAGTCTAAATAGGGAGATATTTGATACAAACATTTTAGCAGAAAGTGCGAATGCATTTCAGCATCTACTGCGAACAAAGACTAAGTACATAATCCATTAAACAGTACTTCTAACTCAAAAAAATTGAGTATTGTAGACTAAACTAAAGTAGGCATTTTGAATGAGCACATTTTCAGCAACTAACTATAAAGCTAGCAATTTATCATTCAGCAAATAATTTTCTACTTTTAAAAGAATCTGTAAGTGTTACTTATGCTAATGAAGACTGTTTTTAATCTGCCCACAAACATGCTAATAGAGGGCAATTTTTTTTTATTTACAATGCTGAAGGCACTCCAGTTTATAGAATACAGATATGGAATTACACTTAGTAAAATGGGCTCTTAATTGTCTGAGCAACCCAAATCCTTCACCTTTAACACAAAAGCTTATAGACAAAGGAAAAGAACTCATGGACTAAACTTTAAATATTGACTAAACTTTAAATATTGACTTTTTCCCCTTCAAAAGCCATCCAACTTGCTTTACAAATGTCATTATTGTTCCAAATGCTTGCATTCATCATAGATATTTCCATTTCTTTTCAAAATAGAATCCATGCATAGAAGAGAAGAAAAAAGGCTGACATCACCCCTACTGTATACGTGTATATTCTTAGTCTTTAGTATTAAACTTGTAAGCTGCTCATTGCACAGAAAGGCTGCTTTTGGAAAAGTCATAATACTTTGAATGAGATACATAATGGTAGCAAAGGAGTACTGAAAGCATTTTAAATTATTTACTAGGTTAAAAGGGTGAAATGGTACTTTAAATACATCAAATTTCATCATCCGGGCCATTTTTTGGTGGCAAAGTGGTATTGATCTTTCCAAATGCTTAAAATTAACTATTTCCAGAAGGTCATTATTTGATTAAAGGCATTAAAGTTGAGGGCAAGAAATGATGCACTTTGTCTTCTTTCCCATTCAAATAATCGTGTAATTTAATCAGAACTATCCCTTCATGTCCTGTAATAAAAATGTTTGTCTTAAGATATTGTTCTTTACCTAACATATTAACCTTTAAATGTTATGAAGTTCTTAAGAATAATCTCTGCTTAGAGAAGATTCTTCCATAATGCAATGAAAGGATCTCCAGCATTTAAATTGATAAGGCCAAATTTCCCCTGCACATTGATTCGAAAACGCATTAAACCCTTCAACTGAGATTTCTCACAGTGTTCAACAGGATCGAAAATTCAGGGAGTTCTGAATCAGTAAGCTCATACATGTGGCATTGAGAAGCAAAATAAGCAAATGTCACTTCAGCACAAACAAATGTGACAAATAAGTAACGATGGACATTGCTTTAATTTATCTGGGAAAATGCTGTTTGTGTTACATCACACTATCTGGAAACACCACAGGGTAAGAACAGAGCATTTCATTCAAAATTCATTTTCTGGCTGAGATTATTTAAACCTGACTTCTTTCTGGGTGTAATACCTGTGAGTTCAGACATGAAAGCAAGCCTAGATGACAACAGTGGTCCCTTTTAGCCTTCAAGTTCTTGAATTTCCTGACCGCAGGTTTCTCTTTTCTAAAATACAGAAATTGTCCTGGTTATCTCCTATGCAAAACTGAATAGTCCTAAATGCTACATGGAAGAACTGGAGCCTGTTAAAAGAAAGGCTACTGAATACTTTTCTAATGTTTTATGAAAAGTAATACTCTACTAATCTAGACTTACTAGGTTTTGATACTGATAAACACATTTGTTAGTGAAAATCCTTTAGTTTAGATGGTTTTTTCAAGTAATTTCAAACACTGACTTCTGTGAGGCACACTACTTCTGAGCCATTTTAAAAACTGCTGTGAATGTTCAATACTTGGATTTTTCTCACAAAACTGTGTTCCTTTAATTTAAGAAGCAAAAGCTCATTTTCAGCCTGTTCCAGAAGACCAGTAGAGATAATAGAATATGAATGCCTCTTCTTGAGATGTGGCCTTAAGTGATAATAAATGTCCCCCAAAAGATGGTTGCTTTAGTATTTTATTTACACTTAATCAGCCTTAAGTTTCAGGCTTTGCCTTTGAGCATTTCCCTAAATCAGAGAAAGTTTGAAACCTGAAGCTGTCCTTTATCTTCAGATATTTCTGGTTTATCTATTCTACTGGCTTTCATTACTAAAACATTGAAAGGGGAAGCCAGATGTGAATTTTAAATAAATCTGTATCTGCCATCATAATAGATGAGATTTAGCAAAACAAACAAACTGAAAACCCCACAACCTCATAGGGCTTTTCAGAAGAAAGGTAAACTTCACCAGCAGGAAAAAATTCCTTTGAAGAATACTGAAGCAGATTATGCCATTTCCTTAAATGTCTTATCCAACCTATTATTTAGTTACACCATCTGTCTGGTTGTTACCTCCACCTCTTTGTTGAAAGAGCAATGACCAAACAGCTAGCAGTAACACTGATTGTGTTTCACCACAACATTTTGGTGCTATCTGGGGGGAAACAGATTCCTAACATCTCTTTTTCCCTCTGCCTTTCCTCCTGCTTAGCTGCAGCACTTAAACATTAAATACATATTTCTAGTCCTGTAAACATCCAAATACATAAATAGGAAACGGAAACTTGTGAAAAACGACCTCTAAGATTCAATGAGCAAATAAGTACAGAAACAAAATGACCTGGAGAGCTGCGTCCCTGCTCCCACAGTCTCATCTGTCGTATTAGACATCTCCTTCTAGCCAGAGCCACGGTGAGCAGCCAAGAGCCAGTGCTACCAAAAAACTCGTCAGATTAAGGTCTGAGACTGTATCAAACCTGGTGGGCACACTGCTTGCATATGAGCACCTGAGACGTACCACCAGCTCATTGAAAGAAAAAAAACTAAACTCTAAAACTGACTGAAAACATAAGTATCATTACTTTTAATTTGAGTAGAGAGGGAGTTGAGTAATCTGAATGAACGGCTTTTCCCAAGCTTGGTTTCTCTGCTCTCAGCCTCCTCCACCTTTACTTTTCCTTGTTCAAATGTATCTTTCTTACAGTATTGCCCTCAATTGCCTAGCGATGATAGATAGGCACAAGCCCTAATCAGAAACATAACGTGCATGCCTTTGAAATCTTACATAAAATGCAACTGCATTCATATGTAAAATGAAGAGAAAAAAGTAACAGATGCAAAAATCAGTGGGTGAAGCTTTATTCTGCCTTCCTCTACTCCAGATCCTTCCTCGTTCACACACACAATTCAATTGGCATTGTAACCATGAGACAATGTGTGACAAAAATGGACTTAACAATAAAAAATAGTCTAAACAAAAAAACCCAACTGCTAATTATTAAATAAGTCAGTCTTAGTCTGGTACATTACTTTTTATAGTACAGGTATATAAAATGGGTCAGTGGGTTTCACAGAGGGTGACCAGTAATATATAGCCCTTTATCTTTTATATAAGTAGAGAGAAGTACTGATTTCACTGCAATACCGATGCTTCCCTTGAAAGTAAATACAAACCTAAATCTAACCACGACCCTTAATAGCCTATATTTATTTATTCTTAAACATGCAATCAATTTTTGTATGGCAGCTATATCTGCAGTTTAGTTAGAGAAGAGCCTTTAATAGAAAGAGCCTGGCAATTTTCAAAATCTTTTTTACTACTATCAATTTACAAGTGAACAGCAAATGTTTATTATTACATTGCTTACAGAGACTTAACATTTCCCTTGGGGAAAGAACTCCAGTAAAAAGGCCAGAGGGCTGAAGTGCCACTTCCATAATTACTTATACATCTGTATATCACATTGTTGGATTTTCTTAAGATTATAACTTTCCAGAAGGAGCAATTTAAATCCATGGCTTCTTGTCATATGTTTTTTATTTCCAGAATTCATTTTGGATCGGGGGAAGATCTACCACATACTGAGGAATCACAGGCTCACAGATATTTGGACTTCATTGTAAATTCAGTTCAGCTGACAAGATGTTCCAACAAGCGACATCATTCCAAAACATACACAGCTCAAATCCATTCTCAGACATCCTTTCACATTTTTATGGCCTAACTAAATGTTTTCATGTAAATTTGAATTAGACATTTAAATATTCTGAGTAAAATTTCTTTTAACTTGTCTCTTGCAGTTCAGCTGGCTTCTCTAGCTCTCAGTTTTGCAGTGAAGAATGCTTAATGCTCTGATAATGCCAAGGGTGAGTGGAGTCTTAAGGAAACTGAAAAGAGACATTTCCCTGACTTTCCTCTAGATTTTGTTAAGCACAGAAACAGTCAGAAAAATTAATAACACCCATTACCTTTAGGCAGTTAAAAAAAAATCTTTAAAATCCACATCTGTGAAAGACAGACACCTCCCAGCAAATGAGAAGGGAGCAGCCAGAAGCACATATCTCACCCATGGAAAAATAATGGCAGTGAAGTCCTCAGAAAGCTAAAATAGCCTTACTTGCAGCATGCTTGCTTGAGGCACAGACTTCAAGGAATAGGAAAGCGGGATCAAAAGGGAAGCTGGAGAGATCAGATTTCCCCCTCCTGGATGGGAACCAACACAACAGGGTTTTCCCGTAGTTTGCCATCAGGATGGGGACAAGAGCAGCCATGAGGGAAAAGCTCCTAGGTAGAGCAGCTCTTAGCCTTAGACTTTTCCTCACCAGCCAAGGAAAGTGCCAGCCAAACTGAGCCCCAGATGTATTTTCAGGCCACAGCTTCTGCACTTAAATCAAGCACTGCATGGAGCAGGCACACTTCTTCTTGTCCAGATCCCTCTGTCCCCTTCCCCCAGTGAAAAGGATCAATCTCTTTATTTAATATGAGGAGAGAGTCTTAACTACGAACAGCAAATGATTTATCAGAGGTGAAGCAAACTGCCTGCCCCAAATCAAAAATAAAAAGGATCTCACTTAGCTCTTCATAGCTTAAATGAACAAAATAACTGGTTTTATATAAACATTGTAAAGTTCCTGTACCTGTAGAGCTTTGGCTTGTGCGTTACATATATTAGAGATGCTAAGCACCAGGGCTCAGCAAAATGCCTAGTCACCTAAGTAAACCCACAGACTTAACTGATATGTTTGCAAACCTTGCTCAGTTGGGGTCCAAAACTTCAGTGAATTTGCAAAGGACCATTCAACATATTTACTTCACAAAGATCCTGAAAGTTATTTTCATATGCTTCTCAAATGCCATCCTGAAGTAAGGGAACATGACACTGCACGGGAATAAAACTGAGATGAACACTGAATAACAATGTGTTTTCAGATAAAATTTGGCAGATTTGGAATTAGATAAATATTTGCAAGTTGGAATTTTTCCCCACTTAGCTAACTGCATGCTTGCCCTAGCCTGCACATATATGCCAACAGCTTGGGGTAATTCCTAACCAAAAATCTAAAGTCTGACTTGGAGGGTAAATTAGAAGAAAATAAAAAAAATGAGACACTGTGAGAAATTATTTGGGAACAGTGAAATTAAAAATTATCTGGAACAAAACATTGTCTCCTCCATCACTTGCACCTAGGTGTAGTGTGTTTTGAATTACCAGTTTAACATGAAGTGAGAAAACACACATCTATTATTGCTCACTCTTTCCTTTGCCCAACAATCCTTCACCTGAATTGTAATCGGTCACTCCTTTAACAAACTGCTTCTCAGACCATTACTGTGTATTTGCGTTTGCATAAGCTACCTTTATCCTTTGCAGCATCGTGTTTAGCAGCTTTCGTTTTTTCTGGACGAGTTTTACGCTGTCATTTCCTGTTTAGTTACGGGTTGAGCTCGCTTTTGTTTTCTGCGCTGTTTACTTGGTACCCTGCTTCCCCCACTGCCGGGAACCACGGGCTGCTCGCTAACTCCTCAGCCTCCTCCTCAGCTCTGCCACTACAGCTTTGTTTTCATTTCCATACATCATTAACTCTCATACAGCTCACTCAAACTTCACTCCTCCTTTTTTTTTAAGTGTTTTAGTTTCTTTATGTTAAAATACTGATATGCTGAATCTTCAAAAGCCTCCTGAACCAGTGATCTTCCCACAGCAGGCACAAGCATCCTGAGAAATCAAGAACACAGCTCTTTGCCTAGCTAAATCTGTGTCACCATGTGGGGAAAGGAACGACGTTTCACCCACGAAGCTGGTAGCACTGGCAACCAGCCCTCAGCTCCTCACCCCCCATCAAAGCCCAAGGGCCTGGGGTGCCCATTCTGGGCCCCAAACACAAGAGGATACTTGTACAAAGTGA
Source organism: Ara ararauna (assembly GCA_028858755.1). Taxonomy (NCBI): domain Eukaryota; kingdom Metazoa; phylum Chordata; class Aves; order Psittaciformes; family Psittacidae; genus Ara; species Ara ararauna. Next base: position 143,544,605 of record CM054377.1, on the reverse strand, counting down.
CCATGTGAGGGGATGATGTACCTGCAATATGACTCCTGCATGCAGAGCCAGCAGGAGAAAGAGGCAGATGGAGTGAGAGTGAATGGTGAGGGTGTATACGGCAGAGGAACAGGGGTGGGAGAAAGTCAAAGGAAAGCTAAGAGGAGAGCTGTAACGAGATGAATTACTGAAGATGGCAAGAGGAAAACAAAACAGAAGGTGAGCATGCAAGAAAGCATGAAGAGAGATTAAGAAAATCCATCCTGCCAGAAACAGCACCTCTTGTCATGCAGACAGCAGGTGCTGCTTGGGGAAGAGCTGATTCATGCATCTGGAGTGTAGGAACTGAAATACCTCTACCTAAGAATGAGAAACTAAAAAATAAAAGACTCAAAGGAGGTGGGAGAGGGTACCATGCTTTTTTCCTTTCAGCAACCTAGTGCTTCCTAACTACACATTTCCTGAATAGTCTTGTGAAGAAATAAGAGCTGGATTTCTGGACCCTTGCAAGAATCCTGATGGTTCATTTCAGCATTATGTCTCCCTTCCTGCCCTCCCCTTTGCCCCACTCAGACTCATTTTTGAGACACTTGCAGCCATAGCACCTCCAGGATGAGATTTCCTCTTTGCTCGAGGTCTGCACAGACCCAGGGGACTCAGTAATGGAGGTGGCACTGCCGTGAAGCAAGGGACACTGACTGCACACCTACGCTGACCTACTCCAGCTCAACTCTGGGGGACTCGTAATGCAGCCTGTAACTGCTGGCCAAGTGGTACAAGCGTGGGTCTTTAACCCACTCTGCAGCAGTCTTGAGGGCCACCGATGTAGCCAAATTTTCTGCTACAAGCAGTGCCTTCAGTGGCTTTCAGAAACTATCCTGCTCACCTTCTTCTGACTGACTTTAAACAGTCTTAGCTCCAGCCTTCTCCACTTTCAAAATTGCCACTGCATCACAGATCACTCGCAAGGATCACTCTTAGTAAAGCCACATTTTTTTTAAAACCTCACCTGGAAGCCTTATTGCGGATTAGATTTGATGAATTTCTATCAGATTTGCTGGACCACCTCTTGCCTGACAATACCTGCAACAGCTTCTGGAGAATCTGCTCAGTTCCATTCTGCACACTTACATTTTTTTTTCCTCCTTGCTGTGAGAATTGTTTTAGAATCTTATAATCAAAACTTTGTATCAAAATTGGATTAATTTTGTGTCTGTGTTGGAAAAGTAGCCAACAGTGATCTACTAAAGGATAGTTTAAAAAAACCCCCAAACCACCTTAATATTGAAGGCTGTTTAATTAGGGGAATCTGAACAATTTAACTGAAAAAAAAGATTTATAAAAAAGCAAAACAATTTACAGACAATATTTAGTTTCCTAAAAGCTAACCTGAATCTGTTCCCGTAAGAAATACTGGAATGTTTTAATAAAAAAAGATATCAAATTTTTGCCAAAATTCTAGACACTTTGAGGACTCTTTTTTTAAAATGAATCTTTTCCCCAGAGGAAGATGGAGGGGAAGATTTTATTAGAAAAAAAAAATTAATGGTGAAAAACTTGGCAGAAAATTTTATTTCTACTAAATCTAGGCAGCAGTGAAGGCTACATTTTTGGTTAGAAGCTCTTCTTACAGCAATGTGTTTGCTGGCACGTTATTTTAAAAAGCCAGCAGAGTAGGATGACTTCTTTAATAAGTGGGCATAAAACCCAGAGATTAGAAAGTCTCAGAGCGAGACACAAAACCCCCTGTGCAGTATCTGATTTCTTTGCCAAAGCAAGGAAGGTTTTTAATAAAGGTCATGGAGAAATAATCTCCGAAGACGGCAGTGTCTCTTCCCCCCTATATGTTTACTCTTTTATTTCACTCCTTTACAGTGAAAGCAGACCTTAACACACACACACACACACACACACACACACACACACACACACACACACAAAAGGAAACAACAACCAAAGAGGAGGGGGAAAAAAAAAGGAGCCTGAAATTTTAGTTACACCACATGTGGTTTTCATTTGTGAAAAATGAACAAGCTGTTTGTGGTTAAACTGTCTAATCTGCTGTTATCAATCTAGCGCTGCATTCAAGATTTACAGGATACATCAGCTTCTGTGCCACATTAGCTGTAAAAGGGAGAGGGGGTGGGAGGAAAAAGGAGGAGGAGAGAGTTTATCCTGAGGAATAATATTTCCAATGCAGCCACACTCACACTACATCTGGTTGTGCTGGTAGCGGCAGTTAAATTGAAATATTTCACAGCGTGTGTCAGAAACATGCAGAATGGTAATTATGACAGATCTGATTAAGCCTGAGTGCCACTAGCTCCCTGGCCAGCTCCGGTTGTGCAGGTGTGACCTTGTGCGTGCCTGCGTGTGTAAATAAAATTAATTACAAGCGAGAGGGCGAAGGCTTCGGTGACATCACAAAGCGGAGAAACTCCCAAGGGGGAGACCTAATGGAATATTTTCCCTCAGTCTAATAATACAGTTCATATTGACTTGAGGTAATTAGTGGGATCATTAAAGCAGTTTTCCCGGCGTATTTGGCTGCCTGATCAGATTAGTGAAAATGTTCTTCAGAACAAGCCCTGTGTGGTCTGCCAGAGAAGGAGGAAATAAAAAGCAACAAAGCATATTTTGGAATGATAAGCAGTGCTGGACTTTTTGCACGGCATTTTGCAGGGCCGGTCTCAGGAGCTGGGGCTCCCAAGTCTCCTGACCGGTAACATCTTCCATTTCGGGCGCACGTGCTCCCGTGGCGTGGCATCTAAGACTTTTTAGATTTGTTCCTCTAGCCTTCAAAACTATACCCTCACTGCTTAAAAAAATCAGATCAAAGCCTTGTGGAGCTGCTCAGCTCCCCCCTACCTATCCCCCAAAAGCTAGCAGAAGATTGAAGGCACCGGTTTGAGAATTGGTAACGGTTTCATTTCATGACAAACTTACCCCAGCAGAAAAACAGAGAGAAAAAAGAAAAAGTTTAACTATGATATAAAGTCTTCCACGGTAACAGAACACAGAGCCCTAATCAAGAAATGGACCATTTGTTTAAAAACAGTCTATTGAGCATGCTCTACCTTGCAAATGGAATATGCCAAGCTCTGTCACAGATGGCAAGCTTTGACAGTTCCCATCCGTAGCGTCGATACTCGACAGTTCAGCACAAGATCAGTGACATTCTGTCTCATTAGAGCCACGCTAATTATCACAGCTAGTTTCAGGGGAAACCATGTGTTGCAATGGTCAATTTGAAGGAGTCTGTGCATCAACAAACTGGTAATAAGGATCAGACACCTTATTATATGACAGCATGCTGCCTATGATCTGATTTACTGAATCAGAGGTACTGAGGCAACACTGAAGCCTGATGGGTTATGGAATCGCGTGTACACAATGCGTATCTGAAATATGCTTTAAAAATAAAAGGGAGCTATATAGAAACAATACAAATAAAAATTTTAAAACAGTGAAGTTATAATGAGGACTTCTTTCATTTGTCATTAAGACATGCGGAGATGTTCAAGATCTTGTCAGCCAGTTTTATCTTTAATCAAATCATATAAGATAAATAATTCAAAATGAAAACTGTGAAATTATGGATTATGCTAAATTACAATTCATTCCATACTCTGATTTTTCAGTTTCAGTAACATGTACCAAACATTCCTTATGTTGTGCCGTCTTGCTGCTTTAACAGAATTTCATATTTTGTAAAGAGCTTCCTCTACTTGGCTCTCTTTTTTCATTTGTACATTTAATGACTTCAACTTGTACTTCTAGCTTCTCCCACTCATCCGTGCTCCTTCCACCAGACAAAAATCAGCCAAGAACCCCCCTTTGCTGTTTCTGGCCACCTGCAGGACCACATCCTGCCAGGCGCTCAGTGATCCCAGCCCCGGCGCCTCCCAGGGACATGCTGCAGACTGAAGCTGTGACAGCATGAAGCATTAACTCCCAACCAACGCAGGGCAGGTGTGCACTGCATCCCTCCAGGGAAGCTCTCCTTAGGGCTCAAATATACAGCATTTCTTGAAGCCACTACCTGTTCTTTAAACGGCCTCTATGGGGATTGTAAGCAGCTTCCAAACAGCTCGCGCTGCCACCTGCCTGCCTGGGAACCTCTAGCTGGACCCCACATGGAAAGCATGCTCTGGAAACACACTTTTTCATCAGTGTGTCAACAAATCCAGCCTTTGCCTTACATGTTGAAAGGGCTGCCTGGTCCCAGGATGCTGTCTGAAGAGGTCAATGTAATCCTCTTACCAGTTAAGTAATTTCTATTCTGTACCCTTTTCTTTGGCTCAAGCCATTTCAAGTTTTAATGCCTTTTTTTTTCCCCCCTTTATGTAGATTTCCATGGGCAATTGCACATTTATATGAATCACCTTGGAGATTTTAAGGAGGTTCCTCTTCAGTGCATCTTTGTTTACTTTTTACTAGCGGGATCCCAAGACTCACTGAAGTCAACCCACTCCACCAAGGTCATGCCAATAACGTGGGATACGGCCAGAATCAGCGCTGGCCCTTCTCCAGGTCTAGCCAGGTCGAGTGAGAAGTGAGTTAACTGAACTCAATTTTGACGCCCTTTTTCTGAGGATTGATTAAAAAAACAAAATCCTGAGGAAATTTTCTGAGGTTCTAACCTTCACTTCTGAGATGTTGTAAAAAAAAAAAAGAGGACATGGGGCAAAGGAAGCACCTCTTTAAGCATTTATTTTTGTTCCCATAATAGAAACCTGAAAACCTCTTTCCCTCTGACCTGGGTGAGACAGAACATACTATGACTCTGCAACATGGTATTCTGTGGAAGAAACAAATCAGCTCTATCTGCCAAGTTTCACAGTTTCACTGAATGACATGCCGCTTTATGGGGCAATTCTTGGTTGCGCGCAGAAGCCCATCTTGCTTTCTCAGTTCACACTCTTCCTCTCCAATCCCTGATGACACCCGATCCCATTCCGACTCCTGTTGCTCATGGCACCTCTTCAGCTGCCACAGCAATCACCCAAGGGTAGCAGAGTGGGGAGGAAAACAAAAAAGTAAAATAAAATAAATGGAAGCTGTTGTGTGGTGCACTTCGGCAGCGAGTGCTTTCTAACCACTGCATCTCACTGTCCCATGAGGGAAAGGGGTTTATTTCCAGGTGAACCACTGAAAAAAGGGCAGACCTCAGAGCACAATTTGTTTCCACCTCGCGTCTCCCTGTGCAGTATTCCTCCCCGCTCTACAGAGAATTCACTGTATGCCAAGGGGGGGGGGGGGGGGGGGGGGGGGGGGGAAGAAGGTTTTTAAGCCAAGATTTAAACCCAGGAAATGACTCAGCTGCTCTGAGGGAGACAAAGGCAGGAGAGGATCCAACAGAGACACAGGGTGATGGGAAAAGACTGAGCCCACTCCTGCTCCCTAGGCTGGACCCTGCTGGGGCAGCCTGAGGTGCAGTGCCCCAAAGAAACAGCTTTGGAAATAAATTTCAAGATCTCCCTCTTAAAGCCACATTGTTACCAGAGGATTACTCTTGGTGATAAAAAGGTTTCTTTTCCCCCCACTGGAAAATAGTTGAATAGATTGTTCTATATCTGCAGTAATGGCATGTTACATCTTCGTGCCAGATCCACAATACCGTGCTTGTTCAGTGTGGGAAGCTGTTTAAAAATGACTTTCCTATTAGAGTATATAGCTTAGTCTCTAGATGGAAAAAGCCAGATCAAAGATACAGCATTTATAAAACTGCTGGTTAAAAAGATAAAAGTGAGATAACAGACATCAATTTTTCACTATAAATCTCCAGGTTTACTACAACATTAAAATTTCCAGTAAAAGCAGGGTTTTATATACCTGAACTCTAATGGCCTATTCTGAAAATATTTATGTCAGGAAAAGCATGGTATTTGCATGCCAAAAGTAATTTAGTGCCAATATTTAGCATTCCCTTCCCATTTAACTCCTTCCCTTCTACTCAGAGTGTCAGATGCTCCGCTTAATGCCTACCTGGTGCGCCTCTGCATGCTGCCTTTTGGAGAAGGACACTTCATGTGCACACTAAGGCAAAAACTCAAATACTTCTAATAAAATACCACAGTACAAAATACTTGCCTGACGGCTTAGGATGGAGTCTCTGTCATGGGCTGAACCAGTGATTTTACCTCTACATCTTGCATGCAAAACAACTCATTTCCAAGGGGCTAACTGCCTAACCAAAGTGAAAGATGAGGGCAGAAGGACAGGAAATTGGGCAACACAATGCAACAGCTCAGCTAACGGGTCAGAACTCTCTGTAATAAGATGAAGTTTCTGGATGTATGTGTAGTACTCCACTAGTTTTATTCTAAAACTAAAACTGGAGCACAATTCTGTGAGAGGTAAGTGTCTCACCTTCAACATACAGGCATTTTTACTCAGTGAGAAGAGAGGGCATTTTTTCATGTAGCCGGCCACACTCAGCAAATAACAGGATTGATGCTGCAGAAAAGTACTGACTTTACCTATTTATTCTACTATAAACTTATTTAGGTATAATAAGGCAAGCTAATATCCTTATACGGTAACATATCGGACTCTCGGAATATGGAAGTTTATATTACTTCAGTTTTTGGAAACTAATTTTCTAAATTTAAGAAAGCTTTAGCAATGTAGAATGATTTTCAGAAAAGTTTTGCTTTCTTCCCAGCTTCATACTAGCATGTGTAGGCCCCAGCTTTTCAGGATAAGTTGTTAACATAAATGCAACTTATCAAAACACAGCAAACATACAGAAACACTAGAAGTCTCTACTTGTTTCATCTCTCTGGGCTTTTAGGTTTGGGGTTTTTTTGGGTTTTTTTGTTTGTTTGTCTGTTTTTATGGAATAAAATTAGATTTCAGCATCTGTCACCATCAAGAAAAAAAGCTCATTCCTAGCTCCCACACGAAAACATTGCAACCAATGCACAGTTACTGAACAATGATGCCTTAATGATCATTACACAAATCAACTTTTTTTGTTTGAAATAACAAAATTAACAATGTGCTTTTATAATTACTTGAATCAGGCCGTCAGGTTATAAATTTAATAAACCCCCACTATGATTAAATTGCAAAAGTAACGTGTACCACACAAATCTATGTGTGGATGCTTTTCATTTTGACTCATTCAGGTGTGCCGATTCAATTTTAGTAAACAATGCTGTTAACTTTTGCCATTCTGCCACAAAAAAATCAACAACCTGGGAGCAGACACAAAGCACTTGGTAAATCCTTCTGCCTTTCTTTTGCATGCATTTTTCTAAAGCTCTCTTTTCAACATAATTTAAGAAAAAAATATGCAGACCTATTAGGCAGTCAACTTGCAATAAAAACATAAGGTTTTAAATACTAGCATTAGTTTTTTGTCAATTACGGTTCTAAAACTCCCCAAAGATATGATGTATTCGAGCAATTTGAATTACAGTATCTTCCTTAGCTCCTCAGTAGAACCATAGTAACTTTCAAAGTATATATTTTGGATTTAAAATAATTTTAATTTATGCTGCAGATAATATATTGATCCTTAAAACCGTATAAAGTTTAAAAATATACAGAATGCATACATCCTTATAGGGGAAAAGAATTCAACATCTGAAGGAATATTCTAGCTGAGTCCCCAGTCTTGTTCCAAAGACAGTCCCTTTTCTTTGTGAAAGCCAACAAGCCACCAACAAAGCATGCCGTAAAACTACAAGTACGCAAATCGTCACTCACCTAAGCCAGAGCTCGACCTCACTAACATCATTGCAATCTCTTCTTGTTCCCTCCAGCCCACCCTTGCCCTGCTCTATGACCTCTGCCACACCGAGCCCCCATAGCCAGCTGGTTTGTTGGGCATCAGGCCTACATGTGGTCCTCTGTCAATCAGGTAACTCTTGCCAAATGCACTAACACAGCACAAGGGAAGATGCTTGGTTTTTACCTCAGCACTAGCTAAATAGAAACTTCTGTAGCGCATCATTTAATAACTCTTCTGTACAAAGTGCTCTTGTCAGCAGAACATTATCTGCAGTCTCCTGGCTCAGGCAAGCCCAGCCACCTTGCAGATGCTGGCTGCTTAGACACCGAATCTAATGTTGACCCAAATCAGTTTCTTAAAAAACAAAATTAATAAAAAGGCCCTGCAGCAAACAACTATCTTTGCCTGCTGGCAGAGCTGTTTTAGGTCACACACTGCTTTATACCACAACTCCAGACCACACTAAGGAGTTAATCAAGTTTTTATAACCAAAATACGATAAGAGCAGCAATGTTCAATTTTAGGGATATTAAAAACAAAACTACTAACCAACACATCATCGTCTAATATGCATTCACCAGACTTTTCACTAACTGGAAGTGATTACTCTAGATTTCCAGTTCTAAGCAGGAAATCAATAGTATCTCCAAATTAAAAACAAAACAAAACAAAACCCAAAACCCAACAACAACCAAAACCCAACAACAAAACAACAATGGATCTCTCTCAAGCTTGGTTCTATTAATAATATGTTTGATTAAGCCTTTTTTTTGTGCAAGGGAGACTTTTTTATCCCAAGAAATATTTCTCTGTACCACTGATAAGCCCCAGTGCAGAATTTTTTATGATACAGATAACTCCTTAAATATATGTGGCTTGGCTACATATTCTAAGTTTATTAATTGGCTGACTAGTAGGCAGCTGGTTAGAGAAGGCCCAACACATCCAGTTTACTTAAGAGGTTACTTCTGTGAAGCAGTTTTCTACTACAAATGGCATTGCTAACTACAGACCTGGGTGCTTGCTTCACACGTAAGTTAACATTCCATTGCTTAAACTGGGGAGAAAGATAACCTCTGAGAATACAAGCATAATCTTCACAATAAAAGGGAAAAGAACTATGTATCTGGTGTTGTTTTGTTTTCTATACTTGGCAACAAATTTTGTACAAGAATCTAAATTTTATACCAATGGTCTAAAAATCCTGCACCGCATCTTCTGGAAGCTTTTGCGCTTCTCTTTGATTACCTGTCTGCTTTAAAGTCTGCATTGGAAGAGCTGTCCCGCCTAGCAATTTTAAGACTATGCACTTAAATAAATATACTATCACACAAATCAGATCAGATCACAATTACGCGGACCAATAGATTGGCTTCATACCTTAGTTTTGTGGAGAACTGCAATGGAAAGGGGAAGGTGTAGAAAATGGACAGTTCTCTATCCCCAAGTCTTGACATGTAAATAAAGACATCTGAGGAGCACACAGGTTGGAAGATGCTGTAACATTCTATCATAATTAGAAACATTTCAAGAGCCCTGTAATTTCCAATCAAAATTACAGTAATTTCCGATATACAAGCCATGATTCATGACAGAATTTTTACATTCCATGGGAGATTATAGTGGCCTGATGTATGACACACTGAGTACAGCACTAACATAAACAATTCAGTTTAATGTTTAAACAGCACTTGGTGTTTAGAATCCCACAATAAAAGAAACATATTATTGTAGAAATTATCACTTTGACAGTGATTGAAGGGTAGGCAGGCATGTGGCCTATAAAGCTATAATTTTTACAGTCCACAGCTTGAGTTTAATCATTTTGATATAACATTTCCAAAATATCCCTTTAAATGTTCCTTACAGCATACAACTTAAGAGACAACATCCTTCCTGTACAATGAAGGAAACTGCAAAATGTGAACAGCACAGAAGTCAAAAGTCATAAACTGTTAAAAAGCAAACCAGCACTAAAATGCTGATGGCTCAAGAAACATTAGTCTAACTTCATTATCAGCTTTCCCTGGAAGATGCTGATTTTAGCAAAGGAACACTGATTAAGTGGACTTAACATTTAATCTAACATGAAAATTCTACATTGCAAGCACTGGTACCGTTTCTTTCAAATGTTGGTATAAACATGGTTCTAGTCTTTCCCATTTTTTATATGTTTTTACTTACTTCTTGAGCACATTCTCACTTAAATCAATGCTTTTGCGTACTCCGGTGATCTATCTCAGAAGACATGTCACTTACGATAATCACACCCAACAAGTGCTCGCTGATTTCCCTCTCTTGCCACTAAACTTGACAGGAATTCTTCACTTGAAGAAAACAGAACAGGAAACCACACAACAAAGGCTTAAAACTGAATATGCAATATATGCACACATGCAGGTAAACAAGCAGCCATCGTACTCCATAAAAATCATTCATGTTTTCTCAGATATAACTGTATAACTGTAATTTGCTGGGTTTTTTGTTTGTTTTTTTACATGGACAGTGCTGCTCCACATCCCATGCACAGCCTCACCAGTGAGTCTAAGTATTTCCACAAAAAAACAGCCCCAGAGTTCAACAGCGCCCTGTAACTGCAAAACACTAAAGCCTAAAGATGAATTTGGTAGCACCACACAGAACTTGCCCACAGCTTCTGCCATGTCCACGTTAGCTAAGAACTGATGAACCTGATGCTTTCTGAGACACGCAAGACTCATGGGCATGCAGCGAAAGCATCTCGCAGGTAGGGAAGAGGGAGGGATGCACCTCGGAAAGCTGCTTCTCAACCTGCCTGGTCAAGGGTAACCAGAGGTTACCTTCAGACTCACAAGGAGCTCCAAGTTGTGGTACAAGGCTGGTGTGCTAACCCAGCCACTGGTTGTAACTCACACAGAAACAGATCAAAACCAGGATGGGGGAAATAATCACACAGACAAGGAGGCCACTGCGCCCTGGGAACAAACTTTACCTGGCTTTTGGTTGCCGCAACCTTTGCAAACAGTGCTTGAGACACCTTAGCTCTCTTCATTTCCTGCTGAATCTCATCGTAAATGGAAGCATTAATGTTCATGGAATTATTTTCTGTCTTTCCATTCCTCTCTGTGGCAATAGTAGCAGTTTTGACCTAGGAAATAAATTTTATGAGATATTTTTCATTATGAAGAAGTTATTTTCTTCTCTTTCCTTCCCCAAGTAGCTCCCCTTTCCATTTTATTCCTTTTATTCAATCTTGCTCTGATGTTCTTTCAGCTTTTCAGAGATCTAACATTATAAGTTATTCGTGGTTCAGGCAACTGGGAAACAAGAAAATCCAGCATATTGTTAACAGGTGAGAGCATCTGAAATATAAGTTATCATTAACTGAGCACTGTGACTTTCAACAACATAAAACAAATTAGGTGCAAACCTGTCAAACAGTCTTGTAAGGACTGGTGAATCCTCACATGATTTCTGTACTCCATGCAAGTTAAGTGAAAATTGTAAGTGCAGCATAAAAGAACCTCTAATGAAATAAACCCCTGACAGATATAACTTGATTCATGCATTATGTCCAGTACACTCAAATGCATGACAATGCAGAAAAGTTGTGGCTTTAGATTTAACTTCAAAAAATATTACCTTACCAGTTGAATTCTTACACTGTTTTTAAGAAAGCAGTAATTTAGAATAATTAATATTTTAGCCATTCATTCATGAAATTAAGGTAGGGCTTTTCTAAACCTTAATTGTAGTTGTATTTCACTTATACACATGAAATATTTATTCTTCTTGCAGTCCAGGTTAAAAAAAAAAAAAGGCATGAAAACAAGACAGAATGATTATGCTACCACATCTGTGCTGCATCTGCAGCATTAAGGAAAACAACAAAACATACATCAGTAGTGACACGATCTGCAGAAGAAAATCCTTCCCTTCAGCCTCTGGAAATGACTGAAGCGATGTTTCGACATCAAGAATCATCCCACCACAGCTACAGAGTAGTTTCAGCAATATCAGTTAAGAGGTACAAAAAATCACCAGGTACTCAGCTTATCCTACAATATTCTCAATAGTTAAGGATAACATCTTTCTTTAGCAGCTACTCTTGCAATGCTTGTCCAAGATTAGTGGACCTAATGGACCACTAATCCTAAAGCAGACCAGAGAAAATGAAAGACTGGATTTCTGCCAAGAACCAACAAGGTGATGATGCAAAATCAAACCTTTAGATTTCAATTCAAATCTACTGGCTCATACTGAAGCTCTTGAGAACTGCATTAGTGTAGCCATGCAGAAGTTACACATCTAGCCTAAGTTAGTCCTTCAGGCTACCTTGAAATCTAATGGACAGAGCTTGGCATTCCAGAGGGTAATTCAGCCTACTCCTAAGTAGGTGCCTAAACCCACACTTTCACTATCAGTTTAATCCAGTGCAAGTCAGCATCTTCCGGTGCTCTAAAGTCCCTTGAGGTTCAAAGGGAAATCATGACAACATGATAATTTATCTTCTAATCTAACTCTCTATGAGCTTTCATATGTCACAGGTCTCACAATATGAGTGTCAAAGGTGAGAGACGTATTTAGGCAAATCATCAACCCACTTTTTCCTAGAAATGTCACACTCAATTTGTGTTAACTGCCCTCCGTAGTGCTTTCAAGATAAAATAATACAGCCCAGGAACTGGGAGTGCACGCCACTTTTGCTGAGCCTGATTTGTCTATGAGGCTTTTCAAAAGGACTTGTGCTAACACATGCCCATTAGCTGCAAGGGGCAGAACCCCAGCAAGAACAAGGCATCAACACACACCTCCACCTGCTGCCTTCTGGCAGGCATTAGCAACTTTCTGGTATCTGAAAACATGAGTCCTAAATAAAAAAGAAAATGAAGAGAAATCCCAGAATGTGACATAAAGTTTACGTCGTGATTTGCTTTCACCAGAAAACAACTGGTACTTTGCAGACATGACCTGGAGAGAGAGGCGTTTCCTTAATGCAGTGTGATATTTTCAGGTAACGCTACAGTAAAGGATGGCCAAGCCTGATCCAATGCCTGCTCAGAAACATTTGAGGCACCTGGCAGCGAGCAGTGTGAGAAGCAGCAAATGAACCTCCCTTCTTCCTACTGCTGAGCATGCCTCACACTGTGCAAATCAGCATGTGGCCACAAGAGCAGGTGCAGCTCCTGAATACCATGCAGTGAAATCATTTGGGAATTCCAAAATCAGTGGCAATTTTATAACCTTTAAAGTAAAAGATAACTGACAAGCATTGGTGATGTTAAATATACAACTGGAGACAGCCTTCTCTGCTTGCTTGTAAAAATCAGGCTAAGATAAACTACAAAATGAAAATAAGATGGTTTTGTCAACACACCTTCTTGGACCTCAGGTTTAAATTTTGGCAAAGTTATTTCACTCCTTCCCAAAGAAATATTTCTGACTTGTAACTAATCTTTCAGGGTCCTAAGGGGAAGATGAGAAGATGATGGTATTCAGTTAGCACACATAAGTCCATGGCATCTTTTGGGAAGGAAACACTTTGCTCTTGTGATCCTGATCAAAATGTCTCTTCTCTTAGCACATTGCCTTTTTCATTGCTACTCAGCTTCAAAAGACAAGTTTCACATTGTAGCAGTACTTCACAGACCACTTAACTGAGTTGCAAACACTCAGATAATCAAAACCAAGACTTGCACACCATTTTGGAGACATTATTTAAACTGTGCATCTTGGTCCACAATTTTCAATACCCAATTTACTACAGATATGCATTTAACCCAGGGTAATTACTAAAATCCTCATTCTGGTTGGTACATCACATCTATTTTTATACAGGTACAACAAAATCAACAGCATCTAATGTATCACTGAAGTTAAAACAAAGTTCTGGTGCCTTCAACTGGTATTGAATTAGGAAGTGAACAATAGAAACCACTAATACAAAATCATAGAATGGAAGAGACTTTTAAAGACCATCTAGTTCCAACCCCCCCTGCCATGGGCAGGGCCACCTTCCACTATACCAGGCTGCTCAAAGCTCCATCCAGCCTGTCCTTGAACACTTCCAGGGTTGGGGCATCTGCATCAAAAAGCCATACTAGACCCAGAAGCTTGAAGAGAATAGAAGTCTTAAAAGTCATAAAATGATCTGTTTGGGAATTATTAAGAGTTGCTGTTCACAGCCATCCCCTCACCCTCCCCAATTTACATCATTGGCCAAGTATAAAAATTCTTCCCCTGCCTCTTACTAATTTCTCTTCAAAGATCAGGTATAGACTCTGGCTGGACTGGATGGACCATCGGTTTGCTCTGGTCTGATGAATTCCATGCAATAATGCTAATTAACCTCTTGGAGAATATCCATACATAAAATTGTTTCATAATTTATACATAGCAAGCATCTAGGCTGTTGTGTTGAATTTAGAATTGAGTTCAAGACAGAGGCCGTTTGAAGCTGGGTTGAAAAAAAACCCTCCTCCTCAAAAAACCCGAACAGAAAACAAAAAAGCCCTCAATGATGCAACTTCAGGACTTGGGAGAGGAGGTGGAAAACGTATTCATTTTGGAGAGAAAAACAAAACAAAACATAATCTCTCATCTTATCCACACTTAAGCACACCACCCACACTTATAGCCACATTTTCTGTTTAGGAAAGAAACCATAGATCAGCTAATTTTTTTTAACTAAATTTTGCAAACACTAACTGAACAAGGGAGCTATATTTTACAAATGTAACACACCAAGAATCAGAAAATCATTTGGCCATCTTCCTGTCACCAATCAATTTAGTCTTCTAAAAATACTTGGGAAAAAAACCCAACCCAAACACATCCATCCTCGCCTGGCCTGCCCAGATACATCTACTCATCAAATAGACTGATTACAGTAGCAAGAAGTTCTGGATTAATTCAATTTTCCCAAACAAAGGACAGTTTTTTTATAGAAGGGATAACCAATCTGAAGAGGTTTTCACAATTATGGAAGCTTGCTTCTTCCCCATCGAAAGTGAAACAAAAAAATCTCTTATAACACATTCTCATAAGCACTGTTTTAGCTTGGGAACAAAAATCTTCTTTAATCCTGGTTTAGCTTTTAATATTACATCGTACATTAAAATTCATAAAGTAGTTCATTCCAGGCAAAACAAACTACTTTTCAGTTCTGCTCTGCAAATAGCACAGGAGGTACAATAAATGCTATTGCTTTCAGAACAGCTTTCATCAGGACAAGGTTTACTACTCCATTATTACAGTGGCGCCTGGAAGTGCAGTTATAGTTAAGCATCAGGGTTTCCATTAATTCTCCTCCATGGTGGTTTTTGAGGGGTGGTGGTGAGAGGGTTGCATGTATTATTTTGTGCATTTTTACTTCCATTAAAATGCAACTTGGCACAAAGGTATCAACCAAATTCTCTAATAACAATTTTGCTGGTGATGATACATGGTGTGGGCATGTATCCGCTCTCCAGGCTCTACCGTTAATATTCACAGGAGCTTGTGTTATCCAGAGTTCCTTGCAATGGAGGTTTCACTGGTCCTCAAACACCAGAAAAGCAGTGCCCTCCTCTAGACCAGTCTTTCAAGAGTGACATCCTGCCTCTGGGACCAAACTGAAATCGCTTTAGCACGAGGGAACTGCAATTTATCTGTAGTCAGAGGGAGGCCAGGAATGAAGTTTTTTGTTAATTGAGTAACTAGAACCATAACTCCTGCAATATTTGTTGATATTTCTTAAAACATCACCTAGTTAAAATGATATTCTGCTCTTGACATCACATGAACTCTGTTTACAGAGGGTGATAATGGCCCCCAAAAGTTAGCATAAATTTACTTTGGGGAATATGGGCTTTTTTTCCTTCCTTCTACACTGAAGAAGTTAAACTGTCTCAGTGATGCAGTACCTACCTGATGGAGGTGCTAATATTTACAAACTTCAGAGCCCAAGAGCCTGACAGACAGGCTTCTGCCCCAGGAGGTAGCAAGATGAACAATGTCCAAGGGAAAATCCTTGTGTACGCTGACTCCTTGTGCTCAGTCCACCAGCATGGAAGACAGTAGCAGACTTTTACAACTTGACCAGCTTAGGGAGCTATACACGTACCCCAAAAGCTCATGCATTAGAGGCTAATGATTTCAATAAAAAAAATTAAAAAGTAAGAGTTCTGTTTTTTGTTTAAGTCAGAGAGAAAGCGAGAAGTGAGGGGGACAAAGAGCTTCTTAAAGGATTTCAAAGAAGAATTGGAAACAATCCAGATACATTAGCTCAAGTAGCAACTAGTAAGAATGCTGTAAAAACGAGATAATTCAACACAATTCCTTCTAACTCAGGCACCAGGGGTTCTGCTTGGTGAGTTCCTACTATCCTATCAGACCTCCGAGGTCACGCTTTCTGTTTCTGGATGCAACAGTATGCAAAATTCACACAGAACAAGCTCAGCTGCTAAATGGTTAAGTCTGCTCTACTGTCTGGCCACCAGTTGGCAACACAAAAATGCAAAATAGATCCTTTTCAGGATGTTTATTTTCACATCCTTCCGAAACTGATAACTTGCAATTGCAAAATAAACTTTCATGTGTGGCATATTAGCTCCCATTTTTCATAGTTTCATAGTTTAATTGTCTCAAATGTTACACTGGTCTAAAGATTCAATATTAAATATGTTGGCTCTTGCATAAATTGTGTTGTCAGGATAAATGATCTATTTTGTCTTTCAATAGTCATCCAAGAAGCTGACAGCTAAACTAGAAAAATCTTATAGTGCATTCCTGTATAGTGAATTTTAAATAATTGCTTCTAATAAATTTAATAGTAAGGATGCTAGTAGTTTTATTTCCTTAGTATCAAATATTAAATAAACTGTGGACTCTGGCGGGGGGGAGGATATCAGAGCAGTAGTTTGCATTAATAATTTTGCAGTATCCTAACTATGATTTATTTCTGCTACGATTTGTAGTTATACTTGCCAGTGCAAAGCCTAGAACAATTTAACTATTATTTCTAGCATTAAGTGTACTTATGTTACCAACATGGATATTTCAATTTTCAAACTCAGAGCTCTGAACATTCAGTAGCAGGTGGCAAGTGCTTCACATGTTTATAAGTGAGTAATTCTGGCAACATGTAAAACAGTAGCACAGAATCGCAGTTCGGAGTTTTCTACATCCTCCATACATCCACTAGGTAAAGTACGCATGTTTTGCTGAATGACTGAGAACAATATAACAACCAGAAAGATTACTGTTTTGTTCTGCAGACATCAAGTATTAGTCTATAAGGTTTTCTTGCTTTCCTTTTGAAAGAGATCAAAACTGCATGCTGTTTCCACTTTGAACTGTCACAATTAGGTTAACTATACTCCTGACTGCTACTAAAAAAATGAAGTGTAATTATGAACAAGAGCACAGCAGAGACAGACAGATCCCCCCCCCTCCCAACCTCTAAATTTGGACTTACAGTATGTTTTGTCAGTTAAGAAAACCCCTAAGTCTCAGTTTCTTTCTGACTGCCAGGGATTTATGCAGTTTAAAGTGTGAATTAAAACCAATACAAGGACTACCTCTGACTTGACATCCTTCTGGAAGGTCCTGTAATTAACTCTGTTCTTTAGCTGTGAAATTGCCCAAGACCACTTGAGACAGAGTGAGACATTACCTTGGCAGAAAGAGATAAGTTAAGAAGGAGGGTTAGCCTTTGCTCTGAATTACCTGGGCTGTGGGAGCAGGTACAGATATTAAAACAAACTCCATTGTTATTTTAAACACAGTTATCTATATTTAACTATTTTCCACTAAAGCATTACTATGTAAATAGATTCTCATCCTCTATCTTGAAGAGTATCTATAGTGTATTTCACAGACTAAACTTAGTTAACAATAACAAAACTAGACCATTAATTTTAGACAGTCTGTTCCTTCTGGTAAGAATTTTTTCTCTTCTTGTGAAAAGTACTGCAGCAGGTCAAAGTGATCTGTCCTCGTTTTCCTACAATTCTGTTACTCATTACTTTAGTGTGGTCCTTACTATCCATTAGCTGCAGGAAAATTAAAAAAAAAAAAATCTTGAGGAATTTATAGCATTGAGAATGAATATGGCAGAGAGTCATAGGCACAAGCCTAAGCTTGGTTAGTAAAAACCTGCTGTTTATGTACTCAAACATCACAAAACTCCCACAACCCAAAAGCCTTGCTCTGTATAGCAAATCCAGACTGCGTATACACCATGATTCCCACATATATGCAGATCAGTTTGCTTTCTCCTTGCACAGGTACAATCTTGAGCCACATCAATGCAAAGTATTTCAGAAAAGACAGGTTTCTGGAGCGTTCACTCACAACCGTGTTTTTTCTTTGTAGAAATCCTATGCACTCCTGCAGCTCACACCTGTATTCCTCATGTACCCTAAAATCACCATTAGAGTTTCCTTGATAGACACAAGGACTACAGCACTGAATTTCTGGATACCACTAGACCAAACTTTGTCACCGTGAGAGAATTAAACCAATAGCCCCACTACATTTTACAGAAATCAATAGGAGTTTCATTTGAACAAGTACTAAATGAAGCTTTAAAAAACATATCCGTATCTTTCAAGAGTGATGGATATAGCAAGTCTGTTATGTTACCCAGTTGTCAGTAGCTCAACCTGGTAAAAGTGTGCCCAGCATTTTGGGATGGAGTCTTCTTTCCCCATCCCTTTAGTTTTACCTGTTCATTTTCTGGAAGATAATTTTTTAGACAATATGATGTACTCATACTTCTGCTTTTTGCACTCAATTTAGTGGTCCAAATCCTTCAACATCGCTATTTGAACCTCTAAGGTTAAAAACAACACCTGAGAATTACAGATAAAAAAAGACAGCTAAAAGCCAGAATCTTAAATAATTAAATAAAATGAACAAAAAACTCTGTAGGGGCCATAATGGATAGAATTTATCTTAAAACTAGAAAATAGGTAGCAATAAACTGCTGCTATCATCCATTATACTTCTTAAATTTAATTTGTGATATGGACTGCAAATAATGATTCTACAAGAGCTAAAAAATGCCAACGGTAAAGACTTTCTTAAGAAAGGTATCACCCAGCAGGACAGCAGAAAACACAAGGAGCAAATCTCAGGGACAGAGAGAGTGGTTTACTTGTGGAGGCCGGCTAGGTGGTGTGCTTATGAGAGGTGCAGGGCCCATTGCGGAGGCTGCATTCAGGCTCCTTTCCCTTTCGTCCTGGTAAATTCGATCTCGTTCAGCTTCTGGCAGCTGCAAGAAGTTCTGCATAGCCCGAAGGTTTACCAGCAAGGACTGCGAGGCAGTCTTGGGATCCTCTTCCTTTCGGAGGATTTCTGAGAGCAAGCCCTGTAGGGAGGGAAGAAAAAATACGCTAGAGAGTTAGCCTAGGTGAGCGCTTGTAAAACTGCCCTCTCCAAAGCCACTGCTTATCTGTCCTCTTTCTTCTTTCCACTGGGCTGAGAATGAGAGCAGCAAATGCACTATTCACTCCACAGAGGAATATATTAATGGCATTTTAGGTAGCGAGAAGAGAGCCTCAATTGTACCCTTAATTTTATTAAGCATCTGTTTTACATACAACATAAATTGAATCTGCCTAATAGGTCTCCTTCTTTTTACTGGCTTAACTTGCCATGAAATCTTTCACAGTCGACAGACAATCACAAGACATTAAGAATAAGTGAAATACAGATAGTCCAGAGGCATGACACTGGGGTGTTCTCAGGCTTCCCAGACAAAACGTATAGCCAACCAAAAAAAAAATGGCTTTGCACATTTCTAGCAACTCAAACAGCTCTTTGAAAGGAAGTGATATTTCACAACTAATCTGAGATGATAAACTCGCAATGTTTCTAAAGTACTGCTTAACTGACATGGGTCCATGTGCTTTTACAAGTCAATATTTTCTTCTGAGAGTTGTATACTGGAGTTTAACAAGAAGTTAGGAAACTCTCTGTTGAATACTCCCTCTTCCTTTACCTTCTTCCTCCTCCCACCATACTCCTCTTTTCCCCAGAACAACTCTAATTCTTATCCGCCCCATTGCCTGGGCTATTTATCTGAACACCTGCCATGCAGGTCCCATTTTCTAATTCCATTCCTAATTTCCTAAATCCACTGTTGTCCTTTGACCGCTTTCGAAGTCCAGCAAGGATAGATAAAAACAAGCACTGGGGAATGAGAGAAAAGCAGCACGCAGGCATCTGTATAGCATTGTCAGAGATGGGCAGGCTGCAGGCAACAGCATGCCATCAGTGAGTGGCTTGTACAGACCACACCAGGTTTCCTACACAATCATTTTATCTTGGTTCTCAGCAATGGAGCAGGCCTGGCCATCTGGGACTATTCTTCCTCTCTCCTCTTTTCTGGTGCCCAGAAAAAGACTTAGAAGGCAAATAAATGAATAACAGACAAAAGTGGCATTTAGGTGGAGGATAAGTTCTAAAATTTTTCTTAATAATTAGTCTAATAATAAATTTACTTGCTAGCAAATATGGAAATTAAATTCTTGTCTGCAATTTGTTTTGCTGCTGCTAAGTACTCAAATACAGTTACTACTGCTTGCCAGTTGTAGGGTTACACGACTCACCCTCCAAGAGACGCAAAGCTGGCTGCAGAGCATAGGATGTACAGAATAATTTAGGCTGGAAAAGACCTTTAAGATCATCAAGTCCAACCATTAACCAAGAACTGCTAAGCCCACCACTAAACCATGTCTCTCAGTGCCACATTTACACATCTTTTAAATACTTCCAGGGATGGTGGCTCAACCACTTCCCTGGGCAGTGAGTTCCAATGCTTGACAGCCCTTTTAATGAAGAATTTTGTCCTAATAGTCAATCTAAACCTTCCCTGGTGCAACTTGAGGCCATTTCCCCTTCTCCTATTGTTTGTACCTTGGGAGGAGACTGACATCCACCTTGCCACAACCTCCTTTCAGGCAGTGGTAAACACATGTGATTTCTGACTGCTACTGTGCAGAAAACAACCAGGACTAAAAAGAAGAAAGAGAAACTAAACTCAAGTGGACTGGCAGGAGAGGAGGCTCCTTACTAACAGCCAGCCAGCCCGCCCAGTGGCAGCCACAGCAAACATCCTTGAAAAATACTTCAGCCCATAATAGAAAATATTTGCTTGTATAAGTCCTACCCACATAGTGGGCAGCTAAAAAAAGAGTAGAAAAGGCTGATTTTCTTGTATAACTTTTTCCCCCTCAATGAAACAAGCAAACAAAGAAAATAAGTTTTTGTATTTTTCCTGTATTTGTCAGTATAACCGTTGCTGCAGGACACCTCTTGGTGATTAGAAATGCCATTAAGCATTCATCCCCCTCTCCTTCCCCCAGCACTGCCATGGCTCTCTGCATGAGCTAGGAGCAGAGGAGACAACACAGATGCAGAGAGAGGAGGGGAGATGAGAGAGTGGGGGGAAGGCAAGGAGAAGGTGTTTGCTTCTAAGGAGCTTTGAACCTAAAGGTCAGAATATGTGAGGAAATAATATGAAACATAAGGTGTAGTACCAGTCTCAGGGAAAGTCTTAAAATACAGTTTGCCCGCTTCAAATATTGCTTCCTTGCTACTGCTTCAATTTTCTGAGAACAAAACTTCAGCTAAAGATTGTTGGACAAGATGTAAAATAGGAAAACCCTAGAAAGAAAACATCATCTCTCACATCCTGCCCCATGCTGACATGCAGGGATTTACTGTTCATTTTACCATATTTGAACTGGTTTGCCAAAATATAAGTCTTGGTGTGATCTCCTGATATTGTACCTCAGGTTGAATAAAAGCTAAATGCTGTTTTGCAGAGAGATTATCAACACTGTTAAGCTCAGGGTCCTCACTGTTCCTCTAATGTATTATTTCCTCACTGGAAATTCATTTTCTTAAAATGTTTCCCATTGAAAAAGAAAGTTTACGTGTCACCACAAGTATCATTCATTACAAATTCCACAAAAATGTTCAATAAAAATTATCAGGGCTTTCAAAAGCTAATTATGAATCCTTTAAAAATGGAGATAAATGAAAGTGTCTGCCAATATGAACAAAAACACTGCCTGTCTGGCCCCTGGTTTGTCCCCTCTTTGAACGCGATTACTGATTCAAAAAGATTTTATCAGCCTGACAGAACTTCAAAGCTCCCAGAAGACAGTTACCCAAAACATGCGGAACATCCCTGAACGCTATTCCTCTCCTCTGCAGGGTGTTCCCATCCCATGTCCAGGTGGAAGATTATTCACAAGCTCCACCCATAAGCCTGGATCCCTGCCAAGTAAGTTATAAGCAGACACATTTATCTACGTCGCTTAGTAGCAAGAGGAGAGCTGTCATGATAGTGTAATAGCACCTTTTTACCTTTTATTCAATAGTGATATGGATAGTGTGCTTTTTCTTAAATTACACTACGAAGAATTATATGAATACAGTGGCAATTTCTGTTATACTTAAGCAGGCAAATTTCTCTCTACCACATAATTTACAGAACTCAAATTCAATAAAACATTACATGATGGTCCATTACTGTTATCAATTTTGAATAATCCATCTTCATTTTTCATTTTACTGGAAAATAAAGTGTGCCAAAGACAAAGTGGAAGGAAAAAAAAAAAAAGTGCCTGAAAAGGTGGTTTGTGTAAACTTGGAAGTTGTTTTAAAATTACACAGAGCCATTTATTGCATCCAAGCACTCTCCCTCGAAATAGCAATTGCCCAAAATTAGTATTAGCACAGTCCTAAATACATAGAAGTTTTCACATATGAGAAAAGGCATTATATATGAATGAAAGGCAACATATCCCAGCAGCTAATATTTTAAACAAGCATGGGGGTGAAGCAGAAAAGAGCATGAGAGAAAAGGTATCTGGCAGAAACACAGTAGTACCCAAAAACCCTTGAGATGAAAAGCTGCCACTGGTGGGAAGAGGAAAAATCACAATAGCCAGGAGTGGAAAAAGCAGCAAAAAGCACTCCCTCTCCTTTCGCAAAGATGGAGCCAAGAGGTCACCTCCGTATAGCAGCGCCTGGGTTCATGCAGCAAATGTTATGGTTGAAAGTGCACGCAGACACTGGCAGCCCTGAGTTACAGTTCCAGCCACGACCATGACTAACACAATTCCTTGCTCGCGCAGTACATACATGTCAGCCTGCCATGCACCAGGGATAAGTTACACCTTCAAGTCATATATCAGCCTTGCTTGTGGGAACACAAGCTTTCCATTTCCTGACTCATGTTTAGATTTACAAACACACAACAGAAAGGTAAAGGAGTTTGTTTATTTGTTTAGGGCTCTGAAGGTGGTTCAGCCTATGCTCCACTCCAGCTCTCTCAAAAAGAACAAAACAGAGTAGGGAACCTTCCAGTTTGACTGCAAATCTGGAGGGGCAGGCTGAGCCTCTCTGCTGATGAGAGGCTGTGGCAGAGGCTGGTGTGGGGCACCGTGCTTTGGGGGCTGCTCTGATGCATTAGCACCATCACCTCTGTGGCTACTTGGTGCCACCTGGCCCAGTGAGTGGATCACAAATATCATTTTCTGGCCAGCAAAGTGCAAGAAAATACTCTTTCGAAAGAGCAGAGGTGTCTGCGCTGACATCAGCTGGAAAAAATATTGTGTATTCAGTCAAGCAGCAACTGAAACACAATAGGATCAATTTACCAAAATTACCCTAGCTAACAGAGAGACCAATAGACACATTTGGTGAGCCACAACTGGTACCCACGCTTGAGGTGAAACTCAGATCTGCCAGCACAAATCCTGACTCAACAGACTTTTCCATGGTGCACTACAAAGAGGGATAAGAGGATTCAATCAGTTTCTTTGCAGCCAGTGAGCTGGAATTGCAACTGCTGAAGGACAAAACTTCAGACCCGTCTGCACTCTGAAGCCTTCTTAGAAGGATCACTGTAAAATTTCTTATGGGGAGAGGTGCTCCATCATCCAAATCTGCTTCTGCTTCTACAACTGTTCCATTGTGCCTGTGTAGATGCTAATTTTCATTCAAGTCATAGCTATCTGGACTCCTCTGATTATAAACTTTGCAAGGCACTCCCTGAGAACTACACAGTTTTGAAATTACAATTTTGAAATTAAGGGTAGGAGGGATGTTATCCAAGAAGATATTAAGGACACCTTTTCAGTTTTACAAGGCCTGTATGAGGGTTTTTTCTGCCTTATATGATAATTAGAAAAAAAAAAAACAAATCACAAAACAAAAAACAACTCCCCCCAAAAAAATAAATCCCCCCAAAAGACATTCTATTTTTCAGACGTAATTTTACCAAATTCCTTCATTTGAGCTGGGAACAGGTACAAATATTTCTAGTCAACATTTTTGCTCCCAAATCAAAAATTCTTGAAAATCACAGCCAAGTGTTGAACTTCCACACTAAACTTGTAGAACCCACCCTTCCCATCTAAAACCACCACCAAATTCTGTATTCATATTGTAGAGCACAAGTCTTAAAACAAGAGGTGCCAACACGGTCAGTCGATTCCACCAAAGCCCATTTTTACATAAAACTAAACTAGTCTGAGTTTATAATTCGCTTCCTTCCTTAACTTTTACACTGAAAGTAGATCTCCCCCCCCCATCCGAGACTATATCTCAACATCAGGGTTTTTTTGTGCAGAACTCCTAACCAATTTCAGTGAGATCTTCTACCTTTAGAAACTGATGGCATGATATGGTCCCTGGATGCAGCTCAAATACGCTTATGACAGTTTCAAAAATGTCAGTGGTAAGCCTGAGTTAGCTTTTCATCTCAGAAAACAGTAGATGAATTTAAACAAGCACTTTCACCTGCTCTGGCCAAAAAGGAAAAAGAAAAAAGACAAAGGATATTACATCAATATTAGAAAATAATGTCTAAATAGCATCAGCTATCAAAGTGCTCCCTTAATTTTAATTAAACGTGATATATCCCTGAATAAGCTCTGGTGAATTCATAAGTACAGCAAGCAGAACAAATGTACATATTTTCATGTAAGAATCACAGGTATCTCTACTTGTGCTTATGCTTAGACATTAGTTTTTACTGTTGGTAAAATGAACGATTTTCAGTTTTGCAAAGGTGAAATATGCCCACAACAAACTACTCTGGATTTTGGTGGGGCTTCACTTCATATGAAAAGTATACAGAGATATTTCTTGGCAACCATGAGGCTAATATTGTCTAGGCTCCTAGTATTTTTTCTGTTCCCTACATTTGCCACAATACATAACAAAAAGTTACACAGCTATCTGCAAATATTAATTTGATTAACACAATTTGTAGGACATAGAGATACTACTCTACATTTTGTTGAGTAGATGTGATAGAAAATTGCCCAAATATGTTACATATCTATTTCATATCTCCTCACGGGCTTTGTTTTCAATGTTCATTTTGAAGCTTCCTCACAGTTTTGGGTCACTTTGAACACATTTTACTAAGCTCGCTAACCTCAGCATCTGGGAAAGGCTTCAACAATATTTAATAATGAAAAGAAATAAAAGAAAAAAATAAAAAAGTAATCAGGAATCAGTATTTGCATTAGAAATCTGGTTCTACAATTGCATTCATCACATGTCAAGAGCGTCTTCTCATATTGTGCCATATAAATTCAACGTCCAGTCACAACCAATCATCCTTTTATCCAGGTAACAAATACTGTGCTCAAGCACAAATGCTAGATCAAAAGCTGTATGAAAAGCTAGCTGACAAAAAAAGAACAAATTATACTTTGGAGGGGAAAGAAAGTTGAGGGAAAACAAGATGCTTTTAGGCAAGTCTGAGAAACAACTAAATATTTAATGAATTATTTATTTTCTGAATTATTTGCTTGACTTTTTGTCCAAGTAAGATGGCAGCTGCAAACCACTGAGACTTGAAGCTTCTATTACTAATTCAATACTTTGCATTGTCAATAGCTAAAATATTAAACACTCTATTAAACAAAATTCTATGTCTTTTTTTTTGTAAAGATAATAACTAAAATTGCCTGGACCTAACTTACACAAGTAATCCTTGTATGAGTTCATGTATCCCATGAAATTCTGTATGAGAGACCCAGACCTTGAAAACCTCCTCTGCTGCTAAAACGAAAGACATACACACACATAGCTCTACACAGAATTCACACAATGACTCTACTTTCTCTTAGCTAAAGGAGGATGTAAAAATTTTTAAGGCAATAATAATTCAAAACGCTTACAAATGACATGCTGATTCAAACCTGGTACCAGTGCACTTGAAATGGAACTTTTATTATCTAAGCTATGCAGGAAGACACATCAACATTTCAAGAGAAGCCCAAATTATGATTTTTTTTACTATAGTCTATAATGGACAAACACTTGTTCCTTAGGTTTAAAAACGTGGAATCCAAAGCAAATTTACCTACACTTTTTTTAAAAATATTTTCTGTACAAAAATTATCATATTTTATTTTCTGTTATAACAGACTTCTAAATTTTGAGATCTTATTATTTGTATTGGATATACTGACATTTCTTCCATAATTTCTGCTTGATTAAATTCCATGCAACATGGCATTAAGTTAAATTCATAGAGCAGAATAAATTATAACAGGGTTAGCTTCTAAAACAGGTGTAAAAAATAACACATTTTAGTGTTACTTATCAGCTTTGCTAGGGCTAGCTAGCTTTTTCTGCACTGAAGAGCTGAAGTATATGTTCTGACGTGGACATCAGCAATCTCAGCAACCACTGTTTTTGCAACAAACTACAAAAAAACATGTAGAGTAGATGATCTAAAAATAAAGCTTTTAATTTTTAATCCTTTCAGAAGCCTGAAAAGATGTTATTAGGACTTTCACTAAAATAAAAATACATGAAAACAAGAATAAAAGACCATCTCCAGTATACCTGTAAAAGAAGACACATTGTTCAGTGCATGAATGTGGTCAGTATACCTTTGCAACACAAAAGGCAACCTGTTGAGTGACTTTGTGAATGGTTATGCATAGAGCTGTTCATTTCCTTTCCAGGGAAAACTCAGCTATTTGTAAACCATCACAACTGGAGAGGAACCAAGGTGTTCACAAGAACAGCAGGTATTTCCACAACCAGTCACTGAAGATTTCTGTACTGTACCAACACAGACACTGGTCCTGTAAGGAAGTGTGGTTCCTTCACAGGAGCTAAGTGACAAGGCAGAAATGAGGAGAGACTTAAATGATAATTACTAAACAGAGAGAGAAAGAAGGGACTCTTAGATTAAAAAAAAACAAACAAAAAAAGAGAGAAAAAAGAAGACTGACCTGAGTTCGGTTAAAAGCCACACGTGCAAATACTGCCTGTGAGATTCCTGCTCGTTTCAGTTCGTCACGGACCCACTGGTAGATTTCGGAAGACACCTCTGTGTTTGTTGAGACCTGCTGCTCCAACGGCTTGTTCATGGATCTACTGACAGGAGGAGGGTGGTTCAAGTACTGTTGGTTTAAGGACTGCTGGGCTAGAAGTCTGTTCACTGCATACTGCTGGTTCAGCAACTGGGCCATTACCAGCTGCTGATTTACCAGCTGAGGGCTAATAGGAGTAGATACAAGTCCAGGGTGCAGGTTTGGAAGCGGGGTCCGAACTGATGGTTGACTACCATGAGAAAGCTGAACAGGGGATGGAGGCTGTTCGGCTGTGTTCCCTGGGACCGGCTGCTGACCGAAGTTGACATGGTTGGCACCTTGCTGGGATAGTTCAGAAAGGCTATCCATCTCAACTACAGTGGAAGAAAAACATTGAAAAAGCCAACATAAGACTGAAAATCACGAACTTCACGCTTTTCTGCTCATAAAAATAAATAAATATAAAATGGCACACTCAGGTTCATGCTTCCTGTACTCTCCAGCATAGATTAGCAGGCACATAACATCACTGCTGCAGCTATTTGCCTTCAAAATTTACTTACAAATAATGGTATAGTGAATATTAAAAAAAACCCAAACAAACAAACAAAAAAAACCCCAAAACAAACCAAAAAACAGAACAACCAAACAAAGAAAAAAACCAACAAACTGGTCATCATCATCACTGGGCCCTTTGAGGTACCAGCAGAACATCAGATGCAAAACCACTCCTTTGCTTTATGTGCTGGAAACCACATAAGGCAAAGGAGTAACTTCCTGAGAATTTTGCAAAGGCACAACGCAACTAAACCACAAGTGTGTGGCTGCAGAGCACATCCCTACAGCGACGGATGCAAGGGACTTTGGACATGGCAATAAGCAACTAGAGAGGAGGCAAAGATCAGACACAGGAAACCACTCTGTGTGCTGCAGAAGATGCAGGTGAAATGGTCAGTGCATCTGCGCAAAGAGTAGGGGGACTGTTGCAGGAAAGCACACCCTGACTAGAGAGAAAGAAGCCCTTGATGACTGGTCTGGTTCTTCCTGTGGTGTCCCCCACCACAACATCTGCAGTTCCCAGCCACTGGAAATCTGTAATAAGCAGGGTGGGGGTGTGGACCTCCCCATGCTCTGCTAATTTCTAGATGCTGCATCAATTGTATGGGACTGCTAGGAACTAGTATAATTTATGTAAATTACACAGATGGGCTGCTTTATCTTGCAACCATGTATGCATGGTTTTTTTCAGTGACTTGCAACATGGTTGAATTTTTTTCTTGTATTAACTCATCTGCCTTGACACACCCTCCTTTTTAATTAACAACACAGTTTTTTTAACTATAAGAGTTCTTACAGAATCCCTCTTATACTTGATAATACAATATAAATGACTCCAGGCTGATGTAAAGGACTTGCCTTTCTATCAATGTATGGCAGTTTTTAATTTTAAACCATCTCAGTTCTAGAGCTTCGGCAATGCTGGTCTGCAAATAGCCTTAAGAAAGCGTGCTGTATTTACCAACCAAAATGCCAGTATCTTCACAAAAGTGTTATAGTGATTTTTTTTCTTATAGTAAAACATATTTTTTTTTTAAAAAAAGGCAATGTCTGAGCTTTTCAAAAGTAATTATCAACTTCACTAACAGTCATTCAGTGCATGACCACCCTTTTGTCCACAGGGATGAGAGCTGACAGAAGAAATCAGCATCTGGATTCCCACCCACAGTCTTGGTTCCCCCTCTTGCCTATCCTGGGTAGAAATTTAACAAATGAAAATCAAGCCAGTTGTTCTGCACAGAGGTTTGGTGTCCATAGTGTGGATCAGTCCCTCAGTAGAGTATCAGCTGCTCCTCATCCATATGGCTTTGGGGGTAGTGCTGCCTCTCGCCCCACCATTAGGTTACGGAGGAAAATACACCCCTATACGTGTTTCCTATGCACTGACTTCACTGTTCTCCAATGAATGAGTGATGGACCAGTCCTGGCAGGTCAGGTAAGGAAAACTTTGGTGAGTTGCGCAACGCAGCAGCATTGCCACCATGGAGGTGGGAGAGCCTGCTGCAGAAAGGTCCTCCTCCCATGCAGGTGCTCAGCTGCCTCACACACAGACCACGGGAAACTAAGTGAAGTCTTACCACCAACTCTGGTGGTCTCGGAACAAGGGTTCGGTGCTGCACAGCAGGTACAAAGTAGACAACAGAAAGAAGCTGCCTTTTTTTCACTAGTGGAAAGTGGACATCAACCCAAGTGGGCCATTCACTTGGAACAGTACTTCAAGCAATTATCACAAAAGTGATGCATTGTCTTCATTACAGCCTTAAGCTATAAGAGGCAAGGAACCCGTTTTGGTAGATGAATGATTTTGCTTCAAATAGTGAAAGCCAAGTCAAGCTCAAAATTCAATCCAAATTGAGGTCCCATTTCTTCATTCTGTTGAAAACTACGGAGAAATTTTCTGATGTAAAGTGTTCAAAATCATGTTAACAGGTTTAAGAAATAGTTCTAAAAATGGGAAAATACAGAAAGATAAAAGGTATTACAGAATTAATATGTCCCACTGATGGATTTTTTTCTCTCCAGTAATTTACTTGTGCTTACTACAACAAGCAAACAATTGTCACAACAACTATTTGTTTAAAATGAATTGAAATCAGGGTCCCAAAGTCAGAGAAAGATGTGAATTTATAAAATTATAGAATTTTTGTTGGAAGGCAGTAATAGTTATAGAAGCCTGTTTCTTTAAATATACATTAGCCGGAGCAAGAAAAAAAATATGTACATTAAGAGAATCAGTCCATCACAGTTCCAGGAACAGGTTTTTAAACTATTATTCTGGGCAGTAGAAGATGTCTAGATTTACAGAATGACAGCTTTACAACTCTGGCAACCCAAGTCAAGTTTGGCTGTTTCAATAGCAAATATTTATTTAAATGAATTCTTTCACTATATATGTACGTTCTACTTCTACTCATCAGAAGCATCCTAAACTTATCGTGAAGAGACCTGGCTTCTTATATGACTGTGACAGACCTCAATGTGACACATAATGGTACGTATCCACCATTGCGGCAAAAATTATTTTTTTGCTTACCCATCATATCTTTTGCCTTCTTGAAATGTTTATACCACCTTCCAAATTCCTGACATTTTGCTGCTGAGACATTTGCATAGTAAGTGCTGTTCACAATGGAAGAAATCATACTCTGTGTGAAAAGGGGAGAAGAAAAAAAAAATCTGTAATACAGAGCAGTACAAGTCAAAGCACAAGTTATTTCAATTGTTGAAACCATTATATTTTTAGAGATTGAGAACCATGTTGTATTTTTAATCCTATCATCCAAAGGCTTTCAAAAAACTCATTAATTGAGCATAAAACCAAACCGAGGTATATAGTAAATGGGAGGAAAAAAAAAACCCCAGATGTACTAAGGGAAGAACAAAGTTATTGACCAAGAAACATCAAGCAATGGGATGAGCACTGGACGGAAGAGGCTAATCTTGAAAGTGCATTTTGTCTGTACTATTTCTGCTTTTAAATTTGACTGACCTTTCATGTACCCACACAAGTTTACAGGCATACAAATCCTACACTGACTTCAAAAATGCAAGCAATGCCTCAAGTTGCCCATGCCCATTCCACTTGTGCTACTTATCACAGGGCAGACCCCAGAAAGCCACAGGATAAAAGGTTATCTGAATCACCTATTGGTGGAATAAAATAACGGGGGTTACAATAGAACAAAACATGTATGCAACAATCTATAATGAATCCAGACTTGCTTTTCCTGAACAGGGTATTTTAAGTGATTTGCAGAAACAGGCTTATGAAAAGCTCTTATTGTCATGTTGTCGTGGTTTAAGCTAATTCTGTAACTGAATATTAGCTGTAAAATAGACCAAAGGATGATAGAGATGATTTTTTTCTCAAAGGTTCTCGAGATATCAGATAGCTACAGTGAGAAATTTACCTTCTGCTCAGTTTTGACCAATTTTAAAATAGTGGAATTTACAATGCATAAAACTTTCAGCTCCAGTACATTCTTGTACAAAATCAAGTAAGACTAAGGCTTGCAAAATGATATAATGCTCCAACTTGAAAATTATATTCAGTATATCATGTATGAAAAACAAATTAGCAAATGTATTTTCAATAGACTGAACATGGCCACATTTTAGATTTCTCTGTGGAAAGTAGTTACTTTTAGCTTAACTACAGGAATTGTCCGGCATATTGAGGAAGCAATGAGAGAAAAGAAGAAAAAGCCCTGATTATTGTTTCTTCACTATTCAGCATGTAACATTTAGCTATATTTGTGCTGTCATAAAATCAATGTACGGCATCAACCTTTTGTTACACAAACTGCATAACTCCTGGAAGAAAGAGTTTGGAGTAAAAATGCAATAAATATTACGGTGAGTCTTCTTTTATAAGGCTAGTTCAGCTGCTCAGTAAAAGTATCTTGATTATTGATCTTAGTGAAGTTCATTATAGCCATTTTCTAATGTATTACTCAGTAACAAGCTATTTGTGGAGGCTCAGAACTGCTAGAGTGAGGCAGTATTATTTATGCCAAATGTGGATACCCTCTACTCTCCAGGCAGCTATTTTAATGTTTCCCTGAATCACCAAAATTCTTACCATTCCTTGATATTAATCTGGCATTTCTGAAATCAGCTAGAAGCCTTTTGTCAGTGGTATGAAAGGAGAATGAAATCTTAATAGACTATGGCAACTCTAGCCTGAATGACCTGAACCAAGCTCAGCTGAACCCAATTTCAATTTCCAGTATAATAGCAGTATCATTAATGTCTAATACTTACAAAATTATTGTTTAAGCTCTTTTACAGATCAAACCATTTTAAACATGGGCACATGATACATAAATCCTGTGGATATGAACTGGTGAATTATATGAATGCAAAGTTACTCTACATGCAAAACCTGCAGATCTGCATGTGCAAAATGGGGAGCTGCACTTGTAAGGGGCCACCATCCCATACTAGTTTGTGCATATTTTGAGGGTGCCACTTAGGTTTCAAGGTGGTTTTCTCTCACTTTACTTTGACCCTTTCAGATGTCTTCTCCTGCCCAAATAACTTCAGTGAGTATGAAAACATGTATATCAATCATAATTTTAGTAAATTACCAATTACTGATGAAGATCTCTGTCTAGGATTTCCTAGTCCTCCTTTCCATGTCATTTTAAAAAGAATATATGGCAATAACATGGCAGTTTGTGACATCCTCTGCTTCTTCAAGAATAAAATTAATGCAGTTACTTTGTTTTACAACCAAATTTAAACTGACCTGCTTAAATAACAGTATTAGGAATTTCCCCTTCTTTGACACAGTGGCTCTGGCGGCTAATATTGGAATTTTATTCCAGCTCCTCAAAGTAGATTAAAAAAAATAAAAATCCAACAGACATTCTCAACACATTTTAAAAAGAAAATTATCCTGCTTTTTGTTTGAGAACACTTCATGCAAATATTCAAGTGACATTACCTATGCTAAGAATCCTCATCAGGAGAAATCAATGATTTATTTACTAATTCACTGAAGGAAAAATTTTACAAGCCAGATAAAATATTACTACCTTGTTAACTCAGAAAAGAAATTGACAACATTGAATTTCATTGTTTCTATGCTTTATTTATTGCCATCAAACTTGTAGTCACGTCAGTGCAGAGAGATGCACTTTGCTATAGAAATTCCTGTATAATTCCTATTGCTGTAGAATTCCTATATGTTTTAATGGCAATCTACATATACAAATGCCCACTACGGTTAGGGCCTAAACCTGAAGATTAACCCTATGACTTAGGGGTCTTCAGAGATCCATGATCTAGACTGGAGAAATAGTGAAATTTTTCTTATTTCCTGGGTCATTACACAAGAGGAGCTCCCCATGTCTTGGCTTACACTTATCAATAATCAAGATGAAAATGACTGTATCTGAAGCACGTCATTTTCACGTACAACTGTACATAGGCACTCCTTATCTGTGAGGCACAGAGGTAGATGCTTTCCACGTAGAGAGATGACAAATACAAATATATCATACAAATCTCCAAATGCATCAGATTCATCATTCGTAATCTGATTTCTTTTTCACACGTCACAAAAAAAATTGATAGAACACACAACCTGGCCACAGGACCTGCACTCTTAACGTTATTTCTCAGAAGTTTATCCTTGAAAGGAAGTTGCAAGACTTCAAGATCCCAAACTTCTGTCTTTCCCCTCTCTCCATCCCTCCCCCACCCCAACCATGTCACTTGCAGTCCTGTTCTGAGAATCAGGAGATCGCATCTGAAATGGTGCCACCTTCACAGAAATCCCACTATTCTGGAATTATACCATCTGCTGCAGCCCAAGTGCTCTTTTTTTAGCCAAATAAGTTAATTATAATTAGGCATCCAACAACTGTGTGGAGGTAGGGGCAGAATTCATTCTGAAGTTCAGATGAGGTTCACCCAGCGCAGTTTGAACCAAATCCCATTCTCTCAGGAAGATTAAATACCGGAGATTTGAAAACCAGACACCATCATTTTTCAAAGAAGTTGGGGAACTCCCTGGGGAAATATCTTCAATCTCAACCAGAACTCTTTTCATATGCCCATCAAATAAAACCTGATAAAAAGGTAGAATCAGACACCTTTCACATTGTGCCAGATTCTAATGCAAGGTGCATCCTGCAAGACACGGGAAGGACCCAAGCCTTTTGTGCTGGCTGGTCGGTGCAGCCACCACTGCAGGTGCTACAAGGGAGGCATTTCTGAGTCATTGCCTCTAACACTGCTCTCCAACCAGGTGAAGTATTGTCCGATCATGGCTAAAAGTATACTGTTGTCCTTTTTGCAAAACAACAAAAACAATGTTAATCAGGTTAATTCAATCATCTAAACCAAAACTGTTCATGCTTTTCTGCCAAATCAACCAACCACAGCAAAATCTGTTATCAGTGATTGCTCAGCTTCCAGTCAAAAAAGCTTTTAACCCCCACAGTCCCAAAACTTCCTCTAAATAACCTTAAAATTATTTTTATATGGGCAGAATGAGGTTGTTTTCATGCCTCATGAAGGGGTAGTTGGGCTGCAGTATTTACAGAGAACAAATACATGCGAACAGACTTAGCACAGAGTAACAGACATAGCAGCTTCCTAAAACAACTCGGCTGAATTAGATATTGGGAATTCCTTCGCAAATGAAACATTTCCCTCAAAAAGAGCGTTGTAACCAAAACTTATATAGACCTTTCCAGGTTGTCTAACTAGGAAAAAAAAATCCAAGCTTTTTCGCAACTCATTCATTGGTGTTTAAGGCTTCAAGCCTGCTTGGTGGAAGGGGCAAGGGCTGCAACAACTTATTTACACAATTATCTAAATACGATTAAACAGCTGATGGACAAATATTAAACTGGAAAATGTATAGTCATTTCAGCTTAATGTAATCCTCTTTCTGTAAACACCCAAGATGATTTTTTTTCAACCAGAACAGTCCTGACATCTCATAAGCCTAAGGGTGAATAGCAAGAGATTGTTTTTGATAGTTATAAATATTCAAAAGACATGCAGACCATCTGCTTTCATAATACAGGTAAAGCAAGACTGAAATGGTGACTGCTGTATAAAAATGGTTCTTTTAACAAAGTCTTCCTCTCCTCGAAAACTATAAAGACAGATGTCAAAAACTGTTTACACAGGGTAATCAGGAGCGTGCAAAATGTAATATTCCTTTTACACACAGTGCTTGCTAAAGACATTTTTTTTCTTTTTCTTCCCATCTGTGTGTTGCAACACATTTCTACAAGTTAAAAACATTTTTTCAAACAGAGATCTCATGAATACCCAAAAACATGCTATCTGGTTTCTGAATGCTAATTAATTTCAACTAAGGAATCTGATTTTTTTTCTGTAGGAAGGAATGCATGCTTTTGAAATGGAGTACTTCAACAATAACAGACACTGAAAACAGAACACCCCACAAGTTTAATTTTGCACTAGTTTGACATTGGCTATTTTCACAACTGTTTCACATTCAAACCCGCATCTGCTAAATCTGGCTGTAAGACAGACAGCAACTATTCTCCTGCTTTTCAAATGAGATTTTATTTATGTTTTACTATTTATCAAGTTTTTCAGTATAAAGCCTTGTAACAACATAATGGTTTTGTCAAGCGGTAAGTAGAAGATACCTTCTTCATCTTCCAAAGTATGAACAGCGCTGCCCATAAACCCTACAGTCAATTTTCAGAGCTGAGACACTAATCTTGACAGTAACCTTTTAATGTATTATATTAATGGCACAGAGGCGTTAAGCACCTTTTTTATAATTCTCAATAAAATGAACATTTACTGAACAATCTGTCAAACTACTGGCTCCGTTTTTTAAAGCCAGACTTTCAAGGCCCTATTCTATTTTCTCTTCCGTGATTCCTCCACTTTACATTCCTAGACACCAGCAGGGTAGCATGTTCCAATGCTACAACCCTTATAAGTCTTTGTCCCAAGGCTTAGTTTGAATAGTGATAAAGTTGCAGAACAGAACAAAACTTAAAGATTGGGGACGGGGAGCAAGGGGGAATCTTTCCATAAAGGACAGAGGGACTTTGTTTCCCCAATCCTAGCCACTATCAGCGCCTTTTGTTTTTGTGGAAATTGCAAGCATCAGTTTTAATACAAGCCATACTCTTAGGAGTGCTTATTTCCAAGGAGGCTCTACATTAACATTTTTCAAATGAGAAGGGAACATTCAAGCCCCAACCGGATAACACAAGATTATCCCCAAATCAAAAGATTTTAGCCTGCCTGAGCCTACGCCAGCCCACGTACTGCAAAAACTCAACCAGGGCAAAATGTTGTTCCTAGTGTTCTGGTATGGCAGAGAATTAGCATCTGCCACTCTGAATAAAAGCAGCCTAAATATATCCAGCCACTAGCTGTTTTTGGACAAGTAATCATGAAATGGACAGTTTAATTGCATATGAAGAATAATGTTAAATTCCTTGATCCATTACCTTGAACTCTAGCAAGTAATGCAATGGAATTTGTCGTCATATGCCCTATAAACATGTAGGATAAGTGAAAAAACGCACAGATGGACAGAGAAGGAAAAAACCTTGGTTTGTGTCTTTGGCATTGCACTTGGATGGCTATCTGACCTCCACACTGTTGCCAGGGTCAGGAGAAGTAAGGACCTGCATGGCACGGCAAATGCTGTTCATATAAGTTAAAACTGCCTAAAGGCAGACTTAAAATGACAACACAAGCTTTTCTACCAACATACAACCATATCTTTCCTCCTTCCTGCTATGCTTGTAAAGCCTAAATTATCCCCTCCTCCTTTTTTGCCTTTTGCTCTCTTTAAGTATTATAAACATACATATTAATGTAAACATAAAACATTGAATGTAATGAGGAAACATATAAACCAAAAAGAACCCAAATCATATATACATATGTTTATGCATGTATAGGGATATACCCACACACAAGAAGATTTTGAAAAGCAGAAATGAGGATTCAGCATCTGAAGGAACTGATCCTTGCACTATTTTTACCATTTTGTAATGTAAATTCCCAGTTGCTGCATGACAGAGCAGCATTCTCCCAATGTTTTCCAAGCATCTCCCACTGACAGATATAAATAAAGCTCAAATAAAAAGCTGCTTCCCAAGATACTAGTCTTATATCTACAAAGGTGAAAAGCTTAAAAGAGAGAAAGATAGGTAGGTGGGAAATATTAATTCAGATTTGAAGAACTTCATAACTGCTTCACAAGCTTTATGGCATAGTGCCTTAGACTTAAAAAAAGGAAAGAAAAAGGAGTCACAACCTCAACCTGTAAAAGATAAGGAGACATAACACATTTTTGTATTCATTGACAGATGTCCAACATGAATCTTTTTGAGAATCCTGATTTTTATTGCACACAGAAATACTGTAAATGGTGGGTACTTAACATTAAAAGCCCTGGCTAAAGCTCTCCTAAAATCAACCTGGATAAAATAAAAAATACAACATAATCAGTATTTAATAAGTTAATTCTCATTTATTTCATGGAATGAAAATGGCCCTATATTTTGAGGTCTGAATTATTAGACCCTAAGATTTTGATTCTGCAACTGCCTGTGCCAGAACAGCTCTGAAACCTGGGAGCTCCACAGGGTAAGGAAAGCACTATCCATTTTAGACAGGAATCTGCTTAAAGCTGTTCTGAAGTAACTAGATTGCTTTAAACTGCTCTTTTAGCTTAAATTAGGAATGCACATTTTCAAAAGCTCCCTCCATTGCTCCTACTTCGGTGCCCATCACAAAGCTATTTTGGGGCATACAGGCAGAATTACTGCTGGATGAAAACCTAACCCAAAAGCTACGCTCCAACTGCGGCTGGACCAGGGCAAAACTACTCCAAGGTACATCCCATAACGTAGCGACAGGGTCCTCAACCCCTTCTCCAGGTTGCTGCTGCTCCTACATGAGGCAATTCGCTAGGTGAAGCCTGAATGCCTATACTCATCTCTTCTCCTTGGGATGCAAGTAACGAGACTAGAGGAAGCTGAAGCCTAGGAGGACAATCCAGATCATGCACAATGGATATGAATAGGGCAAATCAGTATTTCTTGTACAGAAAAAAATCTGGGGTAAGTGAGGCCTTGGACATCTCAAAAACTGATCTGGCGAAAATCACAGAATCATAGAATAGTTAGGATTGGAAAGGACCTTAAGATCATCTAGTTCCAACCCCCCTGCCAGGGGCAGGGACACCCCCCACTAAACCATGTCACCGAAGGCTATGTCCAATCCAGCCTTGAACACCGCCAGCGATGGAGCATTCACAACTTCCCTGAGCAACCCATTCCAGTGCCTCACCACCCTTATAGTAAAGAATTTCTTCCTCATATTCAATCTAAACTTCCCCTGTTTAAGTTTGAACCCCTTACCCCTTGTCCTCTCACTACAGTTCTTCACGAAGAGTCCCTTCCCAGCATCCCTATAGGCCCCCTTCATATATTGGAAGGCTGCTATGAGGTCTCCACACAGCCTTTTCTTCTCCAGGCTGGAGAGCCCCAACTTTCTCAGCCTATCTTCATACGGGAGGTGCTCCAGTCCCCTGATCATCCTCGAAAATCTGCAGTAAGAGACACCTTCAGCTTTCCTCTCAGGTGGATTGCTTTTATTTCCAATTATTCTGTTCCAGGTTAGAGTGCTTCTGACTTGTTTCCTATCTGGAAATGCTAATCCTAATCCACATGCTTCCAAATGCTATCCTAATGCAAATGCTTTGTATGATAAGGGTCATTTTAGATCTATTAATGCACTAAATTCAGCTTTGTGCACATAAACCTTTTCCACAAATGTATACTCTCTTGATAGTGATGTTGACAATAGCTCTAACTTCAATGAGCCCCAGTGGTTGTTTCCACTACAGTTTTCGTAAAAGACTCTTCAAAATTGCTTAGTGTTATCCATCACATTAAGGAAGATTTCCTTGCTGGGAAATAGGACATGATTTTCAGCAAGTCTCTTCTCGGATTCCACTGTTCTGCTAGGCAAAGCATCAGATGTCTGGCATGAAGTTGAGCCCTAAGGCACAATGTCCAGACAAGAAGTCATCAGGCTCAGTAACTCCAACAGTTGTCTTGCTGAATTTCTTTTGGTGTTTAGGATAAGCCTTTTCTTTGATCCCTTTTCCTACACAATTTTTGTAGACTTTTCAAGCCAAAAGGGACCATTTTAAGCATCTACTTGGACATTACCTCAAGAGACCCTAGAAGTTCATCTAGCAGTTTCAGAATTCAGCCAAGATACCTGCGGCTGAGCTAGAGCAAACATCTGATATTGATCTGAAGAGTTTTTGTGCTGGATCTTTCACCACATCCCATGGTAATCTCTCTTAGTAGCTATGTACTTCTTCTTTTAATGTGTGACTAGCTTTTAGCTTGAACTTCATCGATTTCCGCTCCTAGTCAGTGCTTCTCAAATGCCTTTGCTTGCTTAAATACCCCTCTCTGCCAAACGTAACATCCCTTGCCTCTCCTTTTTTTAAATGGTTAAATGCCAGATTTATTGTTTCAGGCCATGTGCCTCTTTATGAGACACCTGTACATCTGACTATTCTTAATCATAAAGATACAAATTCTATGAGGATATTTATGCTGCTAAAAGCCTATAAATAATATGCTATTTTCTGTCCTGAGAAAAATGCAAAAATTTGCCAGGAGAAAAATCAGTTATAGTATGAAATTTGCTATGGATTCTTAACTTCTGCTAAGCAAAGTCATAAGAAGGCGACCTTTTAGGAAGCTATGTTAGCCAAGACACAAAGTTTTGCCTGTGTGTTGCTGCCTTGCACTGAGAAGAGCTTATGAAAACTATAGATGCTCTGAAAAATCATAAAATACGCCAGATTCAATGAAGGTAAATCAAAGAAGAAACATTCCAGCTAGTTATCCATGTAGAATCTGCACATGCACGTTGAGGGTCTACTTATTAACAGTTTTTTTCTTAATTACCCCTTATAGTAAAATATATAAATTAGAAAAAATATAGCTAGATTAGGTTTAGCACACAAAGCTCATTATTAACAAAAAAGTACAGAATAAGGAACGCAGCTTTAGGAGCTTGGGGACATACTAGCTGGCAAGCATATTTTGGTGGGATTTTATTGTCATGCATACATATATACACACAGAGAACCACCCAAAAATTCTGAGAGAGTCTATATATACTGACTCAAGTAAGAAATACCACTAGGTAAACTTAGGGAACTAAAACCTCCTCTCCATTTCTAGGAAGGCCATTGACACTAACATCTTTCTCGTGTGCCTCAGTTTTTCATCATCACAAAACCCATCCTTCTCCATGACAGCTTACAAAGAAGTAACAAATCCTTTGGAAAGGTGGCACAGCCAGGCACAGGTTATGCTTTAGCACAGTGCAAGCTTACAGAAGGACTGCAATTCTCAGCATAGGAAATCTTAGGCCTCAACAAATAAAATAAAAATAATAGAGATGGGTGTATATGAGTAAAACCTTTCATCTGTTTCCACCCCTGGGGAATGGAACTCTTTCCCTTTTGAGTAGTTTATCCCATGGCTTGGAGTCAGGCAGGTCTGAGGTTGCTGCTGTCCTGAAAAACCTGTCTTCTGATCACTGCTGCAAGGCACTGGAGGAATCTGATACTATTTGTGCTGCTCATAAAGAAGTGTCCAAGGAAAGAGACACAAAGCTCACCCCCGCCTTAGGTTTTCCTACCATGTTTCTTGGAAATAAAAAAGAACCTAATTATTAATTTAAAAAAATTAAAAAGCGTAGGGGAGGGAGCAAGCTTTGAGAATTTTGCTCAGAGTCTGTTTGAGAAATGTATCTCTTTCCTTCTAAGTTATGATTAGAGCAAAGACATGCAATGAGTCTGGTCTGACAAGGTGAGAGTTGCTCATCTCTTAGCACTGCCTCTCAATAATTGGGTCCTGCTTTGCTTTCATCAGGTAAAAAATGATTACGAAATCAAGCCATTTTCTCCCAATGCATCTTTTTGCCTACACCCCTGCGTCCCCTAACACAGGCATACCTCAGCTTTAAATCTGCTGACAGTGACGCTACAGCACCTACAGAATTTGCTCAGCTTTTGGGTAGGTTTTATAATATCGCTGATCTCTGTGCCTCCCACCACTGCTAGTAATAACTGAACCAGTCAGGGAAGGTCTCTGCAAACCAGTCGCAGCAGTGATTAAGATGTAGACATACGTATCTCCTCTCCCTTTAAATAGAAGGCTTAATTGGTGATGTGGATAGCAGCTTCCTAATGGACAGAAATTAAACTCCATTTAATTCCTGAGCAGACACTTCCAATGCACAGGGTTTACCACACATTCGGAGTGGGGAGGGAGTGGGAAGGAAGGAGCCGCATGCACAACTCTCTCTACCTCTGACAATCACTGAGCAAAAGCAACATGAGGACCAGAATGGCATAAGTGTGGCAGGTGTGAATTGACCTGCACTGGCAAAGCTGTGAGCTGGGAAACTTGCAAATCACATGATTGTGCAATACTTGGCTCCAGTCACTGCTATCTTGTTCTTTGTAAAAAAAAAGAAATAAAAATAATAAAAAATAATAAAAAAAAAACCTTAAAGACATGTACATCAAGTTAACGGATTAACTGTCAAGTGACATTACTGAAACAGAGACAATGTATTTCTTTATTGTTAATGAAATTCAGTTAAAAGTGAAGGAAGTGATAAAGAAAGTACTGTTTTGTAATGTATTTTACATAAGAACGTAATATAGAAAGGGAAGTGCAATTAAATCTTAATGTGGACTTTTTTATTTTTAGTTTATCATCTGGTTTACATTTTGAGCCCCTTTGCAGCAGTAAATTATGCTGGCATTTCTTAGGGAATAACTGCCATGTTAATTTAGTTTAATAAAATAACTGACAGAAAAGGGGGAAAAGAAGCAAGAAGAGAGAGTACCCCCCCAACACTTACTCCTTATCTTTAGCTAAGTATTCAAATGCTTTCTATATGAATTGTCCGTGGTCCAACTCCAGCACCATGTAATAATACAACACATTACAACACAGTACAATACAATCTTGGGTTTCTGTAGCGCCCTTCATGCAAGCATCCCAGGGTGCTTTACAATCATTATGAGTTAAAATTAAAACTGAAGCACATACAATTCCTAATAGAATAATTTTAAAAATGCTAAACAGAACAAATAACTTTTAAGTCTAGATTTAAAAGTCCCAACAGCCAGAGCTTTCCTTACTTCAACTGGCAATGAGTTCCAAAGCTAGGGAGCAAAGCGACTAAAGGCTCTCTCGTGTTATGTTAAAGGATTTCTCATGTTGTTTATACTTGTGCAGTACTCTACAGCCAACAATTTGCCAATAAGACGAGAAAGAAAGACTTATTTGCAATCTTGCTTTAAGGAACATTGGAGGAGTTGCTTGTTAACCCTCTAATAAAGTTATGGGGAAAAAAATAAATAAATCAGGGTTTGCACTCGGCCATGACTGCGTTAAGAAGCATACCAGAAACAAGAATGAATAAATACAGAATTTTGTAGCAGTGCATTACTTGACTGCATCTAATGTAAAAAGGCAGGGAAAAAAAGCATGATGTTATATATATATGTATATATATATAAAAATAAAAGAACATCATCACAAGTATTTAAACGTGAGTTAGTCTATATAACATTTCAGGACCACTAAATGAAAACAGAAGTCAGGTAGGGCTCAGTTCTACAACAAGTGCACATTTTAGGAGGAAAATGTGTCCAAAGAAAATGTGCTGTGTTCCTTTTTTATTCTGTCACCTCCCTAAAGCTTGAAGTCCATAATGCAGATAACCATTCACATGACACAGTTCTCAAAATTGCCGAGATACAATCCCATGTGGTTAACACACAAAGTGGGGAGCACAGTCACAAAATTGTTGCTCCCTTCAAACGCATGAATTTCGTACTTTGTTCACCGGAGAGCCTGGCAGAAGACAGCTGCTTGGATCTC
Organism: Ara ararauna; assembly: GCA_028858755.1. Taxonomy (NCBI): domain Eukaryota; kingdom Metazoa; phylum Chordata; class Aves; order Psittaciformes; family Psittacidae; genus Ara; species Ara ararauna. The sequence goes on along the minus strand of CM054377.1, from coordinate 143,502,039 downwards.
CATACAGCTGAATTTGGGAGTTTACAAAAAAAATAAGAACTGAATTGGACTCTCCTCCACTATTTCAGAAGCAGAAACACAAGACCTCATAACAGCACACATACTAAGGGACATGCTGACACCTTACAGAGTCCTCTAAAATCGGAGACTGCATTTACTTGAGAAACAAGTTACACTGCCCTCCTCCTGCCTCCAGATTAAGTCCAGGCCCTACAACTGTTTTGGAAAGGGATTCTTGACATCCTGATTTTAATGTTAATCCTAATGAAGAGGCAGAAAAAAATAGCGATATATTTTCTCTTTTCACAGGGCGCTGCTGAAATAGAACACTTGCAGACAGAATGAAATAGATTTAACACTGAGAGTGTTTTGATGCATCTAAAGAACATAAATCAGTGATCAAAATATCAAGCAATTGAAAGGTTGAGTGTCCTGTGAATGTCCCCACACAGCTCTGTGAATGTCCCCACACAGCTCTACCCAACATGTGCATTTCATCTTCCCCATCCCTCAGCAATAGGCTCTGTACTGCCTGTCCTATCTGGATGACTAAAAATCATGGGCACAAATTTTAATAGTTAATTGAAAATGTTTTAAAAATCTAGATACCACATCAGCGTGAAGAGACATCAGAGTGAATGCTCTTAAGCAACTGAGGGGTGGGTTGATAGGCTCTGCCTGCCAAAACCTGAATCCAGGCCCTCAAGGATTTATTTCCCTGAAATAATTAATGACATTTCTAAAATCTAAAGTATAGTAACTTCTAAGTTACAGAAAAAGGAGCTACATTCCTTACTCAGGTTATTAATCACTGGGGGAGGGGAGGAAGAGGAGAGAAAGATAGAAGAGAATCAGAAGCAACAAAGAAATCTAAGGACTTGATCTCAGGTCTAGGCAGGTAAAATTGAAAGGGTAAGGTAAAAGAGAAAACCAACCACCTTTCAGTTTTATAAAGCATGAATTAAAAATTGCTCATGAAAAGTGTATTTTGGCAGCTCTTAATAGCTCATTCCTGGGTTATTTATAGGTCTGGAAATTTTAGTTTTAGCAAATGCAGCTTTTTTTTTTTTTTTTTTTTTTTTTGGTTAGGATTTTGGAGGTAGGATGGTCAGAACAGCAGTGAGAAAATGTGAGAGGATTTCTATCCTGCTGCTTATTTGCCATGATGCCAGGTGCCTTTAGATCAGGTGAACTGAGAAATACTGATGTTCTGAGCAAGCTTTCTGTCTGGCATCTCTGCCAGATCATATGAAGTCGGCACGATGTCTGCATAAAACAGCATGCAAATTCTGGGCAGGATATCTGAACAGAAAGGAAATTATATGATCTATATGGTGCCCATGTCAGATGCAGACAACCATGCACAACAGCACAGAAGTTTGATCAAAATGCAACCAGGACAGCTATATTTATCACAAGTGCAAAACTATTCAGACTTGGGTATCATACCAGCACTTGTTCTGTGTGCATACATTTCATGGAATGCAAGTGTATATCCCTCTATCTGACAAAATGCCATTCCCTCTTCATCAGGAGCAAACTTATGTAAAACACATTACAGGCATGGCAGAGGGGTAAGGGTGTGCAGACACACACAAATATCTTAAAAAATAAATTAAATATGGAATGTCTGTAAATGACTATGTCCATACGTATCACAGCCTCTGGATATAGTGCATGCAAATACTGCACGTCCCTTACAAAATATTTAATAAATAAATAAACCATGAGATTTGAGATTCTACTACACATCAGGCCTGGAATTTCTCATCCATAGTGCACTGACTATTGGTTGTATATATACGAGCAGCTTCAAAGGATGAGCAAAGGAAACAAAACAAAACAAAACAAAAAAATCGCCCACCTTCACATTTTAGGATACTTTTAGGGAACAGAAAAAAACCCCTTGCTTCAGAAGTGCTTTTGCGGTGGGTTTGATAAAATGCCTGTTTGTGAACACCAACAATAGCCACTTAAAAAAATCTTTTCGTAGAAAAATAAAATGGGCAAGGTAATACCAGTGGAAAAGTTAATGTCATTTGATCGCATATTTTCAAAGGGGTATCCAGATACTAATTCATCTCTACAATCTCTTCATTTGGTAGGTGACTTGTTATCTTTTCATGGAAAAGGTTGCAGGAACTCAAGATAAGGAATACATCTAAATGTTCAAAAGCATACAACGAGTTTGTTCCAGAATTATTAAAAGAATTTGCAGCCTTTTCTCAGGCTTATAGCCCATGTTCTCCTCTCTCTCATAAAAGGTTATCTAACTATATGTGTGCATATATATATATATATTCACAAAGAGAGAGAGAAAATGAGAGACAATATTCAAGAGGGACAAAACAACAACAAAAAAAAAAAACAACCCTTATTAGCATTGGTATAAATACAGTCTGTAGTATTTCAGTTATTTTAACTGTGAAAGTAATGAAAGACTTCTGCACTAAAAACCAAACCAGAGCAAAACTGTGAAGTATGAAAATTCTAGCACTAAGGCTGAGTAGAGAGATGGAAGGACTAACATTAAATAAATAAATGCAATAGGCCTGCCTGCCTGATCACTTTAGAGCAGCTCCCAACAGATCAAGGTAGAATAGAGCTTCTGTGCAAGGGGTTGGAAATAAGAATTGATGATAGAATGATTTCTTTACAGCCCTTTGGAGACTGGAGAGCCAAAACAAGAGGGAAATGATATCTAGGCCACTCACGAGATGCACCAACTTAATGGAATGCACAAGATGGCCCAAAATTGAGTGCTAGATAAAATTCCAAGTTGCCTTCCCCAACAAAAGAGGTCTGGAAAGGAAGCAGAAATTAAGCGAGCCATGCGTATCAAACGCAAAAAGTCTTTCACCGGGTATGTGTGTTATGCTGCTCCTCTCTAGCAATAAAATCTGCAAACCCGAGGTAAAGCATGAAAAATATACACTGCAGCATACAATTCAGAACAAGCTTGGCTTTTCCATACAAAATTGCAGCATGTTTTACCTTGCCTACTTGATACCAAAAATTTGAGACTAAAACCTCTGGACAGATGCTTGCAATTCCACAGCAATTCAGAGCCATGCATTTGCTCTGGTCCATCACGAGTACTCTGTTAAGCCAACGGTGATACCCTGTGGTATAGGCTCATACAATGAGTGACAAACCTGGCCTTCAGGCGTGGTCACAGGACCCACAAAGTGAGACAATTACAGTAGGTTCAAAAGAGATCATATATTTAGCTCTCCTAACGAGAGCAAGAGTCACAGTGGCACTTTACCAAGGAAGACTTCATTCCTGTATGCCCTATGGTTTTAGTTGGACAAGAAAAGAAACGGGGGAAGAAAAAAGAAAAAGAAAAGAAAATCCACCTAAGTAGATGATGCTGTTAAGTTTTCAAGACTCTATAATTAAGACAAACTGGATCTCCAAGTTTGTTTGCTCACATATTTTCAAGCTATGAAATATATCTGCAGTATAAAAATAGTCTACTTGGGTTTCTTTGCAGTACATAGAATATCAGTATTCTGAATAAATACGAGCAATTTTTTTAATACACAAAATGCAAGAGATTAATTAAGAAAATAAAGTAAATTCTAAGTGACAATGATGACTCTCGGTTTTCCATGCTTAGATGGGGCTTCAGAGATCACATACATTGAGGACAGCAACTTAAAACACTTTACAACAAATCCTTCTGTACCTACACAAAATAGAGTACCGCTAATGACAGTGACAGAAAACGATAACTACTCTCATTTCCACTTTGAGTCATTTTTTTGTGGTTAATAAATTATATAACGTAACAGTGTTAATAAGTTATGGTACAGTGTCACTGCATTAGTTTGCGTTTGTGATGAAGCACTTCATATAGCATTACCTATGCCCGTGGAAATACATAATGGGAGAGACCACTTCTCTGCTCTTAGAAGAATCTCCCATGATGGCATTTTGATGGACCCTCTAAGGAAACATTGCCTCCCGACCTCTGCTGTGCTCTTACTTCTCACCTCTGTTGCAGCTGCACACCACTGCATGGCAATTCACGAACTAATATGTTTAATAAAACACAGACATTCCTAAATCAGTGTCCCTTCCATATGAGAGATATACAGTAAGTTATTAGTTAAGCAAATATTGTAAGCATTCAGCTTAATTTAGCCCTGTGAAAAGGACACTATCAGATCAACTGTCCCCCCTCAAGCTCCCGGATGGAAATGGGAATATCTAAACTGACTGATGGGTTCTTGATCAACCACTGTAACAGCTGTTTTTTCCAAAAGTTAAGAATAAACAAACATATTTTAAGCGTAATGTGATTTGGTCTTTGAAGAAAGAAGAAAAGCAGAAGCCATTTAAATTCTTGCAACCCAGCTACCACAGTGCTAGAGAAGACAGAGAGGACAAAACAAGCATGTTTTAAACAACAGAAACAAGCTGATGGCATTAAGTATATTCTTTTAGTGCAAAACTGTAAACAAACGGCTCAAAATCAGGGTTCTGTATTCTGGGGTTTTGGTTACCTCAACTGCTAACGTCAAGAGCTGTTATTAGGCAACATGATTTTTGTCCATTAAAATTATTATATAAAAATACAGCATAGTTTAAACCCCAACTTTTTAAAAGTGTAATGATTGAATTTTCCCCTGTACCATGATACTGTCTCTAGTGAAGTATTAATTTTAAAAACTTTTTTCTGCTTTATCATTGCATCATCTATGTATATATAGAAGCTGCTATGGGAAACCTGGTGTCCGAATAGAAGTTAAATATTCCATCTCAATAGAATTTACTTGCTTTCTATCAGTATCAAGTACAAGCTAGCACTATTAAAATGGAGAAAATTCCCAAATTATCTGCAGCTTCCATAAGCCAGCAGCGCAAAAGCTCACACGCTTTTATAGCTCGTACATACAAGATAACTTTGCAGACACACTACTGGGATGGTTTGCAACCAGTGAACATAATTTTGATTATTTCCACTTCAAAACTTCCTATATTGGAGCCGCTGAAAACAATCTAACCATAGGGGGAAAAAAAGCAATGGGAAACAAGCCTGCTAATATATCTGCTGGAAAGACAGACAGACAGTAGTCCTTTATAGATTAACTGAAGTCTTTCAGAGGCAAAGACTCCAATATTCTCAGCAAGAGAAATAAAATCCCCACAAAAACACCCCGACTTCCTTAATTTCCTTTCTCCACTCCCTACCACAAGCAGCATCATTTATTTGTATACTGAATTTGCCTCTGCTGCTGCACAACAATACACATTTTTTTAAATTTAAAAGGTGGAAAGAAATATGATGTTCCCACCACAGCATCATTGGACACCGCACTGCACAGAAAAATAAGTTCTGCCTTTACAGTAACTGGACAAAAGAATTACAGAAAGAATGGCATAAAAGAACAATACTGCTAAGGCTTGAGAAAAGCATCAGTTCAATATTTAGCAATGCATAAATTGAAGTTTCATTTTTGTTCAGGTATATTTTGATTAGAACTAATAAATGACTGCCTTTCCTTTGGTTTTTTGCAACAACACCATATCATCCAAGGAGCTTTACTCTTTATTCACTTCTCATATAGCATGCCAAAGACTGCCTCATTTTATGAATTAGCATTTGAAACTATTGTAGGTTATCTAACAAACATTCAGATTCAGTAGTACTTTTGACAGCAGTAAGTAAAGAGCCTTTTAACATCTTCAACACATGTGCTGGAAAAAAGTAGTTGCATCAAAGCAGTTCAAAGACTAAAGACAAAAACCAGTTAAAATCCAGTTTGCTGTGAGACAATTTTAGTGTGGTGTAAACAACCTTTCACGGCTCCCCGTGGGAAATGTAAGACTATGCTCGAAATGAATCAGGCATATTTATAAAGATCATGAAGTGGTCAAATGAATTTGCATTTTTGGCAGATTCACTCCATGGGTACTACTTGCTACAGTCTGTAGAAATCTCAAATCTCACATCAATGTTGTCTATAGTGCTTTATTATTTATTACATGTTATGCTAAGTACCTGTGAAAGGGGACATTCCTTGGCCAATGAACTCTGGTTCATATCCTTCAGTAAGTCCTTCAGAGCATTTCTTACTGTTGTGTGAGACCATTGTTCAGGAGGCAAGTCTTCTAGTTTAGGGCAACTATTTGAAACACAGATTAGAAAAGGGATTATTACAAGATTGCATCCTGCTGCAGAACATTCCTTTAAGACAGACAGATTTCATTTTGCGCATCAAGCAGATGCATCTGGAGATTGCTCTCGGTCTCCTGATTGTTCCGATTAGTTAATTACTTTATACAACACATCTGCTGTATTGATGCATGAATTATACATCAGCTGCATGTGGCGACTATTTTTTCATGTTACTTCTACCTTCCTGCTCTGATGCGCTTGGTAAAACAATTTAAGGTGTAATGCTTTCACACAACTGATCATGAAAAGCATTAATATATTAACCGTTTTTTTCTTTTTTGTTACTGTGAATTTAAGAACCTAGACAGCAACAATAAGTGTGAGCAAGTCATTCTTCTACAAAATGCACACAGATGGTACTGTTCATGATATGCAAAAATATTTTTCTCTTAAGTAAACTTTATGTAAAATGCCTTCTTGTAATGCATCATTTAATTGACTAAAATGCAATATAGTTTTAATGAGATATCCAAAGAAAATCTATGTATCAGAGCCATAAAAGTTTTCTGCAATAGTATACTCTAAGTTAAAGAAGAATTAGAGTAACTAAAAAGGAATTTAGATAAGCCTTTGTACTTTGAGCACACAGCACACTGGGAATTAAATACAAGCCATATGAACAGTAAGAGCAGACAAGTTAACAGTTCACGTCCCAGAACTGGTATGCAACTTACCTGTGTAACTGGATTTTCAGTGTGACCACATGATACACGTCTTGCAGCATGTCTGCTACTGTAGCATCAGGGGCATCTGTCACATAGGAGAGTGGAACTGGATTCCACTTCCCAACCTGGATAAGCCCTATGGGATTTTTATTTTTTGAGGGGAGGGGAAGTGGGCAAAAAGGGCAGGAAAAATTGGGGGGGGAAAAAAAAAAAAGTAATTTACCTGTTAATTCCTAGGGGCAAAAGAAATATCTGATTTTAACAAGATCACCACCTTTGTTTCTAGCCTCTGAAACCTGGCAAAACAAAAGAACACCCCCCCAAGAAAACTCCCACCCACACATCACCAAGCATAGGCTTTATCTGTATTAGGAAATAATATAAATGCATTATAGTAGTGATTTTTTAATACATATAGAAGTGTATTTTCCTAAGTTCCCATGAATTTAAATAGGATATGATATAATACCATTCCTCTTGCTAAATTAGGAAGGATTTTGCAATGCAAGGACTGAGTACAGAAAAAAAACCCCAAAAAACCCAATACTTTGCAGTCTATAAAACCGTCAGGAACAAAATAAAAGAAACAGAGCTGGATATTCAGTCATAAATGCAAGTTGACTCTCAACAGTCCATCTGCTCAAATATGCTTTACACTTCCTTGTGGATCCTCAGTGGAGCAGATTATTAAGGTCAATAAGCATACTAATGATTCAGTTGAAGTCTTTTTTTCTTTAAACAACAAAAAAAAAAAAAAGAGAAGAGTTTACCTCCACATTCCCCACGAACAAAACACGCAGTAACTAAACAAAAATACGTGAATGCAAAAAAGATGCAGAGACAGAATCTGCAAGAAGTTTAAGAAGCAAAACCTGCATTGCGTTCCTGAAATAAATCCTGCCCCTCCCCCAAGACCCCACAAACAAACAGAATTCATCGTACAATTTTGTAATCGTATTTACCTTTTGCTTGGGCAGCAGAGCTGTGAGAATATCCAAGTGATAGCAATGCCATTTCAATCAGTTGGTTGAAAAGCATATCCTTCCTCACCAACACAAATTCTGCATGCTCCTCCTTAGAATCGTACTCAATGGCATTTTCATAATGTTCTACTACACAGAAAACTGGAAGCATACTTCCTATTAAAAAAAATATATATTTAACATATTAAACTTGAGTTATAGTAGAGTAGGTGGGTCTATACAGCGTTATGTAAATAAAACCTGTACGAACAGGCAGAGGAGGCATCAGGAATCATCGCAAATATTTGATAAACATATTCCCCGAGTCCTTTCCCTTCACCCTCTCCAAAAAAAGAGAAAGTTCTACAAAACCTACATTTCTCTGAAAAGCAGAAAAGCAAATTTATCTCGCTTGATTGGTTACAGATTTAAAGAATTACCTTCTATAGAAATAACAAGGTTGACTGAAGAGAAGTTGATTCTCTCTGTCCTGCCTGATTTGTTGTGAGTAGCAGGCAGCATGAGAACCTAAATACATACTGCAGATGTCTTCACTGTAAGCCATTTTAGTACCAGCTACATAATTTTGTTCGTTAACATTAAAACTTTCTTAGTCCTGCCAAAAATATTTAATTGCTTTCAACATCAACAACAAATCACCTTGTGTGTTATACATTCCCTCTGAAAGCAGTACACAAGGAAACAAGGCAAAAGTTAACACTAATTCGTGCTTCATTCACTGAGTGCACCTGAGCAGTACTTTCCCTTGCATCTTTAAGAAACAAATCAAGATTTCAATGCTGTTTTAAGAAGCGTACCCGCAGCTCAGGGTTTGGTTTGGTTTTTTTTTCGCTGTTTTTGTTGCCTCCTGCCCTTTATATTCCACATTTCTGGTATTCATTGCTATTTTGGGAAACCTAAAAGCAATTACTAATTTCCAGTTTTGTAACATCATACAACAAACCCTTCCCTACCCTGCACAGAATATTAGGCAAATAAGCCTTTCCTTTTGCTTTTTTTATTTTTTTTCCCCTCCCTTTTGACAACAGACAGAGAAGTAACAAATGATCCAAGCTGGTTTACGGACAAAGTCTCTGCTGGTAATCAGATTCTTAGACTCTGTGAAAATCCCTCCTGGCCTCCCAGACGGACAGAGATGACATGATGACCTCAGACCCGCAGTTTCAGGCCCCAGTCCTGTCCTGCTGTTTCCAGCAGCACAGGTTAAGATCTCTTAATGACAGAAAGCAAAAGGGTTAAAAGCAGATGTACAGAACTGTCTTATGGCAGCCTGCCAGAGGGGTATCATCTTTAGCATAAATGATGACAAGGGTTATTTTAACAGGGCACCCAGGAACTCCAATTAGTCCTACAATGTTAATGCCTCTACAACCACTGCCCTCTAGACTTACAGAAACCTCCTAACCTGCTAAGGTGCATCAGGCACACTGTAGTATAAAAAGAAGATTTATTCTTGACAACAGATAAACGTTTTAAGACCACGTCTGTTGATTTGTGCTCTAATGTATAGCAAGAAATCACAAGAAAAAAGATACCTCTTAAGCACGTATATTTAAACTACATCTGTTCACCAGAGAGTCAATCTCTGGCAAACAAACCCCTTCAGGCTTGCTTGGAAAAGCTCACAAACTCACTTCAGTTTGCCCAATAGGCTCAGCATGAAAGACAAGACTAAAAGCTTGCCAATATTTATGTAGTGCAGGAAGGACCTTTTTCTTTTTTCTTCTTTCTTTGGGCTTTTTTTGGGGGGGTTTGTTGGTTTTGTTTTTTTGTTGGTCTGCTTGTTTCTTTTAAATCTAAGTGAGACTTGTTCAGAAAAGGAGAGACGACCAAAGAAAAAGCAGTACATGCACATTGGTGATTTCTTCGTTGGTTTTAATTAAGCTGTGGAGAGCTTTCTAAAACACACACATGCTTCATCTGCAAAAAGGTGGTGGGTTTTTTTTTCCCCCCTTCCAGGCTCTCACAATTGATGTTTGACCTACTACCGCCTGACTCAGGGTAAGGCTCAAAATTCTTAAGTAGTTTCACTATTAATACCTGAAGGTAAAATGTAAACAAAGCTTCATTTTGACAAACAGTGCAGACTTACTGCAAACCAGCCAAAGCCTATTTGTTTTTCCCCTTATCAGTTCCTACAAATTAAGCTGTGATCAGACACAAAACTAGCAATGCACTGGTACTTAGCTGCGTATCAACACACTTTTTGCCAGGTAGAGAGTCTCCTGAGTTGCCGCATTCTGGAAAACATGGTACTTTAAACAACACGGGAAGACCTCCTGGCCAAATTTTGATGTGAAGCGTAGATTATCAGAGGTGGATACTGGTAGTGCTGCACAGGTATTATCTGACTACAAATCAAGCCACTAAATCTTCTAGCAAACTGTCACTAGTGTCCTTCTGTTAATGTGAAAAATGTTATACAGGAGAGCACAATCTCAGCTGCCTGATCACTCCCACTAGTACTTGGCAAGACCTCCAAGTGCAGCAACTTCATAACCTTCTAGTATTAAAGGGGAGAGCACTGGTCACCGCTCGCTGCTAAAAATACAGCATGATTTAAACCTGAAGGCAGTGTTAGAGCTTTTGCTAAGGTTTACGAGTCTGTGTAAACAGCACGTCTGCCATAAGGAGCAGTGAAGTCTGTAGAATCCTTGTCTAAAACTGTCCTGGCATTGAAGTTTGCTGTGCAAATATCACATAATACCAGAGACAGCTGAAATCTCCTATTTAGGAATTTATGGAACTTATATGTTTGCAGGCGTCAGAAAGTCCTTTTTATATAGCCCCACTGCTTCACTGTACAATGTTAATGCACTCTGCTTGAAAAGCCGTAATAAATTATATTTTTAATGCTCTTACCCTGGCTTTCTTAAGATGCATACATTCTTGGCAAACAATCAATAAATAGGGTAATCATGAGCAGAGGCCAAAGAATTTGCTGAAGCACTGTTTTTCCATTTTTAATAGATAAAGATCTAACAATACGGACTGCTGTGTCTGTTCATTTCAGGATCAATATATTCTTTGTTTTCGCCAAACCGAGGAAAAAATAAATGATTGTATGATAAATGTTATGCATCAGACACAATGAAATTCCTCTGCCTTCTAACTTTGTGCATTTAATAGTCTTGGTTGCATTTTGTACTTTGCTTCGCAAATGCAAGAAAAATCTGGATTATAAACATAACCGATTATACCGAGAAAAGTAGAGGCTGCTTTAAAACAAATGCCAAATTACACACAGCATACTTTGATTTAAATTAGCAAGCCTGCAGGACATGGTCAAAAAGGCTTACACATTTCGATAAGCAAAATTTATAGATTATTGTCCATTAAAAGTATTTTCAGTGCAAACAAAAGCCATCCATATACAAACATCAATGATTCTAAATGTGCCTTTTCCTTGTGTAAATGTCTAATTACAGCAAACCAGCCACTGAAAAATATGACACCCAAGTTGTTCATTGTTCAATAATGAATTGTACTTAAGAAAATAAACTGCAAAGATTGACATCATAAATGACTTTTCCAACGTGATACCTAAAGATTTATACTCTCTCCTTTAAAGCAACTTACAACTGTTATGGAAATAGTTCTGCCCTTCCAAGCTTGGACCATCATTAAGAGGAAAGGCAAGAATTTGTTTTGGGGGTTTGGTATTTACTCTTAGATATTTTTGCATTTCTTAGCCCAACACTTACTCAAAGAATTAATGCATTATATTACTTCTATTTCAATGTAGGAATTTCCTTTAATAAGGGCAGCTAGCCTTTACCTTAACAAATATCAGACTCCACCCTGTAAAGCAAGATGCTCCACCCAAGCATGAAGCTTGCATTTCCCAAATGTGATTTATATCAGAGCTGGGAATATATAGTATTTTAAAATGAAGATTTAATCCTGAAATATAAATGAAGCAGAGTCTGCAAAAGTATGCTTTCCCCCCAAAAAATATTATAAATCATATTTTTCTAATGCAGAATTATCAAAAGTGTTACCTTTTCTAATATTAGTTTTCATCAGGTGTCCAGAGTGTTTTAAAGGCACTCCTTGCATTTTAGTTCCTGTACTTCCAAGTCTTCCTCTTCCTAATGGACTCCCATTCTGTTCCAAGCGCGCAATTTTGGCTGGTGGACCCTTCGGATCGCTTACATTGTTAGACATTTCTGAATGTTCTTTCCCCTGAGTTGCCTCGTTCAAATGATCCATACTCAGTCCCGCCTCTAAAGATCACCTGCCATGATTCAAAAAAAAAAATATATATGTTGTACACGTGTACGCATATGTATACGTACACAGCATGCACATGTACACAGAGAGAGAGAGAGATGTACCACAAACTCATAAAGAAGAATAAATAACTATTTCAATTGGAAAGAAGATGCCTTTTTTTAAAAGAAACAAACTTATTCTCCAAAAATGACCTCATACCCCAGTTTACAGAGAAATCGCATCATAATCTGGTGGAATTATTTTTAAATGCCAACTAGAGTATCCCTTTAAAAAAATATATATCTTCAGAGATATTCTACTAAATCTGAGACAGATTGAAACTCATAAAAATGATGATGATTGTCAAGGTGCATGCTTCAACACAGCTATTGTTACACATCTCACAGAAAGGTTTGTTACTAATCCTGGGTGTTTTTATTGTGTTGAGAGAGACAGAGAAAGAAAAGGATTCTACTGAAACATTTCTCAATCTACTTGATCAAAAACATGGATGCACAACAGTAGAGAGATTGTTAAAACTTTAATTGAGGGAGCAACAGATTTAGTAAAGATGTAGAACACTGTTCATTTACGATTCCTCCCCCCCTTAAAAATAAAAGTTAAAAGAGAATTTAACATTTAGCTCTGGAAAGCAGTGGCGGGAGATAGTTGGTTTTGAGTTTCCTAACCAATATTATACAAAGAGTTTATCAACTTTTGCAAAGTTCAAAATATGCATACGATTTTTTTTCAGATGGCAAGTGTTAAATGAAGTAGCTTATTGAATTAAGAAAAATAGCTGAGAAAAGAAGGTATCATCGCACAAAACATGATGCTGGGGAAAAAAAAAAAAAAAACAACCAAACAACCCAAACACAATTTCTACAGTACTTTTGAAGCCCTTAAATAAAAAATAAAAAAGCCCTGGGTGATGCTATGTTACGTGCTGGCACAGCTATTTGAAACCAAAATGCAGAAGTAATTTCTGTATCAAATTAAGAAAAGGTATATGTTAGCACGCTTTTATTTCCCTTTTTATAAACTTTTGAAACCTCCGTCCATAAGTAACAATTCCAGTTAAATCCCTAAAAATCTCCCAAGCCTAGAACATAACACAGCAAGTTTTGAGAATTTTTGACATTCATCAGTACCTGATTTACCAAACATATATATATATATTTAAACACATAAATTAAAAATCAGTAGCTGAGAACAGAGACATCTTTCTCATTCTGATTTCATTCATCAGTACCGTTGTGACTGTTAGGTATCTTACCTTTCCCTGACTGAGAAAGGTGTGACTACACTGACAATTATGTATATAAAATAATCACTAAGGACAGGCGACTAGACATTAATTTATGAGCTAGTATTTACATTAGCAAGTACAAATACTAATACTGAGGAAGTCTTATTTAGAAAGCCTGGTGTGAATCTGATAATTGCTACTTTCTTTCAGTTGCCTAGTAATTCAATATATTTTCTGCACATTTCATAGCAAAGCTATTAAAGCCTAAACATCTTGGGATTTTCGTACACACTTCTATGCCATTGATATACATGCCAGTGACAATTCTGTAAACTATTTTTTTGTTCTTTAAATATCATGCTGCTTTTCCCAATAGGGTGAAGAAAGAGGTAATATATGAATCTGAACATTTACAAGCAACCTCAAAAATGCCACTGAATAGCTGAAGTTCAGAAAATTGTTATTTTGCCTTATGCTATAAGGTGACAGGCTAAGGTTTACCATTCATCCTGATCCCATCTGGCTTAGGTCGTGCACCTCACTATCAGTAAATGTGCCTATTTTAGCCACTTTTCAAAGAGATTTTTTTTTCTTTTTTACTCTGTTTACTGCAGCCTAAGCACAGAATTACAGGCTCAAACCATTAACATCTCCCGATGTTTCTGCCAATGCTAACATACTATAGGGCTGCTTTTCTGAGGCTGGTCTCTCACAAGAATAAGAGGATTAACAAGAAAAAAAATAATGGGTGAAAAAAAGGGGGGGGGGGGGGGCGCAAAACCAAACCAAAAAAACCCTTGAACAAGAAAATCCTTGCCACTTTTGGCAACTTCAGAAGTACTCTAAGGCACCAAGGTTCTTTGCTACAAAAAAGTATCTAGTCATCATGAGTCAGAGTTGCACTACATCATGTACAGTGAATAAAAGTGATAGATCACAGTTTAGTTAATACACTGACTACAACCAAAACACCAAATGGGTCATTTTCACTTGGCCTGAGAATACCCACCCATCGGCATCTTTTCCCCGCTTAGTCATCTTGTAAAAAGCTTTATGTTACAAAGCAAAATTACATGCACATAAAACACCTAATTTACTCATTTAAACTCCATGCCCAAGGCTAAAGTTCACTGAAACCTCAGTTTGGAATAGTGATGAGCAACAACCAGCGTGGCCTGCCCAGGAAGAGGGTTGCAGGGAAAGAACTATCATCTCCGCTAATTCCAGGCCAAGAGTTTTCCTGGGTTTCACATTTAGGCATCTTTCATAACTACAAGTTTTCATCACAAGGCACGGAGAGAAGAGCACAATTTCAAGGCACAGTTTCCCAGAGACAGCGTACACGTACGGGCACACCGCGCAATTTCTGAATGAGAGTCGGCACGGTATCTCCTTTTGTCGCGATGTAACGCCGCCGGTATTATATTATTTCTTTCTCTCCTCCTGAATCAGCCCCCTCCCCATGCCTTTCCCCTCCTCTTCCCTCCCTCCCCCATAAAACCCCATAATCACATCTGAGAGAGGCTCCGCACTTATCCGTTCCATATGGCTCTCACAATCCAGGCCAAGCTTTCCCTGTGACCTTTTAAAGAGACAAAGAAGCAAAGTACTTATCTAGAAACAGAAACACTGCAGTTTTCTGAGTGAAATTAGCAAAACCGACCCGAAACTCACCACTTCAAAACTTGACAGCATATAAATAACAAAAACAAAGGAGGTTTCCTTTGCAGCCCGAGCTCTTGAAGAGGAAGAAGTTCAAGACTGATGTTTTCTAGGTCCCCCCCCCTTTGGGGAAGGGGGAGAGGGGGGGCAGCAGACCTGAGGACTACTTCCCCTAATATTCTCTTATTTTTTCTTTTTTTCCTTGTTGCTATTTTCCTCTAGGCGGGGAGGGGCAAAAAGAGATAGCGAGAAACAGAGTAGCCATGAGCAAAAATGGCAATGGACAAAAAACAGAGATTAAATATCTTTTACGAGAGAGCCAGTTTTCGAGGTTTAGCAACGGAGGAAGGAGCTGAAGATCAAATTGCTCAGACAAGTGTAACGCTCAAAACGAGGAATTCATCATCACCATCAAAAAAGATAAAGTAGCAGGTTAAAATTGAGGTGGAGGGTGACTTAAGTCTAGCTATCGTTTCAAAAATCAAACCAATGCGTACAGGAGCAAGTGAGAAAGGGGGCTATTAAAAAAAAAAAAAAAAACAAAACGGCAAAGGAAAAAAAAGGCAGCTTTTCTATCCAGTGTGAAGAGCAGAAAGTCTACTTCTAGGCTGTCACTTACACTATTATTCTCCAATAGGCACCCAGAGGAGCAGCACACACAGAAGGAGCCCTCTCCCCTCCCCCTCCGCAAAAATACACACCGTAACAGCCCCCAAACTTTCTGCGGAAACCTCAGCCCCAGAGATCGCTACTGGAGATTACAAAAACAACAATAACAGGAAAAAAAGTGTAGAGAAAATTGCAAGGAAAGGCACGGAGATGCCACTTTGAATCTCGCCTTTGCGGTCCGGGGAGGGAAAAAAAAGAAGAAGAAAAAAAAAGGCAGAGAGGACCTGTCTCCTCTCATTTACCGGGGGCTGGTGTGCGAGGGGGAGGGAGCAGACAGGGAGGGGGGGAGAAGAAGAACAGAGGGGAGGAAGGAAACACACACAAGGCACACCACCACCACTACAAAAAGTGACGAGGTTTCACTCCCTCCGAGTCCAAAACCAGGAGGAATTAAAATTTAAAAAACCCAACCCTACTAAAAAAAAAAAAAAAAAAAAAAAAAAAAGGAAAAAAGAAAAAAGAAACCCTCCAAAAAATTGGTTCTGCTTCTGCAAAGGAAAAAAAATCTGGGAACTCCGAGAAGAGTTACTCGCCAGAAGGGATAAAAAATATAAAATAGAAAGGTTGCAAAAAGCCAACAACAACAAAAACCAAGCCAGCAGGAAAAAAATAATAACTGAAAGAGAATAATAATGGTAGGCTTTGTTTTTTTGTCTTTTTTTTTTCTTTTTTTTTTTTTTTCCCCTCTAATTCTCTCTTCCCCTGGCTGGCTGACTACGGTTGTTATTTAGGCCGGTTTGGAGGTTGTTGCTGGATGTTACATGAATATATCTGTGTGTATGTGTGTCCCCGGACGGAGCTCCCTTGCTCTGCTCTCTTCCCCCCCCCCCCCCCTCCTCTTCTCCCTCTCTGTTTCTGTCCCCATTAAATTATTAGTTGACTCATCACTACTCCTCCTCCTGCTGCTGCTGCCGCCGCCGTCCCTTGCTCAGAGCCTCCTCTCCGCTACCGCTCGCTGCCGCTGCTGCCGCTGCCGCTGCTTCTTCTTCCTCCTCCTCATTTTAATACAAAATAACACCGAGGCCACCGGCTTTTTTTTTTTTTTCTTTCTTTCCTTTTTTTTTTTTTTTTTTTTTTTCACCGCCCTAGACGGGAGGAGGACGCAGCCTCCCTGCTGCTGCCCGGAGCCCTTCCCGGCGGCCCCGGATCATCCGACGCGTCCTGGGAGAAAGAGAGAGAAAGTGGCAGAGGAGGAGGAGGTGGTGAAGGAGACAGGCGTGGGGGAAGGGAGGCCGGTGGGGACGCAAGGAAGGGGAGGTCGGCAGAAGCGAGGTGGCAGAGGGGGACCGCAGCGGGATGGGGGCGCCGGGCCCGGCCGGAGAAGGGGGGGAATCGGCCGCCGTCGGCGGTAGGTGATCGGGGGGGGGCCGGGGGAAGAGGGCGTGCGGCTTCCGGGCGCGCACGAATTTGCAGCCAGCTGGGTGCGGGTGAGGCGGCCCTGCCTGCGCCGCGCACAATGCCCGCCGCGCAGGCAGCGCGCCCCCTGCGCGCACGCACGCACATGGCAGATGGGGGCCTGCGGCGGAGGGGGGCGAGTCGGCAGGAGCGTGGTGTGGAGGGAACGGGGGGGGGGGAGAGAAGAGGAGGAGGAGGGGCGGCGGTGGTGAAGGCTGAACAATATCCTGCCGGCGCCGCCGAGCGCGCTCACCGCGACAGCGCAGCCTCTGCCCCTCCGCGCGGAGCTTGCGCGGGCCTGGCCGCGGCAGGCAGGTGCACGGCGGCAGCGCTGCGGAGCGAGTGTGCGCCCCAGGAGGAGCGGAGCTGGGTTCGGAGGGGACCCTTAGGTCGTGGTGGCCACCGGGAAGCCCGCAGGCCACGCTGGGAGGGGGCAGCTTTTCCTGTCCCACTCCCTTCGGTGCCAGCAGAGGTGGAAGGAAAGTACTGGGCGCGCTTTGGCAAGGCGGCAAAGGTCGGGAGAACAGGCTCCCCCCGTTCATCGGAGGGCAGCCCCCCTCCGGGGTGAGGCGGTGGGCGCCGCGGCTCGCCAGACAGCATTCCCGAGGGGACAGTAATGCATCACCCCGCGTCCGCAAGGGTGAGATCCCCATCACTCCAGACGCGGGATGTCACAGAAGTGTCGCCGCGGCGTGTCGGCAGAGCGGGAGTGAAACCGCCCGTAAGAGGTGCGAGCAGGAGGTGGTAACTATTGACAAACCAAACGACTGCGAGACAGACATAACTTTTTTCCCATCATGCACCTGGAAAAAAAAGTAACCCAACGAGACCAACTTGAACACAACAAGTTTGTACAAGCTACGAGATAAGAGAAAAATTAAACTTTCTTTATTGATACAGTGTGTAGCGTTTGAATATGCCATGTCTAAAAGGAAAGCTGCATCATCAGCCACAGGAGATGTGAGTTATTACACAGGCAGACATATAGCTGAAGTGTTTAGGGTAGTTACTTTAAAACAAACAACAAAAAAACAACAAAAATGCCCATAACAAACTGCACATACACACTCAAAGCAGCAGCAGCAAAAGTAGGCAAATGGGGAGGTGAACACCAGTTCTGTAACACACAAAATAGCACGGCCTCTGAACAAAGAAAAAGTGAATCAATAAATCTATGAAGATCAAAATTATCACTACACACACATCACTAACTGTAAAAGAAGAGGAATGCGGTGGGACTGGGTAAAGAAACAAGCTTACGTTTACCGAAATAAGCATAGAGGGCATGCAGGAAAAAAGAAAACGGTAATAGGGTGAAATGCATGAAATATTTATCGCATTCAGCAATGCACAAAATAGATTATAATCTCAGAAGCAAAGAAATGCAACACTGGAAAATGAACCCGCTGTTACATAATAGGGTTACTCAAAGCGGAGCGAGTGGTGGTGGCAGGTACATAAGAAACACAAAAAGTTGTACCTATGTCGCATGTCCTGAGAAAGGTTACCAAGATTGTTACTGAGAGTGCTGAAAAGGAGGGGAAAAAAAGCCCAAGAAACATGTTTCACAAAGAAAAACAAGGGAAATGTAGATGACATCTTCTAAACCATATGATCAAGGGATAACTGCTTAGCAGGTTGTTTATTTAGAAACCGATTTTTTTCCATAAAGGTAGATTGAGCATTATTCAAGTCTCTCTGACAAAAAATAAAAAAATAAAAAAAAAAAAATAAAAAAAATGAAAAAAAGGGAATGTTTATTTCCCAGTATGTTCAAATACTTGGAGGAAAACCGGTGTTAACTAGTTGAATTCCAACTTTGCCAACACAAAGTAAAACATCCACATTGTATCATTTTTCATCCTCTTCAAGAGAGCCTGATACACATAAACTTCAGCAGTGAGCAGGACTGACCACTAGAGAGGAAAATCATGAAGGATGAGAGACTTTCAGCTGGCAGTATGTTGCCTGCAGCCTGATGGAGGGAGAGGGCATTGAAGATAATTTTTGAGAGATGTGGAGCCGATTAGAATAGAACAGATATTTACAAATATGATTTGGAACAAGGTCTGGGACTAAAACACCACCTTAGAAAAATGATTTAGAGATATGAAGTTAACAAAAAAAAAAAAAAAAAAAAAAAAAGGAACCAGAAAACAAACAAACAAAACCCCAAAATGAAACAACAACATTTAAATCTGCTCTAAAATAACCTTTGCTTTGGTGTTCACAAACCAGTCTCTTCATGGCCAAAAGAAGTCCCAGCCCTTAAAATGTTCAGATTAAAACAAAGTGATTAATCTAAAAAGCAGAGACAGTGAATTAAAGGAGCAGGGAGATAACAATCTGATAATACAGGAGCACAGAAGACCTAATAATGATATTATTACGCACACTAACCAAACACTGACAAACAAATATTCTGTTAATTATATAATCATGCATATGCTTCCTATGCTTGAGCTACATGATTATGGAAAACAACTCTCTTCTTGAAACTGCATATATGTGCTAAACCTTATAAACTCCCTACAAGATGGATTAATCTAATTCCCCTACACCACTTATGCTTGATAAAGTACTTACTACAGGCTTGAAAGGTTGAGCATGGAAGACTTGCTTTGACTGAGAAGCACGAGTTACTGAAGGCTGCTATGTCTTGACGTATGGACAACAATCAGATATCTCTTATCAATACCAAACTACTTGGAATAAATTCAAGATACAGATATCTGATTTTCATTTGACCTATTCCAATTTGCACTTCACTGTGTCAACTTTGATATTAAAATGTTCCACTAGAATAAAGATATTTATAATAAAAACATATATAAAGAACAGAAGATGAATAGATATTGTCATGGATACATATGCAGGCAATCATTTAAACACGCGGCAATGGTAACATCACATTTTTCATAGCTTCTAGTCAACATTCAGCAGACAAATATATGCTTAATAAAGCTTATTAATCCTTAATAAAGTTGCTGCACTGTGTTTATGATATAAAAATGTATTTTGCAGCAGGTTGTGTTGAAATGAGAAAAATACTTTAAAAGTTGGACTGCATTTTTTCAAGCCCACAGTGAATTAACTCTCAAGCAGCAGTCCCAGTAGCTGCAAAACAAATTCTCTAGTGTAGCATGCTGCCTCAGTGCCTTCTAAGGTCTCTATTCCAATCTTTTCTTGTTCAAAATAAATTAGGAAATATGAGCCCAAATCTTGAGGCTTGGCTCTTGTGCAACACAAACAGAAATGACCTGGCAGCAGAGCAAAACCAGCATGTCTGTGTATTCTCTTTTATCAGATTTCTTTGGGGAGATCAGGCTGATTGGGTTTTATACACAGTACTTCTGACAACTCTGCAGCCATTTGGGTAACTCATGAGCCCCAGCCCATGCTGGAGGTAATGCAGAGCTGTGCAGCAACAGTGGGACTGCCAGGAAACTCACTTTGGTGGAGATATGAATATTCCCCACTGCAAGGGGTGATGTGTGCACATCTACAGCTAATGGTAACTGCTGGACAGCAAGGCAATGAAAATACCAGTCTGTGGTTGTCTGAAGGTAAACATCTATGGCCAAAAGGTGGATCTCTTCCCAGTGGGCTTTGTGCCTTTTTGCCACCTGGGTTAGATAGAAGTGAGGGCTAAAGGGAAGGATGCGCCCCGCTGTCCTTTCCCACGGTTGCCTATCTGTGCACAGTCACTGCCGTGATGCAGACCCAGTCCCACGGCCCTGTAAGTTTTGCACCTCTGATTAGAGTCATTTTACTGTCTCCTCAGAATGACTTCCCCTCTGTTTTGCCCTGAACAACAATAGTTGCCCAACACTGTTCAAACACTTCAACCAACCTGACTGCGGCAATCTCAATTTACATACGACCCAAGAATCCGATGCGCACCGATGTGAATCACAGCGTTCTGTGACATCCCCCACACTAAATTCAAAAGTTACATACCAACCTAGATTTTTTTTTTTGACTGCAACCTGCCCCAGCCTGGATAGGATGCCTGTCAAAAAGCAAAAGTGCTATGAAATGAAATTCATAGCACTGAAAGGCATCGCACACAAGCTGTCGTCCCCTCTCACATTTTGCATGAGCAATTTCTGCTCGTTTGTGTTCTCTCACACACAATGTCCTCAAACAGTTACGTAAAATGAATATTTAACTTGCGATAGTCAGCTGTATTGAACTGCACTTAATTGCTTATTAAGTGAAGTAAATTACCCTTACCATATTCGTCAGAGGTGAAAAACCTACATATATGGCTACATGTAATGCATTCATTAGTTTATGGACCCCAAATCCCTTGGAAAGTATCAGATATCTACACAGTGTCCCATGGTGCAGCATTATGTAGCTGGATGTCTCAGCTAGCTTGCAGATATGTAAAATCATATACAAACAGACATCTCCCTATTGATTGCCTCTGTGACGAGGCTCGTTTACTCCAGCAAACATTTTCTGCAGTGTATTTCAATCACGTAATCTTTTTTGAAAAGAGTTGAATAAGAATATGCAAAATGTGGTTCTGGATAAAACAAGTTACTTTTAGTCAAACTACTGCACCATTTTGCATAAGTCCCTTTCATAGCTGTATGTCTATTTTGACTAAGATGCTTGTATAACTGAAGTAAATACATACATTTGCTGATGTGGCCCCAGCGGTCATTTTAGTTTGTCCCTTGGTGCCAAATGAGTCACAGAAGGAAAATTATGGAGTAAAACCCAACAAAACTGTTTGGAATGGTGAACTGAAGGGAGAACATGACTGCTAATAAGAACATAAAGTCTTTCACCTCTGGTTGCCACAAGAAATCCTAGCCAGTTGAAAGTCTAATAGGTGGGTGTCCACTTCCCCATAAAAGATCACAGCAATGAATATTAATAGATTAATCACATAAATCTTAATCTGTGGTTGCACAGTCTCAACCTGCTATGTGGACAAGTGGGGTTCACTTCCTAAACATACTGGCATTGCAACTACCATAGACACTATCCATACGTTATTGAATATAAGCAAATATTTTTTATGACAGTGGATTTCAGAACTACTTCAAATAGAAAGTTAAACTAAAAAAAAAGGCGTTTTGTAGATGTGGACCATATCTTCTTTCATCCCTAACAGTAGACTAGATCCTTGATAAGTCATGCTCATAATTTCCATGTGGAAGCTACAGTTCTTTTTTGTGACACAAAAAAGAAAAAACAATCAAACAAAAAAAGCAATAGAACTTTATCTAATAGTATTTATTGCAATTAAGTAGCTGGAAGAAAGGAGGAAAGCTGGCATCTTAGGACCAGGAAGTTACCTGTATCTTAACTGCATGTTCAGCAGGTCACTAATTTCACAGCTTTCTCCCCAGAGGTATAATTTTTAGGCCTATCATATGAAGATATTTAATGTGGGACATGGAGAGATGAAAAAAGAGCAGTTCCTGTTAAAACTCTGATCATCATAGCACTAGATAACTCCTAGGCATGAGACAGGCAAATAATTGTTACCTGAAAGGTCAGTTGGTAAACGGGCTATTTTAGGGATGTGTGCCAGTAGAAGCTCTGTAAACCATGATCCCCAGAGATATAAATCTGTAGTTTCAGTTATTTTTGCTTGTTAAAAGCAAAGATACACCACGTTATCTCCAAGGTGGTTTGTAATGTTGTTGACTGATTCCGCTTCTCTTCCCTTTCCTGACTGCATCACCTCCATCCACTGCATTTTTTCCCTAATTTGATCCAACAATTCTAGGTGAGGATGAATTTCACACAGCCCAAGCAAAGCTGCACATTATGGTAGAAAACAGTCTGAACCATTGTGCTTAGCACTACAGAGGATTATTCCAGCATTATTAGCTAGAGATTAGATGCTTATGCCATCAAGCTCAAACCACAGTGACTTCTTACATAGGAATACTTGATCAACAGGACAATTATCTTTTTCTTTCACCTGATAGTATGAACAAATTCTACTGACAAAAATTGAAAACATGGAAGAGTTTAGGTCTAAGGAAATGGTTAGAACTGATTGATGACTTGAACTATGTCAAACTTTCATTATGAAACCCAAAACCACATGAAATGTCCTGTTTCCAGTTTCATTGTTAACTCAGAACTCTGCCCAGGTTCTGCTACACATTTTCTAAGGTTCAAAACTTTTTAAGTAAGACTGTGCCTCTAATTATGGCCAAATGCGACAGGAGTCAATATTCATTGTACATAAAATACATGCAAAATGTGTGGTTTTGGTGTAAAACAAATTGAAAGTGGGTGGGTTTGGCCGAATTCGCTTTTTCTTTTAGGGCTCCTTCCAATTTCAAACTGATATGATTCCACAATAACAAAGACAAAGTGAATGAGTCTTTCACAGTTCTTTTCAGCAGCAATTAGCTGCTAATATTCGTAGTTCTTTTAAGAAACAAGGTACCTGTTAATATTCAGGCCCTAACATAAAAAGGTTTAGGACATGCAGTGTCACTAAGATAAAGGTCATTTTTACACGTGTTGGAGTGCACTTAGTTTAAATGCAAACAACATAAGGCAAAACCAAGTCACTTCAAAATGTTACTCCAAGTAAAACAACTACATTTCCAGATTTCCTGCTAAGTGGCTACAACAGAAACAGAGAGAGAGCAGCAGTTGGGAACCCACCAGAATATAGTATTTTTAGGTCAAAATTAGGTTAATATTTATGACAGTTCATTTATGCTCATGCAAACACTGGAAGGAAATGCCTGAATAGGCGTGTAAAAATTACTTTCTGCATTAAATAAAAAAATTTGGGTGAAAAGTTTGTATTTTGTGTTGAGATAAGAAAAGATGGGTAAGAAGAAACTGAGGCATGTACATGAAGTTTCACAGCTGAGCTTCAACTGCAATAGAAGAAGTAACATTTGAAACTAATTATTTGCACATTGTCCATGTTAATTTTCTTAGGATCTCTTCTATATAATTTGCTTCTGCCAGGTCGTACTACAAACTCTTTCCTGTGTTAGATTCTTTTTGCTTCACAAATGTTGGTAAGATGCTCACGAGAAATTCTGAAGGATTCTGCTCATGAAAAAGCTGCGGTGCATTCTCTCAAGTAATTTTTCTTTTATAGGTATGCAGATGGAAAATAACCCTGCACCACATCTGAAAATGTGCCGCTCAAAAGGTAGGCGGAGCCAGGTGAAGAAATGCTCGAAATTTTTGGAGCCATAGAAGAGTAATGTCCAAATCAACTTAGCCCTGTTTCTGAAACACGGGACACCTTAAAATACAGGAGTCCCCCAACACACTGCCGTGAACAAACTAGACAAAGACCCTGTCATCTCACATCTAAGCCCGTGCTTAAAGCACTTTTACATATTTTTGTGTGAAAAGAGAAAGAAAACATATTTATCTCTTTTTTTACTTAATACCAACTGGTTGTTGCTGTGGGCATATCACAAAGGGTTATAATTCTTTTTGCTTAATTTAGGTCTGTGAAAATCTTTCCATGTCCAAATGAAATATTATGCCCAGTCCATACTGAACTTTTTAATAAAAAGCAGTAAAGTAATCTGCTTCATTGTCAAATGATTGAAAGAAATTTAATTAATGCCTTTGGAGGGAACGCCTATATAAGTATCACAATCACAAGAATGTGCATATATGCATATATGAATACATATGCACAGCCATAGTCTACCCTGTTGCTTTAATATTATAACACTATAGGCCAGGAGCAACTGAAGGCAGAAGAGAACTCATAGAATTTAAAATATCCTGCTGACACAATTTTAAGGTTAAATGACATTGTGTAATTTATTAGAAGATTAAATGCTGGCTTAATCACAGGACAATTTAGCCCTAGAAAAGGGAAGCAGTATAGAATGCTCACAGACAAACAAATTAAAAATAGTAAGCTATAAACAGGGGAAAATGAGTTTATGCCACATGGACAAAACCAAAAAGAAACAAAAAAACCTAAACCCAAGAAGCAAAAAAACACAAAGATGCATGAAAAGCAGCATGCTATGTTAGATGTTTATCTATACATAAGAGACAGGTGTCACAAAAACAAAACAAAAAAATCATGAAGCTAAAGAGAAACTTTAACTCACCAGTTTCCATCTGTTATATCTGAATTCATGCATAATTGATTATCCATGACTGGTAAGTTCTTTTTTTTCACTAGCCTAACACAGTTTTCTAAACATTATGTGATAAATCACCACCAAAGTAAAGGGTGTTTGAGAAACCGTAAGGGCAGAATAAAAATTTTTTAATGAAAAATAACATGTCAGTTAATAATAGAGCTGACCTATGTTTAAGAGAGAAATTTTAATCATGTGCATATTAAATATTAATAACCTATTCTGTTATTGTTATAATAAGGTTAAGTAAGCTTCTCCATGCTTAAGGAAAGAGAAAAAGTAGGAATATCTAACAGTGAAAAAAAGCGCTGAGAAGCAGAGACATAAGGAAAATGTGTCAACAATAAACAAGAGGAAATGAGAAAGAAGGAAAAGATGAAGGTGGAAACTAATCTCTATGTGTCATTATGACTGCCAGAGTACTGGCAAAGAAGCAGCATCCTTTTATTTCAATTTTAATCATTTCTGAATTTTAATACCCTGCTCCTTTTGTAATTCTCCTGGCATTCCCTATATGCATCCATCCCAGCCAAAACACCAGTGTAAATTAAATGGCACGCAACCACACCACTGTTGTAGCTCTCCCAGTAGAACCAATTGAGTGACCAAAAAGCAGAGAAGGTATGACTACTTTGTGTCCCCATAGACCATGGGCCAATTAAGTGACTTAATGTTCTTCAATTCCTTTAATTTTGAAAAGAAGGGCAGTGGTTAGGTAACCCAGCAATATAGAGCCATTAAAAAAAAATAAAGCAAGCCAGTAGTAATACAATAATCAGTGACCATCAGGGCCTGGAAAAATGAGTTTGCTCTCACTGGCACTAAGGAGCATCACATGATTATTTAATTACAGCTCTAATTTTTGTCTCGTGGATGGCAACATATCAACAATTAATAGGGCAAATAGAGGAGACTGCATTTTTAAAGAGACAGAACCTACGTGAAATATTGCTTGGAAATGCAATTTATCAGACAGTATAATGCTTCTTAAGGCATATCTGTCATCATGACACACATAAGAAATTGTACTGGTTCAATTTTCTTGCATGGTGTGTATAAAATTCTTCTGGAATGCTTACAAAATAGTAACTACACCTATGAGTATCCTAATTATCATTTTAAGTGGCAATGCAGTAGTTTCTTGTAGGACATGAAGTCCAAATAAAGAAAGCATTGGAATCACAAGCCTCAAATACAAAAATGTTATCATAAAATTATTACATCTTATGAAGATTGTAACAAAACTCTTCAGGAATGGCCAAAAAGATTATGGTATTCAGCAAGTCAAGTGAAGAAAAAAAGAGAGAAAGTCAAAATACAGTCAATGGGACAAAGATCGATTTTGATTGATTCACTTTACTGTTTTTCTTACACAGCATACTGAAACTAGCGGCTCCGCACCAGTATTGTACTGTTTCTGCACAGTGCTGCTAGGTAAGAAGTGAAAAACAAAACCCAGAAGAGGACATATGTGTGATCAGTTGCAAAGCTCTGCTCTAAAAAGTTGGATGCAGTTCCCCTTATGCCTCATCCTGCAATGACTACAGTTCAAAACACGGGGAACTGTGGGAAGTTCAGTACATGGAAGAGCAGCACTTCTCACAAGCTTCACAATTACAAGAATCTGCAAATGTATCAAGGGAAAAACTCTAATTTTTTGTCCCTGATTTTTTTTTTTTGCAAATATACTCACTTTTCCACAGTGATGTGTGGACCAGGTTACGAGTGCTGTAAATTTGCATTATCCAGAACATATTTCGTGCAATATTCAATATCTGAAGACAGAAAAGGCGAGCTCCAGATTTCCTCTAAACATTAAACTGTACATGTGAAAACCCCACCAAACTACTCTTAGGTATTTCTTTTTACTCTTACTTCTCAATATACAACTTAAACATGCTTTTTCATTTGGTATTCTAAAATCTATCCCTTGAACAAGCAAAGAAACGCTGAAAAAAAAAGCTGAACAGCACTTCAAGAAGTTTAACTACAGAAAAAATACTATAATAGTAAATGCCCCATTCCTCCCGAAAATTGTGTAAAATTAAGTTGTTTTCATTGAAGACATTAACATTCTGGATTGGAGATCTTAATCTATAATCTTGAAAAGAAAGCTGGCAAGCAAGAGCTTGTATGTAAAAGTATATATCATTCTTTTTATGCAGTGGTTACTATACAGATAACATGTCTCACAAAGACTGTAATTAAATGTCTAGTGCCGAAGTAACACTAAAAAAGCATACAGTATTATTATATTACAATGAATCCTTAGAAGCTAAAACTGTCATTTTTTTAAGTTTTAAGATGCCTTTAATTATTCTTGAGACTTCTTACATTTATCAAGGAAGCCCACCTATGATGAAAAGCGTTAATGATTTAAAATCTTTCTAATACAGCTCTCCACAAAAATATTAATTTAGACTTTGATTATAAACATTTTAAAACTCACTCTGCAATTTCTCTCCACTTCGTTTTTTGCCTTTGGTCTTCCTGTGAGTTTGCGTGCGTGTACTCCCTCTCCCACTCTCTCTCCCCTCCTCTCTTTCTGTCTTTCATTTAACATGTTACAATTGGGAATACGAGGCATGTGTTATATTTAGGATTTTTCTCCTGGTCACTGAAAATGTTTTTAATTACTTGGCTGTTACAAACATATATATTCTAAGTGCAGCTACTGAAAAGCTACCACCTTTGTCGCACCTTTGCATGTGGGTATGAGTTCAGAGCAGAAATTCTTTGCACTTGTACTATATATAACGTTTTCCACTGTAAGAGTGATTTACAAATATAAGGAATTACTTCATCCTTCAATGTTCTGTGAAACATATATATTACTAATTTCATAGATGAGTAAATAAACTGGGGGCATATTAAGGCCGCATTTATAGAGGGATTATGTGCTGCAGCTTCATTTTTTTCATATAAAGTTGTGAGTGCTGAGTATTTTCAAAATCAACATTAATGACTGCAAACATGGCATGGTCAGTTATTTACCCAAGACCACATTTTTGTCAGGGCTGAAACCAGAATCAGGAGTCCAGACACCAAAAAAGATTACAGGTGTATGTGATGTGAGTGCATCACCACTTCTAGTGAGCAGCAAGTGGAACAACACACAAACGATTGCTGCTGGCCAAATAAATCCTGTCAGAGCAGGATCCTGGGAAGATGAGATGCACTCGAGGTTTAAAGCACCTCCCTCATCTCCTCAAGTCATATCATGTCATAATGTGCCAAGGGAAAGATATAGAGCAGGTAGTCACTTGGAATAACGCGAGGCCAACACAGCCAACACATGGCCCGTCCTGATGTCTGCACCCCGGTGCAGCTGGGTGACTGAGGTCCAGCTGCAGGCCAGCAAACTCTTCTGCCTGTCTAACCTACTGTTCACATTGGAGAAGCATGAAGTGGCAAGAGCTAATTCTTGTCTGTGGAGATGTATTTCCAATGATGCTTTACAACTGCTCAGAGAGTGAAATGAGCTGGTGAAAGGAAGCCTTCTTACGACCTATTCTAATCCCAACATACACAAATGCATACAGTCTCATACGAAAATCGATCTCCAAAGAGATCACCGCATATTGGTATTCTAAATAAATAGCTAAAAGGTGACCTCAGCATAAATACTAAGTGCTGGTGTATCCCTCAGCCTGTCTGAACATGTAACACTTATCCCCTATAAGAACTGTAAAAACGGTGGTCTACCAACCTCTGCAGTGATACACCAGTGTGTATGTGAGAAAAGTCAAGCCCAGCAAGTTTAGGAGATATTTACAATTCAGATGGTGCCTGAGGTATGCTACTATACTCTGCTACTGCGCTCTATTATTACTATGATATTCCTACTACACTGCACCAGATTTACACAGGTTAAGAGTAGATTACAGCTGACACAGGGCTTGAGGTCCAGATCATAACAGATGAACACGAGCAGTACTAGCAAGTCTTTTTAAAATTAATCTCTTAAGATTTATACCTACTGAGAGCAACACAGTGCAGAGACCATCTGAAAGTCGACATTTGCAAAGCAACAAAATGGATATCAATTAAGTAATGAAGTGTTGGAGATAACTGTGGTAAGCTTAGACACCACAGGATGGCAAGTGTTCACAAACACCTACAGTTTTCAAGGGCACATTATAGTATATCCTTTCTGAAGTAACAGTTACAAGTTGTGGTTGGGGCTGTTGAGAGTTCAGGATACCACTGACATGGGAACTGACATACAAGCTAGCTTAATGTTAAATATGATAATTTCAGAAGCTGAGGCAAAAGTGGACCTCTCAGGTAGGGGTTATTAATGGAATCCTCTGATGGAGAATTCAGGGAAGCTTTCTGCTAACTGTGGGTTATTCTGACTGTGGTGATCTTCAGTTCAAATGCCAGCTACTTGGAAGCATTAGTCCAAGATTAAAACTAACATCAACAGGGTTTTCTGACATGGACTTTAGAAAGTTACAAGATTTCAGCATAACAAGCAATAAGAACTGTAAGCTACTCTTTAACCGTCAAACTGTTTTATTTTTATTTTTTTTTTTAGAATCAGTAGCAACTTTGTGACAACTAAAGTTTAAAAAATGCACTTGATTGCATAGTGACAGATTTGCAGAACATTTTTCATCACACACACATATGTGCTTTCAGTTATTAATAAAATGCTTCTGCCCTTAATCTGCCATTGCCTGAATATACAATTTCAGTGACTTGGATAGACAAATACTGTTAAGGAATTCTGTTTTCCCTGTTTGAAATGCAATTCAAATACACCCAGTAAAACTGAATACTATGTCTTTAAAACTGGCTCCTGCATGCCACAGAAAGGAATACCAAGTCACTTTTCTATTAAGTTCCTCTTGGAGTGGAATGATAACACAACTTTCTTTTCTTCCTCATCCCCCTTTCCTTTTTTTTTTCCTCATTCTAAACAAGGAAGGGCCCTGGGTAACACCACAGGTAGATATTAAAAAGGAGACAGCCATTATTTAGTGGCAACAGGAATATAAATACATGCACTAACCTATAAACTGGTGTTTACTTCAGGAAAGTAAGTCATATTTTTCCTCTGATTGCCATGCTGTCAGTTTAATGCAGCGTAAATAAACAGTAGGTGCATGATAGCTTTAAGTAGAAAGTGTTCATTCCACAAGAGGAGCAGATTACTGAAGCCTGATGCCTATAATGGCAAAAGCAGGACTTCCATTTTACCTGAAAATGTAGCCACCCGTGCTAAAAGACTTGTGGCTTTTCTATTAAATTAATTTGTCAGAATTCTATGAAAAATATTATGCACTCAAAGAACTTTACCAAAAACATTCATTTTTGCAGCCCTCAACTTGAACCATTTGAAAAAACAAAAGCCAATCACTCCTCTGTAATTTCATCATCCCATTGCTCTAAATGAAAGCTTTATATAATCAACCTAATATAACAGAAAATAAAATGATATATAGAATTGCCTATACTTTGAGTTATTTTGTTCTTATAAATATATTCCCTCACTGAAAGTAAA
Source organism: Ara ararauna (assembly GCA_028858755.1). Lineage (NCBI taxonomy): Eukaryota > Metazoa > Chordata > Aves > Psittaciformes > Psittacidae > Ara > Ara ararauna. Next base: position 143,471,385 of record CM054377.1, on the reverse strand, counting down.
AAAAGTCCCCTTTGGAAAAAGCAATGATTTCTGAGAAGATTGTATATACACTCTACATCTATTAACATAAATTATAAGAAAGTAAAATGCTCCAGATGTGTTTAAACTGTTATAGAAGGAAAGTTTGTGGCTTCACTGGATATATATTAAATATATCTAGAGAGCGAGCAATGGCAGTTATATAGAAGGCAACAAAATGCTTCAGTAGTATCTATATTAAAATAGCATAGTTCCTAGAAATATGACTAAAACATTTCAGAAGTCATGTTTTCTCCAGTTTTAATTCAGAAATCTACTTCTAATATTTATTTATATATAAAAATTGTAAAATATTTTACTAATAAAATAATCTCAATTTTTTTCCCCAAATTCAGCTGAAAACCTTAAGAAGGACTTCACATTTATCTGACAATGCTTAGATTATAAAATAGGTGACAATTAAAAGGTGACAATACTTCCAAAAATTGAGTAGCTAATGCAATTAAAAGATTTGTTGGGGTTTTTTCCTCAAGAACACCAGACTTTAGCCGATGATCTTCTAAATGGCAGTTTAAACCCCCCTCTATCCCATGAAATGTGGGATGTTAGTGCTTATTCAGGACTTTCCTACTCTGAGGAGGTTTCTGTGCTGAAAGGGTGGACGTGCTTGTGTTCCCGGCAGAGCTGAGTGTGGCAGTGGTGTCCATGGGATGCTGGCAAGGCTGCAGGCAGGGCTGGCGCTGCCTGCACTGCCTTGCCTTGGGAAGCACATCAACCAGAGGGCAGGTGCTCCTCGCATGACCTGCTGGGCCTACGCTACAAGCTCGTGCTACTGTGGCAGACCCTCTCTGCTTCTCATTCTGCAACAGCACTATGTCCCATTAGCAAGTTACAAATCATCTCTGCTTTATTGTGCTTTCTCAGAGGCGCACAGCAGCAGGTTAGGATTCATGCGTGTGTTTGAAATAACAGGAGAGGACCAACTGCGAGAGTTACTTTCCTATTTAAAGTATTAAGAACAAAGAATATAAAAAGGAAACGGCCAGTTTTTCAAAGTGTACACACAAAAAGCATTCCATTTAAATATTTTTTGTTCCAGTAAACTCTTTTGCATACAAAAGACTTATTTATTACATATTTGAACTTGTGGGAAAAAGGGAAGGAATGTACTGATTCCTGAAATAACTCTACAGTCTTTTGGAGACTTCACTCTTCTGTGCTCTTGTTCTAGTCAGAACAGTTTTATTCCAGGGACAGAGGAATTCCTTGGAGTCAGTTGTTTCTCTTCCACTAGCTGTTTGTATTCAAGAGTGGGCATACATAGCATACTAGACAGTGTTTTAATTTCTCTTCTATTGCCTTATTATGTGCATGTGCTATCTGTTCAGATGCATGCTTATATGTGAACACGTTGCATTTTCTGCCTGTTTTGTCACCTACTCCATGTTATTACACATTTCTGTGCAAACCATTGCTTCAACTTGAAAAGCAAGGTAATACCAAGTGACAATCTCAAATAGAAAATGAATGAGAAAATCAGCGTATGTATAAATGCACTAAAGAGCATATAGGAATACGGGACTGAAAAGAGCAGTCTCAAATCCTACAAATAGTGCTGCCGAGTAATTAGGAGATAGAAATTGCAGAGAGCATCCTACATTCATATCTTTACACTCTACGCTTACTGTTTCGAGTTGTTTTTGAATAGTGCGCCTGATTTGACACATTTCTATCCGATGATTGTGTTAAATGCTTGAAGAGATAGTGAAATATCCAAGCATTCCTTGTGCTAACTACAGCTGAAATTTTACACTTATTGTAACCTTTCCTAACAATGTGAGAAAAACAGAGTAAATATATTAAATTTGTTTCACAACAGATGCTTAGGTTGTTAATATTTAAGATGCCTATTCATGCTATTCCTGTCTGCACATTTGTCAAAAATGTAAGCTTGAATGCTAATGTTTGCCAGCAGACTACAGCAGACAAATATACGAATGCACGTTACCAAAATAATATAAAGTAGAAATCAGGGACTGCTGCTCGCTCCCACCCAAGCAGCATGGACCAGAATGAAAGGGCACTACCAGATCATACACCCCGGCTCCTCTGCATCTGAATTTGCGAATTATTTTCACAGAAGCGCTGCGCTCACTTGGACCGACGAAAACCAGCGGAGAGCTTTCGTCAGTTCGAACTCGTCGCAGCTTAGGAGCCGCTGCAAACTATTTCATCAAACTTGCATTTTAGCGAAGTTTCTCTCGCAGTCAGGGAAGCCTGGAGACAGGCAGAGGGAAACTCTGGAACGGGCAGGTGCCTGTCAGGAGCGCTCCCTGGGGCAGCCAGCGGCGACGGCGACAAAAGGACGGCGGTTTGAACAAAACCTCGGCTGCCGCGTTTGGAGACGGAGCGGAAAAAACAAAACCCCATAAAATCCCGGAGCACACAGGCGCGCTCCTGGCACCGCTCCCCGCGGTAGCGGCACCGCCGGGTCGCGCCGCGGCAGGGCAGCTGGGGGGAAGTGCCACCCGCCGCCACAGGAGAGCCCCCGCCGCCGCCCCCAGCGCAACCCCCGCGCCCCGCGGAAGCGCCACCGCACCGCCCTCTTCCCAGCGCCCCCCCCGTTCGCCGCTCCGGCCCGCCGCTTCGCCCCGCGCCCCCCGCTGTCGGGGTGCCGCCACCCCGGGCCCGCCGCTGCCGGGCTGGCCAAACTTTGCCAAACTTTAGTTTTCCCTTCTTTTCCTGTGCCCGGGTCCACCCGCCTCTCCCACCCGTGCCGGTATCGGGCGAGGTGGCGGCGGCGGGCAAGGGAGCGGAGCGGGGCCGGCGGCCGGCAGCAGCGCGGCGGCAGGTGTGAGCCCGCGCTGGCCAGGAAGCTCCGGCAGCGGCAGCGCTCTGCGGAGCTCCGCGCCTTCTGCCGCCCCGAGGTCAGCACCGTCGGCCTCAGTAAATCACCGCGGCGGGTGGCCCCGGCACGGCCCCCGTGTCCCCCCACCCCGTCCCCGAGGAGCGACGCCGAAGGAGCGGGACCGACTCACTCATGGGAGCGCGGCGGGCGAGGCCGGCGACACCTCCGGCTTCCGAGGCGCCGGCGAAGTTAATTGCACTGAAGTTCAAGTTGTCTTTTCACCCATCAGGAGTGGGCGTTTAAAGGAAGGAGAGCAAGGAGGAGGAGGGGGAGGGGGAAGGGGAAGGGGGAGAGTCGCTCTAGCTCTCTCTCTCACACACACGCACACACACACACACGCGCGCGCGCGCGCACACACGCATGCACGCGCGCACACACACGCACACACACAGACACACACACCCGCCCGCTCGGCTCCGCTCCCGAGCTGCCTCAGCAAGGAGGAGCCCGGACGGAAAACACCCGGGCAGCAAGGTACCGGCGTGGGGCAGCCCTGCCTCTGTGTGTCTGTGTGCGCGGCTGTGCCTGTGTGTGTCTGTGGTGTATCTGCCCCCCCGCCTCCCCGCCTCGTTCGGCCCCTCGGGCGGGGAGGTGCGCGCTGCCCCCGGGGGGGGCCCGGCGGGGCCGTCGGGGCAGCGCGGCGGCAGTGGCGAGGGACCGGCTTCTGTGGCGGCGGGGGGGCAATCCGCGCCCTGCACCAGCTCTGTGCTTGCTGCCTCCTGCCTGCGCGGCAGCGGGGGTCTACGGGGGGGCTGGGGGTGGGAGTCCGAGCGGCGGCTCTGTGTGTGTGTGGGTGTGTGTGGGTGTGTGTGTATGTCTGTATGTCTGTAGGTGGCGGTGGGGCTTACGAGGTGGAAGTGCCGGGTCGGGTGGGGGGGTGCTTCCATGTCTGCCGCACCCCCTGCCCTGCAATAGGGACCGGAGCTCCCCTACGCCCCTCACTGCGTTCCCCGCGTACCGCGCCCCCCGGTCCCCTCCCGCTCTTCCGCGTTCCCTCTTCCCTTCATCTTTTCCCCGCTCCTTTATTCCCACACCTGCCCCCGCGCCCCACGCCCGACCCCCGCCGCTGCTCCGAGGCAGGCAGCGCCCCACGGCCACCAGCCTTTTAAGGCAGCTGAGGCAGAAGCTCCGCAGCCGCGCTGGCGGCCTCCGCAGGACAGCGTGGCCGGGGTGAGGGCAGGCATCCCCCGGGGGCAACTTCCCGCCCTCCTGCCGCCGCACGGCTGCCGCATCCGGGCCGGGTCCCGTCGCGCATCCCCCCCCCCCCCCCCCCCGGTGTCTCGCCTGGTGCTTCACCTGGCACCACGTGCTCCTCAGTAACGCTGTTTGAGAATTGCCTTTATCCATATAACTTCTCCTTGGGGAGGGACTTGTTCTCTCTGCTTTTGTTTTTAAGACCTTCTTTCCCATCTTCGCTGCTCCAGGATTTGGAAGTGGAGTTCCTGGAGAGTGATCCTGGCAATGAGTGCATGTTTCCGTGAAAGCTGAGGCTGCTTCTTATTTACTAGGAAACTGAGAAGAGAGGGGACCCTGGATGTCAGTTCATTCTCCGTTTTTTATTTGTCTTGACTTTGAGGCCCATTTCCTCTTTCAGCTCTGGAAACTGACAGGTACAATTCCTCCAGGCACCTTTGCATGTCTCAGAAACAGGACAAAGACCGTGAAGTTGATGTCAGTGCTTTTCCTAATTAATCAGTGGTACAGCCTTCTATTAATTGCTATTAGAAAGTGCAACCTTGTAGTACAGTTATTGAATAATCATTAATCCATGGAGGATACACAAGCCCAAAGGTTAATAATAGGAATAACAATTAATAATGTTGACCTTGCCAGTAGGGAGTGTATTTTTGTCAGTTACTAAAAGGCACTTGGATTTATTCAGTGTACAGTGATGTAAATTTGGACCCAGTATGCTGAGTACCAAATTCTGCAGCAACACCAGAAATTAATTTTTCTCATTATCTCCATGATATCAGGCCTCTGACTTTTTCTTCCTTTAAAATGTATCATCCACTACTCATTTTGAACAGAAATGCTGTGTCTTTAATCAATTCTGACATTTGCACTAGAAAATAACATAGAGCTCTCTTACGCAGATAAAAATTTATTTGCCTGCAGCTGATCTGTTGTAGTGCTTTGGACCTGTTAATTTCTCAGAGAGGACTTAGCTTTTTACCGTCTTCAGGTACCATGGGGTAATAAATAGAAAGTCAGTACAAAGGGGGCATTCTCAGTTTTGTAGGTCCAACTCTTGGCTCCCTAGAGCAGCCTCCTTGCACAGCTACTCTGACTAACCAATACCCTTCTGTTGTCAAAGACCCATCTTCTTTGCCTGTATCAGACTCTTCTGACTGACTGGTCAGTAAGCCCTAATAATAATCATGTTTCATGTCTCAGAAATCTAATAATCAAGTTACTCATTCTTATAAATTGCAGCTAAGCTATTTGGGTTAGCTGCATTATCCCCACGTTAAAGGCAGGGAAACTAAAACAGGAAAATTAACACATTTGCCCAAGGCCACACATGGATTTAAGAGTAGATCCAGGACTGGAACTGAATTTAGACTGAGCTCCCTCTTAAAGATTCTAAAGTGCACTATGGAAAATACATCTTTGAAAAAGAAATTTAATGTAAATTTTATTTTTCATCAATTTTGTATATTAGTCAAAATGCACACACCTGTTTTCATATCACATTACCTTTTCTAAAGATAAGTTTTATCCAGGTTTTTAAAAAGGTGTGGTGATACCTGTCAACGATATAGTGCAGTATACCGTGGAAGCAAGAAATATATAATACGAGATTGTGAGCAGTAATGGGAACTGAATTGCTTGTTGTTAGGTTACGGTTAACAGTGCTTGCTGGGTGTTACGGTGTCAACAAAATATAGTGAGAAGTCCGGCATTAGTGTCAGTAAGGTGCTGTTGTTTACCTAGTGTGCATCGACTTTCGCCATAATGCTCCTTCAACACTTTCAGTTATCAAAATACTTAACATGTGTCTAAACATTGAAAACATACAGGGCAACCATATACTGTGTTTGAGAGTTACAATTTATAGCATTAAGCAGTGAGTTTTACCAAGCTGTGTCGTTCACGTCAATAAGTAAAGATGTATACTACCTGCCCTTTAGTGTGGCATGTCATCAAAGCTGTATTATGGTATGACTGAGCACAAATGGCATGCCTAAAAAGCAGGTGTACAATATAACTTTCTTATTACTGACACACAGATATTTCCTCTTCCTGAATGTCCACCTCCAGATGTTTGCTTGCCCAGCCTTCTACAGGAACAACAGAAAGTCCTGCTCATCCTGCTCATCCCTAATGGCTGGGATTGTACAGTCAAAACCCTATACAGAATAAATGTTCACATATATTTTTATGTATTTATTCTGACAGCTACGTTCTGAGCTTTTTTAGAGTCCTGGTTTGAGGGAAGTGGGTGCAATCTCACTCAAATAATCATTCTCCAATACCATTAGCATTACCTGCCAAAAATGAAAGTGGCATATGAATCACAGTAAGCCACTCATGAATTTGTCGATTTAGAGCTTGCCAAGGAACACCAGAAATCCACATGATTTCAAAGTCACACGACTTTTAGGGACTTTGGACAATATGTAGAAGTACTTTTATTCAAAGACCATCTTACTGATGACCCATGCTATAGGGACTACAGGCATAACTGACTCAAGTGAAGGACGATATTAACTGAAACTATTTCTGTTCCAGTGTTTCTTTTTCAAGTGAGGTAGTGAAAGTGGTGAATCAGCTAATTGAAACTATGTCAGAGGCCCTTCCTGAGGTGTCCCTTATTGAGTCCTACTGTGACATACTGATGTGGAAATACGCTTTTGTGTGAGAAGAGATACTGGATCCTCTGGGAAATATCACAGATGCTTTCCAGTTCCTTTCAGACATGTAAATATCTTGATGTTTAGACATGAGTAAAGAAGGGTGGGAAGTGAAGTGAGGAGTAGAGTGGGGTTAAAAGCATCCACATAGATCCTGGAACCTAATAAATACATGTGGGTTGGGTTTTTTCTTTTCTGTATCTGATGTTAACTGGGGCTTGAATTGAAATGTTCATTACTGAGAAGACACACTACATGAATGAGTGCATACTTGAGAGTTATGTTGACCCAGTGTTGATAGAGAAGGCCATCTTCTGCCTCAAATTATAAATGATCAACAGAACTCTCAGTAATACTCAGATACTCGGGTCATTCCTAAGTAATATGTACCTTATCAAGTATGGTTTATTTTCAGCTTGTAGTACATGGCTAATGCTGTAGCAGTGAAAAACACTAAATGGCATCTAGCACTTCTTATGATTACTTGCTTTTTACATGGTTTGTTTTTAGCTAAGCATGTCAGAAATTGGAAATAATGTTTAAGTCTTTTTTACCTCTTAACTTACAAACCCAGAAGCCTAAGTTTTGTAATCTATTTATATGTTAGTACTTATGAAGCACAGCGATAAAACCTGCTTAGTAGCATGGTCTACACGTAGCTGTCTCAGCAGCTTGATGACTTAGTTTGAGTAACTATGTTCCAACCTGTATTAGCATTATCTGTCATAGATGAAAAGGGCAGTGAACAAATACAGCTATTCTGGAGTGGCCTCCTGTGCATATGTTAAATGCAAGTGGCCATCATTAGCTGTACCATAACCTTGTCTGATGTTTCATCTTGGTTGTGGCTCAGTGGAAGACACTCAGATGATTTTCTGAATGTGGCAGCTGCTTTCAGTGTATTTCTGCAGTCTATTATTCTACTCTTTGTTGGTTAAACACCAATCTCCTGAGCTTAGGCCTATGCCATCTCACTACCTGAATGTTTCTCCAGAAAGTTTGTCCACTGAACTGTGTATCATGTCAATAATAACAAATTCATCTGTCCGTCTCCAGACCAGCGTACATTTCCTCTAGTCATTCACTGAAGGTTCATGTTTCCAGGCCCTGATGCTACACAGTACCTCAATCCATCCGGCTTCTCTCCAAAATGGTAGCTACTTTCTGCTTCACATCTCTGTTACAGGAGATCTTTTGATTACCTAGAAAAGTAAACTGTATCCTGTAATGTCCTCTTAAAACTTCTGCTTTATGGAACAGAAGATTAACCTGTTGCAGATGTATCAATGATATCAGACTCCTGTTTTGCCTGACTGCCCTCTCTATCTTCTGTCAGTCTAAAATTACCATTTTGAAAGAATTGAAGGGGTTGTATTAATATTTGTGTGAACCACTTTTCCTGCACATTGTCTCTGCTTTTTTCCTTCCCTTTGGTGTCTGGTTTGTCTTGGCTGCTTTTAAAAATTCTGTTGCCTCTAGTGAGGGACTGCCAGATTAAACCAGTGAAGAGAAACCAGGTGGCTGTCTACTTTTACAGATGCAGGTTGTGTTTAGTAAATTCAGGTTTTACATCTATGCAAATTGCATCATCATATGATTATGACTGTATGCATTTTTTATCAAATATGGCATATATTTCACAAATTATATTTAACTTGCAGTCATGTTGCTATTCTTAATACCTAACTAGGAGTTACAAGGTGTGCCACTAGATCTTAGTAAATAGGTTTATGAAAACAGAATAAATAAGGCAGAAATCACCTTTTTTTTTGTTGTATTCCTGTTAAGTCCAGTGGAAATGTTTTTCCTGCTATAGGTGATAATGTATGTAAACACTTTACCACAGAGCTGTTTAGAGACACCAGTATAAATGGGTATTAGAAATGCAGTGATTTCGTAAAGGCCTAAACAAAATATGCCCAGAATAAGGAAGTTTTAAAGCGATGTGTCTTTGGTCTGGGGTTTACTGCATCTAGTTAGTTGGAAACTAGTTAGAAAACAGGATTTAGCACAATTCTTCCTTTGGGGTTCATCGACAGACAAGGCAGTTTTAGCGTAAAGCCCTAAGCCTTGCAGTGATTCTTAACCATAGGTGCACCATGCTTTGAATAATCAGTCAGCTGAGCTATGGCAAGGATTATGCTGTGAAGGTAACAACTCAATGCTTTCAGTGTTAACTATCCTCAACAACTGCTGCTGGTTTTCTCATAAATAAAAGGATATTTTGGTGAGCACAAAGATGTCTCTGTTAATACTTACGTTGCGTCAATAAGAGGGTCTGGGTGGTGTGAAATGTGGGGCTCAGGTGGAATTTAAGCGTGTGAATAAACAAGTGTGATTCAGAAAACCTCTGCTAAGCAGTTGCCTAAATCTCAAAGCACTACCTTTGCCTATCATGATTCATGTCTTGGAGTTAGTTACTTTTCCACCTGGGATTCGGGAGCGGCCTTTCAGGAGTGCACATGCCCAAGTTCTCTGGACCCCAGGACCATGACATTCCTCCATCCAAGTGTCCTGGTTGACGTGACCTCCTGGCCACTCTGGGATTATTCCCCAGACTTGCTGACATGACTGTCTTCTTGACAAAACACAGCAGGGTCACAGTGGTAATGCTGGTACTTAGTCATGGGACTTATTTTTATTTCTTTTAGGGGGTTGTTGTGTGTATTCCACAACAATTTAGCATAGCAAAGACAGAAATAATCCCGAGAAAAGTCAATGTGTGCCTCAGCCCTGGGAATAACCTAAACATTAGATTATGATCTAAGGAATCTTGAATTTGTTTGTGCTCCAGGGCACTGTTTCAGCAGAAGGGTCAAGACTGCCTTTTCTAAAATAACCATCAGCCTGATGGTCAGAGTCCTCCCCGGGTTGAGAAGAGTTGTGAATTGGGGCCTTTCATGGCAGGAGAGATGGATCCCATGATTGCATGAGTGCTCTAATCACAGAGTTGTTATATAGAGGGAGATGGGAAGCCAGCTTCTCCTCCAGCTATGTTTTAATAAAACATAAGTTTTGAAGGAAAGATCACAGGAACCTATTTTCATATAAAGAATGAGGGTGTAGATACTGAGTGAATGGAGGCATCTCTCAGACAGCCTTGGGCAGAGCCCTGTCTTTAGAGGTAACCCTCAGGTAGAGCCCTGGCTTTAGAGAAAAGCAGGATTTTAGATTTGGGACAAACTCATTTTTTCCCTGGTTAATTCCAGTCAGTTTATGTTGAGGTCAAGGCACGCTGTCCTGGCTGTTCTCCAAGCCACCCAAATGTCTCTCCGTTTACACTAGAGGAAAGTCATGCTCTTGAAGCATGATTCTGGATACCTGGTAGGGGACCATGAGCGGAAAACTTTGTTGTTGGAGCACCAAAGGTTTAGGAGCTCTAGAATCCTTTATAGGATTAGGCCATAAACCATATAAATCAGTTTATTCATGACAGTTGGTTTCATATTAACATCAATACTTAGTATCTGCTGGTGGCTATTTTTTCAGCATGAGTTTCTGGTCCATTTTTACTCTTCTATCAGAAAAGGACAGCACAGGAAACTGTTGGATTGCATATTACTTATAATGAAAATTCTCACTGTTTCCCATTAGAAGCTGTAATGGCTAGCATGGCTAGACACTCATATTGGTTTGAGTCCTGTGGGATACAAGGTTAGAATTATATCTTTATAGAGTGTAACTAAATTAAAATGAAAATACATACTAAAATTTTGACCTTTTTTAGGAAAAGTGTAATGATATTCAAAGATGTTTATTTCTCCCTTAAAAATAATTTCATTTTACTTAGTCACGAACTTCCAAAATCAGGGGACAATATATTCCTCCAAAAAAGATAGCAACATGACGGCCATTTAGGGCACAGATCTCCCCTGCCATGGTAGCTGACTGCTTTTGACACAGATAGGATGTACAGGCACAATTCAGACAGTCTGTCCCATGCATTTTTCCTTTCCCAAACTTGCTTGATAGAACTGAAAAGGAGGTTACAAAGCTGCCCTGGAACCCTTCCACTTGTGATCTGCATCCTACAACATGGAATATTCTAAATATCATGGGCTTTCCCTAGCTAACAAGCTGGTTATTCTGGCTATGCATGAAGATACAGATTTGGGTCTTAATTAACATCTGTAGTTTAATCAAACCATTTATGATCCTGAGAAATCTGAACTGTAGACTTTCTGGTTTTTCTGATGACAGACAAATGCCATAAACAAAAAGGAAGTAAAATAATGGTTTAGTACATACAGTGTTTGCACAAGCTATGGATGTGGTGACTTTTGTGGAAAACTGGAAATTCTGAATATCATCTTTTTCAGTGTCCGATGAAGATTTTAAAGGTAATAGACATGAGAATAATATATTAGGGGCCTCACAAAAGTTTTTGGTGTTTACATTTAAACTGTATTCTATTTAATTTTATAGGGGCTCACTATCCTCAAGTGATGATGCTGTAAATCTCCAGCTAGGCCCACTTTAATTATAAAAGAAGTTGGCCCAAAAGAGAATTTCTAGAATAAATTGCCGTGAAAGTGGATTGGCCTGTTTAGTCTGGTGACCCAGTGAAACAGTGCAGGACTTTATAATCTTCAATGCAGACAGGTCTTCATTGTTGAAGGAAGCAGGAAGTGCAAAGAGGGCTGTAATTGCATATTCTTTAATAAGATATATAATTGTTGCTTTCTCCAAACAGATCTCAGACACATTTTAATAGTGTGCACGCATTGAAAAGCCTCTGAAACACACCCTTCTACCCTAATTTGTTCATATGCATTGATATATTCTAATGTATTTGCACCCTCTAAAATTGTAGTCCATGTAGAGCATTTCTGATGTGCAGGGTTCCTTAATCTTTTTTTTTTGTTGTTCCTTTTAGACTGTCTGTGATGTAGAAAAGGATAATGGAGCAAGATTCAGTAACAGGAAAAAAGGTCCAGTAGATGTGTTTCTTTTTATACTTTCAACTTCCTGTCTTTAAGGGCTTATCTTTGCCATCACTATAGTGGTCAGTCTTTACTGCAATGTCAGTGCCAGGCCATCTTTCATATTCATTGAAATACTGTTTTTTAAGAAAATGTTTTGTTTCAGGAAAATTCAAATTAGGAAAGTACATTTGTGAAGTAATATAATTTTCTTTGCTGAATTTAAAGGGATCACATCTTGTGTTAAACTAATATCAATATAAATCTTGGTCAATTTGAGGAAAAGTGGTATTGCACAAATCCTATAGTAACTACTGAATATGAAGTTCAGCAAAAGCAGGCACAAGCTTCTCACAACACAGAATTATTTTTGGTGGCCAAAACACAGTTTTTTTATTTCCTCCCGTTCTGTATTCTCTTTTCAGTCAAACAAACAAATGGTCTTCTTAACTGGCATTGGGTATATAGCTTCTCATGAACCATGGTAACTGAGGCGTGAGATTTATGAACAATTGCTTAGTATTCATCAATCTCCCTGAATCTGTAGATCTAAGAAAAATCATGCCATATGTTGGAAATGAGTTCAGTAGTGACTGTCCTTCAGCAGCTGTGCTAAATTTGCATTGTTCTGCAGTGCCATTGACAGCTTTTTTCAGGACAATTGAGATCACAGATATATATTAAATTATTGTAATTTCCATTGAGCATCATATTTTAAAAACCTTAAATTCTTCTTTCTGTGAAATGTGAAGTTAAGAAAACATTAGCTGTTCATCCCAGAAGACTCACACCTTCAGTTTATTTGTGAGATTCAGTTTGTTTGTAAGTGGACTGGTAAGATTCTCTGTGATGACCCAGGGTTAGAATAATCAGCTAAAACATGTTAAGTGTTTCACGCTTTTTACACATAAAGTTCATCTATGTTTTTGTTTGTTTTACTACTGAAAAGAAAGGGGAAAATAAGCTCCATTATCTTGTAAATTTGACACTGGCTTTAGAGTATAAATGCTCATCTGATAGTAACTGGTGTGAGTTGATCAACTCCTTTTATATATTCCACTAATCAGTTACCCCTGATAAAGGCTTCCATTGCTCACATGACCTATGTGTGAAGTATCCCGCTTTAGGTCCCTGAGGGGTATTCAATATCATCTATCTGATCAAGGAAGATTAGGACAGTCTGCAGCATCTACTGATGATATTTATACAACTGGGATTTAGAAAGATTTTATTAAAAAGAGTATCTGCAAGAAGAAGAAAAGGACCACTACTGTTTGTCATAGTTCATACGATTTGTCTTTTTCGAAGCCGTGTGTTGAGGTAAGCTGTATCTGTGCAAGCAGGAAAATGAAATCGTGGTTTGCTACTGTTTGGTAATATTTATGCAGTGAGTCAAATCAACAATACTGAGGTTGAGAAGAACACAAACCAAGGAGGCTGCCCATGCAAATGATACATCCTGGTTGCTTCCTCGTGAACTCTTCCATGAAATCTTGCTGCACCCATCTTGATTGCATATGCTAATCCTGGCATCTTAATTGACTCATAACAGATTTATCTGGATTTCCAACTTCCTTTTCTCTTTAGAATGTTAATTAAAAGAAAAACGATTACACTTAAGATATTCATGACAATAAGAGTTTTTTGCTAGAGGTGTTCAGAGCCAAATTTTGCTTTTATTTATATGGGACTATTTAAAATCAATGAGCTTAAGTCTATTTCACTCTAGGGACCTTTTGATACCCACACAGCAAAGTATGGCCTGAGTGAGAATGCAAGACAGTTCCTATAGTATGTTTGAAAATTTTACCTCATATTAAGTAAAATTGAGAAAACGTCTCCAGCTTTTAGAATAAAATATATATAACGAGTCAAAAGCCAGTTTGCTTGGATGAAAATGAGCTCAGAAGTGCTCATGCAGACTTGTATATTCTCCCTCTCTTCCCTTAAATCAGTCGCTGCCACTATTATTACTAGTGCAGAAGTAGGAAAATGAGGGCTTCAATATTCTCCGTATGGAGTATGGAGATTTTGAGTCATGTCACTAGCATAAATGGATAATTGTCCATTTTTACTAATGATATAGGAACTCTTTAAAAAATAGTTATGGTTTTTGTCATATGGACAAAATGAGATTTAATTAAAGAAGGAGAAGTAGAATGAAAATGCTTTTTCTTTTCCCTTTTTTTAAATAAAAAAACCCAAAGTAATTCCTATTGTGGACTTGTACAGGGCTTTTTTTCATATCTTTTTTTTTTTGCTGTTGTTTTTGTTTCTTCTTAGCAAGGCACTTTGCGGTCATTCTCTTGCTTGGTACCCCACCATGTTGTTGGTGGTGATTTTTTTTTTTTTTTTATATATTCAGTAGATTAAATCATATTATCCTATTTGGGATCTTCCCACCATTACAGTTTTTGCCACCCATAACCTTATTTTATGATCAAAGGGGAAATAAAGGGAAAGCAGTAATGTTAATAGTCTTTCCCATGCAGTCTCTCTGGGAATGGTCTTTTTATAAGTGTCTTGAACTTGACCTCTTCAGAAGGCCCAAAGGTCCAACACACATTTTTAAAGTTGCATTTAAATTTTAATATTTTTATTCTGTGAAGCCATTTAAAACCTGGCCCTCAAAACACAAAGCATAAATCTTTCAGGACAGTCATACAGTAAAATTGATGTGTGCGGAAGAGAAGTTCCGGAAAACCCCTAAAGCTCTGTTGCTTTGCTTTTCATGTTGTTTTATAGATACATTCCCTACAACACTAGCAAATAATCAAACAAAATCCAATGAATAATATTGTGATTTCATCACTCTGGCATTTGAACTTGCAAATACAATTTAGCAATGAATTAGGAGAGGAAAAGTTTTGCATTGCCCCACCCTCATTATAAAAATGTTCTTCAGAGCCAAACATTTGAGGCATTAGAAAGATTTACAGTAATAATATAAGTAGCTATAATGAACTTGGGGACAAGGGAGTCTTGTAAGAGGTTCTCAGAATGAGAGAGAGGGTTTGTAAGCAATTCTATCAACACTAAATAAATATTTAGGAAGATTGTCTTCTCTTAGTGAGCCTGTATAATAATTGTAGTGCTAATAGGAAGTATATGATTTGGATATGAGAAGATAGGTATCTCTGAGTCCATACAACTTGTTTGTGTGGGTGAATCTAGTTCTCATTAAAGGTACTGGTTTGACTGTCCTGATTGCTGCAGACTTCTTTCCATGAAAATAAGTCAGCTTTGTCACCAGCTGTACAAGGTTTCCAGCCATCCCTCGGTTCATCTGAGGGCAGTCTCTTCTGTCTGCAATCTCTTTTTCTGGGATGGTCAGCAAGGCAGTCAGATGTGACAGGTCAATTTGATAATAAAAAGGAAAGGAAAAAAGTGTATTTGATTGGATTTCACCTGTAGGTGGGGGTCACACTGTTGCCCATCACTGTGATGTTAGTGTGCACTCTCTCAAGCTTGGTAACGCACACAATTCCTGTTTAATTTTCCTCTCTTTGCTTGTGCAACTTTCCTAGCCTCAAATACCTAATTCCAAATCCCTGCCCATGTGAGTAAACAGAGAAAACTGGGGAGCAGGGAGAGGCAAGGCATGAGGGAGGCAGGTGAGAGTGGCTACCAGTTGCCTCTGGCATGTCTGCCCTGACACCCCCATTCAGTTCCTGCTGTCCTGCTGCAAAGGGAGTGGCTGGGATGGAGCCTGACCTCCTGTTCCTGACACTCGCTCTGGCTTCCCGTGTGCAAAGCTGAGCCGAGGATGTGGGCACAGAAACAGGGAATCCCGTTGAAATTGTTGGAAAAAAAGCTCTCATTAACTTAATGAGATTTGGAACATTACAAGGGAACTCCAGCTGGAACCAGATCTGAACCTGAGTGCGAAACGTTCCTGAATATACTACCACAAACTTGTTTCAAGGAAAATATGTGCTCAGACATACAAATGGCCAGATTCTGATCTCGGTAACTCCAGCGTGAGTGTCTTGACTCATATAAACTGCGCTCAGAGGACTAGCCCTGAAGACTATAAAATGAAGAAACACACATGCCACAGGAGACTGTGAAAGGAGGGTGGAGCTAGGAAGATTTAGCCACACACCTTGCTGGAACGCCTTAAGACAGGTAGACCTGGCAGCAGTTGGCTGAGACGGGACTTTCATCCTCCATAATCATTACTTTCCTTAATTAAGTGCAGAGTCTGACTGGGTTCACACTTCACTGTGCTGAATGTGGCCTATCTATGCTCAGATCCCTAATACCAGGCTTCTTGTCCCCCTCTCACACACACTTTGCTTTCATTTCTTTAAGATAAGTAGCTGAGCTGCCATGACTGTTGGCCTTCCTGGGAGGAAGAGGACTGCCTTGTGAGTATCAAAAAGAGATGGAGGAGAGAAGAAACAGATTCTCCCT
Source organism: Ara ararauna (assembly GCA_028858755.1). Lineage (NCBI taxonomy): Eukaryota > Metazoa > Chordata > Aves > Psittaciformes > Psittacidae > Ara > Ara ararauna. The sequence goes on along the minus strand of CM054377.1, from coordinate 143,455,303 downwards.
TCAGCATAATGCGATAAGGCAGCAGGCTGGGCTCAAAATAGGCAGAGGAAGTGGTGAATGACCCAAGTGATGACAGGCTTGGAGGCATTCTCTTGTGTGTGTAGAAGACACTTGGTTTGTCACTATGTCTCCATACTATAGCTGTGAAACTACTGTAGTGTTCTCCTGGAGTGATATTCAGGCTGCAAGTTTAGTCTGAAGGAGAATGCCAGTCTGTTTCCATATAGTTTATAAACTCTTGAGAAACATCAGTAGAATGAAGGTCTCTACATTAACTAGTCCATATTCTTTTCCATCTGTGGAAGCACCACAAGCTCTTACTTTGATCGAAGTTAACGTGAGTTTTCCTGGAATAAGAATTGGCCCATGATAGAGCCTTGACTTGTCACCTATTTAAGAGTGTTTTCATTATTTTCTGATTACTCACCAAGCGTTGCCAAATTTAGCTTTTCTTTATTAAGTAATTTAATACTTGGAGCTTACAGAAAACTTAACATGTCATTCATCTCTTTCATTTTAACTGATTCAAAGCAAGCTACTTCTTAAAGAAGATCCTTTTTTTTTTTCCCCATATTGCACATCTGAACTTGCAGTGAGACTAATACAAAACAAATAAAAACTTTCTTTTTTGAAACTTTTGAACAAGTTAAAACACATCCAGAACTCTATTCGTAGTAATTGATACTAATTAAAATGCTGAAGCTGCATTAACAAGAAATGAAAAGGAGTATTTTGGGTCTTATCTTTTGCAATGTGAATGTTTTTCACGCTCAGCTTTTCATTAATGCGGAAATATTATACCTTGTATTATTTCCGTGAAAAATGCTATTGCTGTTTGGCATTTTATGGGGTGTGGTTTATAATTTTATTAACACCATCTGTTGTTTGAAAGATAATATGGAATGTTTAAAAATTACCAAAAATGCTGGTGTACACAGAATGAGGAGCAACATTTGCAGTTTGCTCTTTGCCTGGCAATTTATCTGCACATAAAGCTGATTCATATTGAAGCAGTTGTATTTAACTCCTTATGGTTCTTGTGATGCTTTAAATATCACCACTGCACTGTGCATTAAATGCTGTTAGTATCATGAACACATTCTGTATCTGAAATAGCCTTGGTTGCCAGGTATCGTTAAAAATACTAAAGGGCAAGGAGGGAAATGAAAGGCCATAGTATGACAGGACTACAGACCCTGTAGAACATCTTCAAACAGAATTACATGTCTTGAAAAGGGAAAGGCAGGCCAGCAAAATGAATGAGGAATGGATTTGTTTGCATGACTTATGTTTCTGCTAGAAATGCTTAGACACATCTGAAGGCAAAAAGGAGTTTTTAATTACTGAATAAACCCTTTTTTCCTGAAGGTGAATGGAAACACGGCATCATGGGCAGATGGTTTTACACATGTCACTCCACCCACAGCCTGCGAGCAGGGCCAGTTAAAATAGAAAGGCAGGAGAGGTCATAAATACAGGAGGTAAGGAATGGTTGAGTGAACTTGGAGAAAGATCAGTGATAAGAGACCAGAGAGATGCCTGTGGTTGGCCTGCATCTTGGCCAGGTGGAAAGTTATTTCAGCTTTGCTTAAACAGGCAAACCATCATGGCCTCTTCTGATCTTTGTCTGTTACCTAAGTGCTTAAAATAACTAGCCAGCTGCATTTAGGGAGAAAGGAGAGACAAAACACTATTAGATAAGTATTTGCCAGTCACAATTTGACTCTTCTGGAATTATGGGGCAGAGAAAATTGTTCTCTTTTGCTAGAAATGTTCAAAAAAAGAAGATAGTTCCCATCACAATCCCACAGAATAAAATCTGTAACACTTCAGCTTCCAGCTAGAAATTTCATATTTGAAGAATATGCTGAGGAGAAAGAGTCCCCTCTTACCAAAGAATGGAAATAAACATTTCAAGGAAAGGCCCATCAGCCTGTTACTGACTGCCAACACAAATATTTCGGACTGAAAAAATCTGCACTTCAAACTAACAAGAATCCGGCTGAAAGACATGTCGTTTAACTTGATACGATAACTTTACCTATAAGGAGAAATGGCCTAACATAACTATTCCAGGGGAAAATGGTTCCAGCTATTCTCCTACAGTATTCATATTCTGGGGTGAAAACCCCAAACAAACAGACTAAACCTCCTGCATTGATGCATACACTTTATCTTGGAATTAGGCTGGTTTTTACCCTAGAATAATTATTGCACTCACAATGCAGAGTAATTATGCCCAACTAAAGTCTTTTTTTGTGTTGCAATGAAGTGTCCACAGGGAGCTATCACAGAGTAGTTAGCCCAGAATTGCTGTGCTGCTGAACTTCCCCCGTGTAGACAAGCCTTAAGAAATCATATCCAAAAGAAGATCGTGGAGGAAAAAAAAAAGTGCCTGCACATGTGTTACGGCATAAAGTGTGAGTGCTAAAAGTTATACATTGTAATGTAGATGCTGTAAACCACGTGTTTGTCCAGGAAGGTACACCATAATAGCAGCAGAAAAGGCTTTTGTAGAAATGTGTAGTAAGAATTAATGCCTTTTCATTTAAAAGTTACTTCCAAATATTTCAAATTGCGCTTTTGTCTGTATTCAATGCAGATGCACTGTTTACTAAGCAATTTTATGGTATTTCCTCTCTGGATCTGCTGGGAAGCCGTGATTAACAGGGGTGTTCAGTCTTTTGGAATATGGGAGCCCCAGTACAGTGCTGGGTCATGACTCCTTAAATGAGCTGAAATGCTCAACCTTTGGAGTATGTCTCAAAAACAAATTAAATTCAAGGGCAAGAATGAAGAATGCTTTTATTAGCTGAGCTGGTAAACCTCCTATTACATTAATACTTTACTGAGATGCATACTGCAGTCCACCCTCTCTCTTGCTTCAGGCAGACTGAAATAACTGTATTTATCATATTTAGGTCATGCTTTCCTGCTCTTGAAACTTGTAAAAAGAAAACACAAGAATTAAGTCAAAAGACTTCTGGAGTTTGTGGTGCTGGGCAGGAGTTTGACTATCCTGCCACTCTATGTCACTTTCAAAGCTTCCTTAACTATGGGTGATCCAGACAGGGTCATAATTTCTGACTCCTGTCATATCCTGGTGAGAGAGGTACCCTTGTGTTACCCCTGGAGTTTCCCAGTCTCGTTCCTGGGGCATACTGTGTGACATGCCATCGGACTTGTTGCCACTCGTACAGTCACTGTGGTATCCCTGCCAAAGCCCTTCTGACACTTGGTCCCATCCATGGGTGCCACCACTATGCACACATGTTGCAGTATGTGGCCATTTGTGTGGATGGAGAAGGTGGGGAGGAGAACCATAATATTCAAGCATGACGTGGAAAGTGCTAGTTCTGTTGAGAGCATCAAAACAGGCCAACCAGCTGCCATATTTACTGCCCAAGGCCCCTTGACAAGCACCAGTATTAACTCCATGCTGGGTGTGCAGCACCTGGCTGGTGACAACTGCCACCTCGGAGCCCAGGTTCGATGTTTCTTGGCTGCTGTGAGTATGTGTCACAAGCCAGACAATGCTGCAGGGGCCTCCCAGGCAAGGAACAACCAACCCTGCACCTGTAATTCTTGGGATAGGTAGAGGAGCATCACTGTGTTTTGTTTTGCTTTTTCTTTTTATGCCCAGAGCAGGTAGGTCGCCCACCGCAGGGCAAAGGCTGGTGGGCACTGTCTTCTGGAAGGTCACCAGGTAGCCCCCCCCCCCCCCCCCAGACAGGGGGAGAGCAGCTTGTCGTTTGCAAACCCACCAGCCTTTCAAATCCCAGCAACTGCAGGGGGAGAGGAAGCTCTGTAAGGTCTCTGCCAAGCCTTGCTGTGACCTTAGGTGCTGCCTCAGTGGACATGGCTTCGGCAAGGGGAGAGCCATGTGCGGTGCCATCTGGGCCCACGCTGGCGAGGTGACCCTCCCTCCGGCACTCCGGCTGTGGACACCTGTGCTTCTCTGTCTGCCTCCAGAGCCCCGGCTCCTCTCAGATCTCGCCCTGGGAACTGCACAGGCATCTCCCTCTGTCTCTCCTCTCTGCGGACAACAGTGAGAAAATGCTGCCTGTGCACTCCAGATAGACCAAGGCTCAGCAACAAACACAGTCAGGACATGGATCCCCATGGTGAAAATACCTCCTGGGACCCTTGCTCGCCCCTGCAGCCACACAGTGGGTGCAGGAACTAAAAACAAATGGCTTGTCTCCTACCACCACAAGCTCTAACAGCTGCCCCAGAAAATAGGGGAAAGTTTGCTCTAATGTGTCTTTGATTTCAGTCAGTTTGAGAGGACACCCCCAGCAAGTAGGAATAAATAATATTCTAATTATTGAGAAGAAGCTCTCAAAACCGGTAGGGATAATTTCCTCAATATGTGAACACTCTTCCTATTTTCTCGTTTAGGAAAATGTGGAAAAAAAACCGCCCACCCCCCAAAAAAAACAGGGTTGGGAGGGGTTGTTTGTTTTTGTGAGTCTTCTAGCTCTTGTTGTGTTTTCATCTTGCTCAGCAGGACTGCCAGACCTTTCCCTTCATGTTCTGATACTTCTTTGTGATCTGGATGCAACCAGTAATTGCAGAAGCATTCAATTTTTTTAAAAACACGTTACTGAACTTTTGTTTTAAAAGGATTGTCAGTAATGTTTGGGCTCAAATTTGAGAGCTGGCTGATGAATCCCATGCTGGAATGATATTATTCCTGTCTTTTTTTGGCACCAGATCCTAGTTTGTGTTGCTTTCAACTATTTTCAGTCAGGAAAAGGATTGTGCTGATTCTGATAATCAGCCTGTTCTTGCACACTTTCTTAACTGTGATATTGCTAAGGGTAATCCTGTTACCCTTCCAAATACCATGAGAGGACGTTTTTTTGTAGCTTTTTTTTCCTGCAGTCCTGGTTGTTAACACTAAGAAAATGAGCTATGCAACAGTCTAGGCTAATTACCATGTTTTAACACATTTCAAGTAAGATTAGTGCTGTTTGAAACCATGTCAGCAGGTCGCACGCTCATGGGAGTGTAACTTACCTTACTGCTCCATAACACTTGTATTGCTGTCCACTCAAACCCTTCCCTGTCATATTCGATATACTTCACCGTATTATGCGGAGCCTGCCCTTGGTCCATCAACCATTGTAACTGTAATAGTAAGAATGTTAATTATTTAGCCATGATTTCTCATGCCTTGTTTTCCCTTAACTTTGGAGTTTCTCTGCCACGTCTTTCAAACTCTAAAACCTGAGGAAAAAGAAAAGAATAAATGCTTTCCTTTGTTTTAAAGCTTGTTGCTTTCTGTTCTGCTATAGGTAAGGGAAGTAAATTATTCTGACACTTGGAAAGTCCAGGTAGTGCACAGATCTGCAAGACAATACTTGTTATAGTTGTACCTTGCATGTCTGAGAGAAAGGTCTTTTCCCTCCAGCATATTCCCTGCATTTCTGTAGGGGGCTCATTTTGTGAATGCAACTTCTGTTGGGATTTATGTCCCCAACATTCATTTGCAGATACGTGCAAAGCAATCAGCCTGACATCTCTGGCTCTCCAGTTGAATCAAAGAGATTGAGGTTGGTGTATATGGAATGACCTTGGCCTCCTGAAGAGCAACATGAAGATACCTTGTTGGTCAGGGTATTGGTTTGATCTTGAGATGAGACAAGCGAAGAAAATTTAGCCTGCATTTTCAAAGTGGGGTATGACTGGAGTGAAATAGGTGGCCTGGAATCTCACAGTGATGGGCCTCACACTATTCATGTCAGTTCTTAAGTTCTCCTTGTCACATCACTTAGAAACCCCCTCCAACCAACCTTCATTAAACTCCAATGTTTTACCAAAACAATGTGTTGGAATGTAAATCTAAGGGCCCAATGAGAGCTGCACAGGCCACTTATCTAACATAGCTGTGTGGAAACGCTACAGTCCCTATGGTGTCAGCCATGGAGATAAAAATGGCATTGACCCCTGGCATGCCATCTTATGTACAATAAAGTGTATTTGTTTTGGTGAGATGTCCATGATCCCCTTTATTCTTTATTACACTTGATGTTTCACCTCCTGATTCTGAGGTGTACCAGAGTCTTTTGTGTGCATTTTATATAAACAGAATCAATTTAAATGTGCCATTTCGCTCTCACAGACCCAACAAAAAGTCCCTTAAGATTCAGGTTTATCAAGTGTATGAACTTTACCCAAGACCCATAGTGCTGACATCTCTGTATGATTCATAAAGAAACATTCTGTTTACACATCAGCATGAGCCTCTACTGAGTTTAGACTTGGCTTGAAATATAGGACAGAAATTGAATGCAATAATGAAAAGCATTTGATTTTCACATAAAAGTAGCAAATACAAGGTCAGCAAGTGAAACATGAAAACATAAAAAGGACATGGAACTGTTGGAACAAGTCCAAAGAGGGCCATGAGGATGATCAGGGGGCTGGAGCACCTCCTGTATGAACATAGGCTGAGAAAGTTGGGGCTGTTCAGCCTGGAGAAGAGAAGGCTGTGTGGAGACCTCATAGCAGCCTTCCAGTATCTGAAGGGGGCCTATAAGGATGCTGGGGAGGGACTCTTCAGGAGGGACTGTAGTGAGAGGACAAGGGGTAATGGGTTCAAACTTAAACAGGGGAAGTTTAGATTGGATATAAGGAGGAAGTTCTTTACTGTGAGGGTGGTGAGGCACTGGAATGGGTTGCCCAGGGAAGTTGTGAATGCTCCATCGCTAGCAGTGTTCAAGGCCAGGTTGGACAGAGCTTTGAGTGACATGGCTTAGTCTGAGGTGTCCCTGCCCCTGGCAGGGGGGTTGGAACTAGATGATCTTAAGGTCCTTTCCAACCCAAACTATTCTATGATTCTATGATTCTATGAATAGATCTTAGGGGAGCTTCCAGTGCCTAAAAACAGGCTACAAGAAAGCTGGAGAGGGGCTTTTGACAAGGACCTGTAATGACAGAACAAGGGGAATGACTATAAATAGACAGAGGGATATTTAGATGAGATAATAGGAAGAAATTCTTTCTTGTGAGGGTGATGAGGCACTGGCACAGGTTGCCCGGGGAAACTGCAGCTGCCCCATCCTTGGCACTGCTCAAGGCCAGGTTGAACGGGGCTTGGAGCAACCTGATCTAGTGGAAGGTGCCCCTGCCATGGCAGGGGTTGGAACTGGATGATCTTTAAGGTTCCTCCCAACCCAAGCCATTCTGTGATTCTATGGGTATTATTATCAACGCTTCAGTCAGGCTCTCAGTCTGAAGCTTTTGTTCAGAGGATAGTGACTCATCTGTAAATATTTGCCAAGGTGGCAAAATTGGCACCAGGGAGCTTGCACTTAAAAGAGGGGTTTTTTCTAAGTAAACATTTTATCAGAAGAATAGGTGTTCCATCTTGAAGTTTTGTGAAATGATGTAAGAAAATTCTACTCCAAGGCTTAGTATCCTAATGCAGGACATACACATGACTGCAAATGAAAAATGCACAAATGGATAGTTTTGCATTGATGTTTTACTTTTTTTATTTTTTTAAACCAAACTTGGGTTGAAGATTTCAAAGAAGAAAATAACCAGCTTTCAAATACTTAAGAAGAATTAAAGCGTAATTCTCCTGTGTTTTCAGGAAAAAATATGTGTTCTAATAAATCTCAGAAGCGTTATTTCACTTGGAAACGCATTTGAAAGAGTTGCGTTCTCAGAAGTGCAGTCACATTAGAAGTAGTTCATTAAAATGGTTCTAACTTTTTGAAGCATGTTAAGTCTGCAGTATCTATTCATGTGAGGTAAAATTGCAGACTGAAAAACTTGTAGATGTCTGATAGTACAGAAGTTAGTGTTGTTATAAATCAGTCTTTTCTGTGGTTAAATGATAGGGTGGAGAAGGGTGAGGGTGAAGCCAGTAACTATCTTTCTTCTCCATCTAATTTGACGGAACATTAAAAGATGAATGAGAAAAACATTTTCTTATTTTTACAGCAGCTCTTCAGCTGAGTTGAGCTGCTGGGGTTTTTTTGCTTTCTGGTAAAATGGATCTCCATTGATATAAATCAATGTGTGAGATAGTGTCTTTTCCAGGGCAGTGTACTTCTAGACTGAAGAAGCAGGATTTCCAATCTGTGTCAGATGCTGTTTGGGAACAGAATCTTACCTCTCTCTGCTTTGCCTCCCATATGTCAGCTGCTATGTTGTAGGACACTAATGAACTCTAATGGGCCTTAATGATAGGCAAGTTCTGCTCAACCCAAAGGTATACACAGGGCAGCACAACTCCACAGCAGGACAGCAGTCAGAATTGATGTGCAAATGGCCACTGGCAGATGCTTGTTAAAGATCAATGACTTTTCCTTTTCTAATTATTTTATTTCTTTAAAATTTTTGGGGGAAGTCTTTGGTGGCTCTCTAATTTACTAATTTAGGTGACAAAATGTAAACAGGAAATGAATCTCTTAACTGTAGGGCTATCCTCGCTTTTGAAGAACAGCGCATAGCCAATGTCTCTGAATATCAAAATGATTTTATTTAGGTGTCTCTTTTTTGGGAAGCTGCAAAAGAATTATCTGATTTACCATGATCTGTGAAATTGCATCCAGGAACTGCCTAAACTTCTAATTTCTCGTTTTTTTCTCCATCATTGTATATTTATTATTTAGCTGCTGTGGAGTATTTGGTCAAATAGTCAGATTATATTTACATTCTAGCAGTGATATGTGAACTAAGTCAAAGATTAGGGCTGGATGATGTTATTTTATGAGCTGTTTTGTTCTTGTTAAATTAATAGGTAAAAGATTATTCTGACCTAGCAAGTTTATAATCAAAGTCTACGACAGGATGGAACAAGGGGCTAAGGCAGACAAAGAGGCAGTAAACATGTCAGGAGGAAGAGGAGGAGGAGGAGAAAAGAATATTTTTTTCCATAACAGATAGCAATTTCCACTCTTTACCTGTTTGTTCACTGTTTCTTCTGGGACACAGGTTCCAGGAAAGACTATACACAAGTGAATGAGTCCTCCATCCTGCAAGCACCTGTACAGGTGACTAAATCGATACATTTGCTTTAGCGGATTGAGGCTTCAGGGTTTTACACTTTTGTACCTTTAGCCTTATGTTTGATTCTGTTTTATGGTTACCTTCTTGTCTAGTGTCATAGTGACAAAATAGCAATCAGGCAATTCTGCTTTTATATTTACAGTAACTTTGAGTGATCATATGGGGACTCACACAGGAAGGCATAACTTACTTTGAACCTCCTACCCTTTCCTCATATATGGTTTAAAATAAGTAGGCACAGTTATCAAACTCTTGTCAGGACTTGTAATTTGTCTGCAATAACAAGGTTAACCAGCAATAGCAGTCTATGTTCTGTGGTTGCATGCCAGTAAAACATTGACAAATTGAAAACTGTAATGAGAATAAACACATTATGAATATACTGAGCACATTGACACTTTTACATTAGGAACTGCGGTCATGGTAAGTTGACTTGTCCTAACCAACCCCTCTGTTTTGAAATAAGGCCCCATTGTAAACTTATCATGTGCTCTAAAACAGTGGTAATAAACATGTCCTGTGCACCATAACCCTAGGTTTTCAAGACATGGCTTAAAATGATTTGCCTGTTTGGTGTATTCCTACTTCCCCCAGTAAACAAGACTGAAAGTTAATAACAAGAATGGTTTCATGAATGAAAACATAAATTGTCATGGAGCTGAATAGAGTTATAATTTACAGACAATCAGAATCTTCAAGCAATAATTGTTCTATTATTTTTGTTTTGGTTTCTTTCATTATTTTTATTTTTTTCCCCTGCCGACACGATTTGGCATGTGTTGATTAATAAAACATGCACTGAAAATCATTTTCCAGCAATGAATTCTCCTAAAATGAGCTCACTGATGTTCTGCAAATCACGTAGAGGATTCTACAGATAGGAAAGTGTGACTTCCTGCTTTGGCATATAGCACGTGTATATGCGGTAAGGATGTGAAGGGTGGGTTACTACACTAGGACTGAGAGCTATAGGTCTGAATTTGTCCCTTTGCACGTAGAAGTGGAGTAAACGGGGTTGTTCAATTCCCCTCTGCCTCATGCATTATTTTGGAGCATGGCGCAGCGCAGTCGCAGACAGTCAGTACAATGGGCAGCCCTGGCACAGAGAAGCAGAGCTCTCAGCAAGCAGGTGTGTCACAGTCAGGAGCGAGCTCCATTGGCAGTGCTGTGTGGGGAAGTTTGTGCAGCAATTGCCAGCACTGGCCAGAGCAGTCATTATCTTTCTGCCTTGTGTGAGCCTTCTTAATGTCTGTTTAATTTTCCCCTCCTTCCTACTCCTCCAACAGGTGAGGTCTGGCTGGACCGATAGGGAATATGTCATGCAAGAGAAGGATGGCACAGTAGGAAGGAAGCTTTGGACCCTGGAGTAATTCATGTAACCCAGGGTGATGCTGCCAGTGGCTGGAAGTGAAAGTGAGTGCTTTTGAGCCTCCAAAGCTGTTTATGCTGTGGAGGATCTGCTCCCAGCCAAGCCCTGGCATCCATGCAGGACCTGACAGGCTGCCTGTGGGTGTCCTAGGCAGCCCAAGAGCTACGGCACTAACCTTTGTTGTCACTTAGATTTGGGGAGCAGGATGTCAAAAAGGCAAAGGAAGGAGGTGGGGCCATAGACCTATTATCCCTCTTTATCAGCCTGTGGAGCGGGGCCAGTACCTGAGGGAACAGTGCGGAGCATGATTGCTCACCTCCCATGAAGACACGGTGCATGCCTTGAGACTGTATCTGGGTGGTTTTATTATCTTGCCAAAAAGTCAGAAATTTCCCTTTTTGTATCAGGATGAAACAAGTGTTCTAAGGCAGCTCTGGAGAAGCAGCAACCTAGAGGTTATAAGAACACTCACATGGAAGACAGAGACTCATGCTGCCAGCCCCGATTTTACTTCATTTGAATCGAACATTTGAACCTGCCAGAGGCCATGTAGAACGGATGCCCTGTTTTCATCACCCTAGCATTTCTTCAGGGGTGGGATTTTCCCCACCTCTCTGTACAAATCTCTTCTCCACCCTGTGTGAATTGTTTAGGTAGTGAGGGAGAGGCCAAACAGAAAAGATGAGAGGCACCAGTCTGGATTAAGACAGTGTGAAGCTGCAGGATTCAGCATTAGGTGAAGTGTTGTCATTGCCTTACTTCAATCAAGTTCCCTCCTAGAGAAGAACAGGTGATAGCAGAGGGAAAAGGACAACACTATTCCTCAGTAGTAGACTCAATCCCATCTTAATCTTGATAGTAGAGGCGACAGGTCACTGACACTGAGGAGAGGATGTGTTATTTGCAAACAGGCAAGGCCACCTGCCTCTCTAAATGTTTCTATGGGATGTAATCACATCTAATTTCAGTGCCCTGAACTAACTGATGCAGGTGCCTACATCTTTCTGTGGGCTATTCAGAGAAATTAGGCTCTCAGATCAGTTGCCTAAACATGGGAGTCAGTTGCCATTTGAGATACCCTCATGTCACCTGCCTGGCCTGCAGCTGCAGGTCTCCCGTAATGCCTGTGTTGTACCTATCAAGCTTGGGCTGATTTTTTTTGGTTACCCTAAATTATTCCAAGCACTTGATGCTTAATTCTGAACAAAGTTGGGCTCGTATTTTTATTACCTGGAATTGAGACTTGTCTAGATGCATGGAGTGAAGCATGCCTATATAGGTGGTATGACAATCTCCTGTCTCCCCAGGGTCTGAGCAGATCAGCAGGGAGCCCTAATCTTGCAGTCCTAGCACCCCCGGGAAGAGCACAAACTTGGTTTGGAAAGTTCATGCAGGAGCTCCCACCAATGCTGGGCTCTGCTGACAGAGGCGAGGTGGCAGGATTTATGTTTCCATCCAATCTCTTCTCACTCTCCTGTTTTATTTTGCTGTCTCTCCCTGGTGGGAGCCTCATCTGTGATTCTGGGCTGAAGCTTACATTAATGCAATTTCTTGGATCACTTTCAGATTTTTCAGGCTTCTTCAATACAAATATGGTATTTGCTTCTTTTCCAATTGTCCTGGGTTCAGCAGTAGCAGTCATTTTTCTCCTTCTTAGTAGCTGGTGCTTTGCTGTGGTTTTGACTTTCAGCCTGGGAACAGCGCTGATAACACCGATGTTTTTAGTTGCTGCTCAGTAATGTTTACTCTGACCAAGGACTTTCTGAGTCTCATGCTCTGCCAGGGAGGAGGGGGAGCCGGGAGGAAGCAGAGACAGGACACCTGACCCAAACTAACCAAAGAGGTATTTCATACCATACCACGTTATGCCCACTATATAAACTGGGGGCAGTTACCTGGAAGGGTTAGATCACTGCTCGAGTCAGGCTGGGTATTGGTCGCTGGGTGTTGAGCGGTTGCATTCTCTTCCCTTGTTATTTTCCTTATCATTATTATTACTGGTGGTAGCAGTAGTGGTTTGTGTTATGCCTTAGTTACTAAACTGTTCTTATCTCAACCCGTGGGAGTTACATTCTTTTGATTCTCCTCCCCATCCCTCTGGGAGCAGGGGGGAGGAAAGGGAGGCAGTGAGAGAGAGACTGCATGGCTGACTGAGCTTAAACCACAACACCAATCAACAGATTTAAATGCTTTCCATTTAAGTAATTTATGGATTGGGATGGCAATGAGCTGGCTCTTGGAAAATAATAAATAAACCAGAAAAAATTATTGAAGTAACAGTATAAATTCAGTCATTTTGCCTTCCCAATGTGTTAAATATAGAAGTGATGCTCTACAATAATTTTCTTTTGAGTGAGATGAGGTTTGAGCTTTTAGCCCAGGAACTTTAAGTTAGAACTTTTCTAAGAAGACTGAATCATTTAAATTACTGGTTCTGTCAGGTCATCTTCCATACTGATGTGTTTGACATATCTCTAATCTTTCTTCCAGCTACAGAAAAGTTTTTCAGTGATTCTCTGCTTTTCTACACCATTGCCTTTGGTTACTCTTAGTAGCCAAGCTAAGGGTAAAACTGCGCTGCAGAGAGCAGTATCTCATGGAGTTGTGCAATAATGCACAACTACGCTCTGCCAAACTGACTTTGGCTGAACTAACCAATAGCCACCATCTCCTATTCAATTTTATGTGATTTAGTCCAAAACCAACTGTCAGTCACAGTAGGGGCTGTGTTACTAAACTATCAGTGCAATGTCAAGCAAAAAACGCTTCAGGTGCATGGCAAAGTAGTACCCACTCAGTGCTTTGCTATAATTACATGGACGTAACTAACAATGGAAAAGGTGATGTAAGTCTTTTTCATCCAGTCTTTCACTGTCGTCTTGTCTTTCTCCAAACTGTAACAATGACCACAAAAGGCCTGGAATATTGTTGTTAAAATAACAAGTGTTTAAATTCAACATTTTTTAAGAAATAAAGTCCATTGTCATGAAAATTAACCCTTTGTAAATTTCCTCTTTATTTTATTTTTCCTTTCCAATGTTTCAGTTTATATTAGCATTTTGTAAAGGTTCTTGGTAAGTATGGATATGGGAAAGAAATACTGCTAAGGTATCTGCCACATAGAGCTTAGTAAAACAAGTGCGTATTCATATCAGAAGGAGAAATATACTACCTGACACCAAGGCAATGAGTTTGCAGAAGACACAAGTGCTCTAATCTCAGTTTGATTTTGTTTAATTTAAATATTGTTTTGCTCATGTTAGATTAGGTCTTAGAAGCTATGGCTGAGAACAAGACCCTACTGAATATGCAAAGAGTAAAGTGACACTCTAAAGAAAAATTTATTATTAAAGCTCAGCAATAAATGATTTTCAAATGGCACTAACATTTTCAAAAGTTATATTTCTCTTCCAGAAAAGGCTGAACTGTCAGAATCTTAAACAGTGAAGTATTTTAGTTACCATATTGCATTGTAGATAAGCTCTTCTATGCTCCTCTGTTACTGTAAGCTCTGGTAGGCTTATGAAATTTGCTGCAGTCTAGAAGAGTTCAGTAAATCTGGGCTTATTTTCTGTCTTGAAAGATACAGAACATCTTTTCCTCTTCTAGGATCTTTCTAGAAAATGGTGGAGCTTCTCTCATCACTAATTTTCTATAGCCAAAGAAGCACCAGCTACCTACTGTGTGAGAAGAGAAGCTCTAAGACAGAAACAGGCCAATAATACATCGCACTATCTGATTGCAATGAATGCGAAAGCAAAAGATGGTTGGAACGGTGCCGGCGAAAGGGTGTTTCAACTGGAGCAGAGGAGAGAAGGTTGTCCAAGAGAAATGGAGAAGCAGATGAGAAAATGATGCTGAAATTTTCTCAGCTGCAGGAATCAAAATGAAATTTCCTTGAATAAGTGTTTTGTAACTATGCTCTTTAATCCAGGAAAGTATGCTAGAGAGAAAGCAGAAAGTTGTGATACTCAGGTTAAGCCCTCTGAGGCTACACTTTCTATCAGGGCACTGGTAAGGGTGAACTTTTAATGTTTTTTTTCTGCTAACATCTTATTGCCTTGTCTTTAACAGACAACTCTCTAAGAAAGTGTTTTAGCATAAATAGCATAATATGCATTTTGTGAAAGTAACAGAATTGAAATACATTGCATGTTATACAAATAATTTAGGAAGTAAATGCCACTGCCATTTTTTATTGAAGGAGCTATTTTGTAACCTTCCATCTCTTCTCTTTTTCATAACATTGAGCACTGGCTTTTGAAGTTATCCCTGCCAAGCATTTGGACAGACATTGATTATTGGGTAATCTGCTTATTCTCTTGTTCTGTGCTTATATGAGATGCACACTTTTTTATGTCTACTATTTAGCAGGTTTTCGCAACAATCTATTTAAACTAGGTAGAGACAGCTTTAGCAAGCAGCAGTAATATGTAAGTGGGATAAATTTATCTTTCCGAAACTTACACTTGATCTTGCATGCTTTCTTGTTATTAAGGTTAGCTCTCACTCTCTTTCTCTTTTTAAAATAACCAGTCTTACATTTTTAGGTAGCCTGCCAATATAGTTGTAAGTTTAGGGTGTCAATTTTTCCTTCTCACTCAAAATTCAATTCATTTATTCTCCATGAACTTGAAATCATCTTCATAATGTTTAGTCCCTTCTGGCTATAAAAAATCTATGAACTGAAAAAGGCATGATGCACTGCTTTATAATGCTTAAGAGTAGTGTTTTTCTGATAAGACAATAATTTTTGTCTTATTTAATTTAAATAAAATAAACATTAAAATTGGTCTTCGAGAGCTCTGCAAGGATAATCAGAAGAGTTATTTTTACTTTGATCATTTCAGAGATCTGGTTTATCTCACAGCCCAAGATCTAGTTGTGTCGGCATGACCAGAGGGAGGCAAACTGTGAAGTGGGGAGTGGGAAAGTGGGCAGGAAATAGAACGTTTCTTCACTGCCAACTCCTCTGTATCATTTAATGACAACTTACATCCTTCCCTAATAATTTTTCACCAAAATTCTTCTCTAAAGCAAGGGTTCCTTCCCATAAAATGACCACTAGCCGGGTTAACCAGGGAGGGCAGGTTAGTGCCTAGGCTCTACTTTCATTAACCTTTTTGCAGGCAGGATGCAGTCTCTACCATAAGTGATACGTGCTTTTTCACAGCTCTCTCTGCACATCTACAAGGTCAGATAAAGTTTTTCTGTGGTTACTGGGAACGAATCACAAATTAGCCAGCTCATCACACTGTAACTCATTTTATCTGTATAACTTTTACCAATAAGAACAAGGATGAAAGAAAATCCTTCACTTTAGTGCTGCTTTGAAGTGTGATTCTCAGAAAAGCACAGTTTAGTCTAAGTCCTCAGGTATTGGTCACCAAGACTAATTTTGAGGAAGCCTCAGGATTTCCACCTCTCAAAGGTACTGATTTAATCACTATTTGCCCTTCACAGGCATCTGGAGGAGAAATTTTACAGTAGAACTCAAAGAATGGCTTAACTAACAACATATATGGCAACAGTGGTGAGCATCGCAGGACAAGCAACCTGTGAAGCAGTTGAAATATCTGCTTATAGGTCCCTTCCCTTTTGCACATAGTGGGTACAAACAGCTGGCTGTTACACTGGTTTTTTTTTTTTTTTTTTTTTTCCTGGTAGGTTGTTTCTAATAAATTGTATATGTTACTTTGGATACGTAAAGTACTTTTACTATCATTCTTATAGGAAGCACAATAGAGAAAGAACTCAGAAAGGAACAACACAAGATTTATTCACTGCAGAAGAAATAAGAGCCTGGAGGATGGCTTTAAATGAAGCTGCAAAACATTGGAGAAACTTCAGTTTTACCAAGTGCTGATGACACTTGAAACTACTTGCAACTAGTAGGGATTCACAGGAAGATGATGCTGTCTTTCTGTTTCTCCGTGAAAAGAACATGTAAATATGCACATAGTTCATTGCTTTTAAAAGGCAGACTATCAGTTAATTTTGACAACTCAGTAGTTCCTCACAAATATGCAAACATTCCAGTATTTGCTTAACTTTCTGCAAGTATTTCTGAGCCTACAATTTTTTCAGCCTCTTTAAATCAGAGAGCCTGACAAATAGATTCTGGAAAAACCAAAGGCTTCCTTGTGTTGTACCACTGCCATGCTTTTCATTTGAAACCAAATAACAATTGGACTTAATTGTGAATATTTCTTTACTGTTACCCCATTTTGGCCAATTCCTCACTCACGTAAGTGGAAATGAATGCTGGTAATTAAACATTGCAACAGCATTACTAGCCACTGCAATGCTGAGAAATGCTGGTCTATATCACCTAATAATTTTCCAAGCCTAGTGGTTGTGGTTCACCATGAAAATTATTCAAAGAGAGTTTTCCCAAGCTAACTTTCACAAGCAAGCAACATTATCACAACAGCAACAAAATTAGCTAGATCTGTTCTGGTTCCTATTGGTATAGTATATACACATGATATATATAGATACACTGTCTACCATTTCCAGCACAGTGCTGTGGAAGCGTATCACCCAGATCCATGTTCTGTAGCAGGTGAAGTACATTGTGCTAAGTGATCTACATTTACTACCAACTGGCAAAACAGGGACCTGGGCATGTGGCATATCATGGCAAAAATATTATTCACTTCCTAAATTCCCAAAAGATAATGAAAAAGAGATGTAAGACATGTTCCTCAATGCATAGAGCAGGCCTCTGGAAATGTAAGTTTAACATCAACATGAACATATGCAGCCCAAGTAATGCAGGAGATGGTTAGAGGCGAGGATATAGGTGCAGTCTGGTCAAGACTAAGACCAGACTGTGAGTGAGTTGCTACCAAGAGTGCATCACTTGTCTTCCTCATGAAACTAACAAGCTCTTCTCTGACACATGCCATTATAAGCAGCTTTTTGATTCCTTGCAGACTAAGATTATATCGTGTGTCTTTTCTAGTGGTTATATTTCTTCAGGAACTATAAATGAAATTTGATCCTTGAAACATATGTGTAGAAATGTGCTTTTAATGATTTTACACTGTGCATCTATAAAAGTTTAATGTGCTATATTAAGGTTACAGAACTAATCATCATCTCTGTTTTTCATCACCCTATTTTATCCCAGCATGTTTGAAACTACAGCTTGATCCACAGTCTATTGAGGCCAGTAAGGGTCTTCCCTTGGCATCTGAAGGCTTTTGATCAGTTGTGTCAGTTCCTCAAGACAAAGACCCTATCTTTTGAGTTTATCGGTGTGTGGTTTAAGTTGGTAGTGCTTAGTAAATGAGGTGAGTTTTCTGGGTTAGAGACAGACGATGTGTTGCGAGTTCATAAGTGCTCTTAACTGTATTGCGAAGACCTTGCTCAGATCATGGTTCTATGAATACGGCAAATAATAAGTGAAATTCAGACTCTGAAAGTATGCAATTAATTTTCGTTCCAGAGAACTAAGAGAATCCAGCAAGAATGGGTTCTCAGGTACCGAGGTGACCAACATTTCTAAAATATGCCAGCATGCAAGCTTTTGCTGAGTAAACTATAAACTTCTACGCTATTGCAGAATGACTGTCAGTTCCTGCCTCATAAAATCTAAATGTAAGTTTTTTCAAAGAGTTAATCAAAGTACACCACCAAGAATAAGTCATTTCAAGAATTACCGTCAACGAACTCATTTGAACCTAATTCAGCTACTGCCTGCAGCTTCAAACAGATACAGCGCTTATTCCAGGCACTCTCCCATTCCTCATTGTCCATCACACCTCTTTGGAAAGTGGGGATAGCAACTGTTACAGCTACAGAGAATTCTGCAGAAGGGTTGACATCAAAGTTGTGTTTCTCCTTTCTCAGCGTGCTAATTTTCTTTTCACTTTTACAAACAGTGGATGCTATATGTTTTGGCAGGCTTGTGCTTCTGGCTTGATTTTACACCACCTATTGTTAAAGGCCATTTGGTATTACAATGAAATAGTAGGTTTGGTTTATTTATTTACACTATCTTTTTCTTTTGGAGTTTTTCTATTAAATGAAAATCTCTTTGCCCACAGAGGAGCTGTAGTAGCTTTTACTGGGAAAGTAAGTTTCTGTCAGTAGTTTTTTGTACGTCTTCACTTTTAAAAAAGTACCATGAAAAGAGCTGCAAACCCCACCATTGCTTGCAAAGAAAAGAAATTGTAATCAGTTCCTTACAACAGAGTAACAATTCTTTAATATTTGCACTATTCACTAGGAGTTCATTCGTGTAACAACAGCACATCCCGTGAATCACATCTTAACGTTGTTGAAGCTTTTTATAGTAAAATAGATTAAGGGTGGAGAATTCATGTAAAGGGACAAGAATGTAACTCACATATTAGTCAGTGATTGTGTATCAAAATTATTCTGGGTAATTAAGTCAGTCTGAAGGTGTTTAAGTGCACTAAAAGAGAACCAAGACAGTGTAAAATACTTTTGGGCTAAAGAAAGCACAAATCACAGCAACTTACCCCAGAATTCAACTCAGCCACTGCTTAAGTTACATACTTTGTAAATTCATAAAGGCAACTACCGCAGGCTCTCAGTTTGTTGAATGTTTTAATTAAGGGGATTCTGTCAAGGTAATTCTCATTATTAGTAGAATATTGTATACAAGATGACTAGAGATGGGTGAATTCATTTTACTTCATTACAAGCCCATTCAAAGACCATTTCTAATCATGAAATATTATTAGCTTCTTGTTCTTTTCAGAAGATGATCACATAGAATAATACCTAATGATAAAGTAAGGGAAGTAGAAGAGAAGAAAGCAGCATGGGAAAACAAATATGAACATAGTGTGAAGAATGGATTAGATAACATGGAAAGAGGATCTGAAAGAAATACTAGTAATACGTCCTGCCCATGGTCCAAAGAAATATCTGACATGTTGTGTAGATGAGTGTTATTTTCTGACCTGCTAAGCAAGGTTTAAATTGCATCAAAGAAACGTCTGCAAAGTCAAGCTAGCTCTGCAAAACCTGTGGATCATAAGAATAATGTAAGATGTTCACAGACATTGAGTTTGCTCAAGACTGATGATAATCCCTTGTAAAATGCAAACTGAAATTTGTGTGCCTACCAAAATAAGGCCTTTTTTTCTTCCCCCCCTTCCCATTCACAGACACAGGCATGTTGTTGGCTTATTATTGTAGTTTATGAACGTTGGCCTTTATTCCTGCGAAATTAGTGTTATCAGCTTCATTTGACAAAATGTAAAATTCGATGCAAAGCTGACAGACTTGGAAAAAGTAATAGAAATTAAAAGGAGATAAACATAGCTTTATGAAACTGTTTTTTTAAATAGTTCTTTTACTCTGAAGGGCTAAGTAATTACACCAAGCCATATGTGTGTCTTTTTTTTTTCTTTAATATATATTCCTGAAACTGGACAAGTGCTAATAGCACCACTCAGAAGAATGACATCTATCATCTAGAAAGTTCTCATTATAGCTTACTTTATCAGTTCAATGATGGAAAAAAAAAAAAAACCAGCTATAAATCAGAATCTCCAAGTAATATTTTAGCTGAACTTAAAATAATATTCTAAGGTCTGATCATAAAAATGTGAGATTAGGCAAAAGCCAGCCACACTAGGTGTCACTTCTGCTTTACCTGGAGACCTACATGATGAATTATGCTATTCTCACATAGAACAGGACAGGTGGAATTTGAAAAATACATCCCATAGCATATAAATCATATGATATAAAGCAAACACTCCATGGGTTGTGGGGCTTAGTATTCTTGAATCAAGATTTCTTATGCCAGTTGGTAGCTTTTTATGCTCTTCATTGGTCTTTTAATAACAACCTATTTGATCTTTCTATCTAATTGCTCTCATGTTAATAATTATGTGGGATTAGGAAAGCTCTAATTCTTGACTGTGCATATGGGAGGATGTATAGTTATGACATCCCTGTAAAATCTTTGTGAGAAAGACATGACCCAGGGCAGTGAGGAAGTTCTCATAAGAGCTGATGAGCTGGGCATAGTGCCATGCTGACGTAGCTGCCCTGTGCCAGCTTGCTGTGCCGGCCTAGGTGGTCGCCATCCCTCAGAGCCAGACATACTCCACAGAACTCCTTGCCTGAGGGTGGCAGGGGAATTTCTAGCTTCAGTGCTTTTATAGGCTCCATTTTAGCTATGTCAGAATGTGTCATAGTCTTTTGGTTACTTGCTGTCTTAGGCAGGGAAACTGCTTTTTGCAGGTGGTGGGCTGAGGCTCTGTGAAGCTTGCAGGACAACCTGGGAGTCACCAAGCAGGGTCTTAAAGCCCATATTTCTGTATCACACACAAGAATGATAGGAACATTTTTCTTATTTACTGTGACTGACATTGGAGACTAGTAGACATTGTGTCTTGGAAAAGCTGGCTGAAGACTGCTGTCTTCATGCTTATTCCAACATCTCCATGAGGCAATACAATGGATATAAATTTTTTGGTTTTGAAGCATTTCTTCAGGCTGAGCTGCTTCAGTCAATGCTTTGGTAAGCAGCCCCACAAGCATGACAGTGGGGCAGGGACTTTGAACTATTTGGAGTATGGGAGAGGTAGAAACATGTAAGACTTGCTTTGTTTCTAGAGTAGTGTGTTGGAATAACAAGATCCTCCTGTTCTTGTTTAGCCACACTGCTGTTGCATAGGCCAAGTTTGAAGTGGAGGGGGAAGGAGAAAAATTTTTCACCTTCTCGATGCCTGCATGGGAAGCTGAATTTCCTGGTAGGTACTTTCTGCTGCCCCCTCACTTCCATGGCCAGTAACACACTGTGTGGCTAGGAGGCAGAGACTGCTTCATTTCCAAGTAGACACCATTCAAATCTTGTCCACTGTGTGGAAGACCATGTCCATTTTGGCCGATGATGGAAGGAAGGATCTAGAAGGAAGGAAGAAGAGAAGGCCAAGGTGGACACAAACGGTCGTGGATAATCAAATGCTTCAGTCATGCTGCTGTTTGATAGGGACGAGGGGACTCCCGTGTTAGCCCTGCAGTGTGTGGGAAGCCATCTTTTACACCAGAAAAACAGGTCTGGTAGGTTACTGGACTGCAACACTCTGCAAGGTGATGGGGCATGATTTTCCCATTTCCGTATGCTTCTCGATTCATCACATGAAGAACTGGGCTTCAAGCACCCGGGTGTGCTTAGGAGCAGGGTGGTTTCTGTTTCCTTTCCACACGTGCTCTGGCATTTGCGCGCTGGTCCCTGCTGTGAGAAAAGATAAACAGCAAGAGGGGAGCTCCAGGCGCTTCTCATCCTGCCTGTTCCTCTCAGCCCCTCTGCATACCCCCTGCTTGTTACTGGTAAAACCCCACAAAAACAACAAAAAAACCAAGTCAAGTCCTTTCAGCAGATTAACTCTTTCTGACTGAGCCATTCTTGAGGTGTTACTTCCCTTGCAGTTTATATTTGTCAGCATATTTGCTACTAACTCTCCATGCAAAATATACTACCTTTTCACACCTTTGCATTATTCAGCATAAAATGTATTTCATGTAACAAATACCTTTTCTCTCCTCTGAGTGGTCTTTTCTAAGATAAGGCTAATCGTTCCCTTTCCCCTGACAGAGGTGGAAAGAACAGGGGGAGCTTTCCCCTTGCTTGCATATCTATGTCCGCTCACAGCGTACCTGGGGTGTCCACAGGTCCTCGACTCTGCGTCAGTAGGGTGTGATACAGGAATTAACTCAGAATAAGGGATGGTGCAGGGATGGCGCTTGTGAGAGCTCTGTCCTGCCTCTCCTCTCGGTGACAGTGCTGTGATTACAAGCCAAGCAGTTTACTGAGGACAACCATCACCTTTTCCTGTTCAAGTAAAATCTTTTCCTGCTGCACTGCCCGGCCTTCCCGTCTGTGTTTCAGCTAGAAAAGCTACGTTAACTTGTCCAGCTCTGGGGTTGTGTCTGCCTCTTGTCAAACCCACAGGGTACACCTGAGAGCGGCCTTCGCTCGGGCGCGCATGGGCTCAGGAAGGCCTGGGTGGACACGGATTACCCCATCTCGCTGGGAAGGCGAGGAGCGGGAGGAGTGCGGGACCCGCCGGGCCTGCCGTGCCGCTCCCAAGGCGGGACACGAGGTGGCGCCGTGTGGGGTGACCCGGTCCCCGCCGGAGGCCCGGGGGCCGCGCCGGGTGAGTAAAGGAGTCCGCGTTTCTTGTTCTGTCACATTTTAAAGGCGTTTGCTCATCCCCGGGCCTGCCGGAGGACAGGCACACCCCTCCGGACAGCTGTGCTCGGGAAGGGGAGCTGTGCTCGGCAGCCCGGGCTGCGCTGGAAGGGTTTTAGGCCTGAGATCTGTCTGAGAGGGCCTCAGAGGCCGGCAGTTAACCCGCAAAGGGGGCACCTGGTTTTCCAGACATAAATATAAAACAAAGTGAGAAATAAATGGTTATCATTAGGAAACGGGTGGGGTAACTAAGGAGGTAAAGGTGAGAACGGCATTGCAGAGACTTTCAGGGCTTTAAAAGTTGGCACAGAAGTTTTTTTCTCTCCCTTGGTCCTTTGAGGTAGGCTATTTCTATGAAGAAATTCTGCTCACATTACAGAAGGGGCATGTCAGGGGGTTTGACTGTCATTGAGGTTGAAATGAACTTTGTCACCCTGTTTAAATATTTAAGTCTCCTGACACAGGCAAATACATTGGGAAGTGCTAAAAAATATGTTTAAAAATACAGCTGCCTTTGAGATGAAGCATTCCTATTCCCACTGTATCAGTCCACTTTGCTCAAGCAGCCCTGAAGTATAAAGTATGGCAGGAAACTGCAGACCAGAGAAGCAGCTCCATTATCAGAATCTGCCTATTCGTGCATTTGGAGCGGTAACACTTTGATTTACAGTTTCAGCCACTCTATTGATTAACCAAGAGGTAAAGCATTACAGTGATAAGCATGTGTGTGAGTTTCTGCATCCCGTCATGCTAGTGTCCTATTCTCTTAAATAGCTGTGTTTTTATTAATGTTTTATACCGGTTTGCATATTGGTGAAACTTAGGGGATTTTTTTTATTTTCTCTTAAGTCTTACCTTCCCCCCACAAATGCAGGGTTTCCACTGTTTCATTGGTACTGTGATTGTATTAAAAGTGCTAATTTAACTTGGAAAGCGGTCTTCAAAACCCACCCTATAACACATCCTTGCTTTGGATGTAACATTAAGGAAGGTACTGGATGTACTTTAAAATAAAAGGTAATTTTTTTGGATTGAGTTGGGTAAAATCATTGTTGGGAGAAATTGTTGTAGTGTGGATCAGGGCAAAACCCAGTTTTGTGTTAGTGTGTTTTGTCTGAGATGATCTCAAAAAGCAATAGCTTCCTGGGCAACTGTGAGTGTGGAAGGTGAAAGCTGGAGGGACTTGTGTGAGTGGGAGCCCTTAGTCATAATTTCAAATCTTATCTCAAGTGTAAACTGTACACACCATACTGACAGGTTCGTCCCTTCCTGTGGAGGTGGCGAATCATCATGATCATTCCACTGTTTTCATATCTTGTGGGTCACACAAACTGTTCTCTGAGAAGCTGGAACTGGGGACTGGGATGGAAAAGGATAGAAAGGGCTGAAAGAGATCACTTCATATGCACTGGTGGAAATGATAACATTTCCAGCAATGTTAGATAACACAGCCCAGCATGAACAGCAAACCTCTATTTTTTTTCTGATGGTTTCTGAACCTCCAACTCTGACCCTGTGCTGATTTGGTTGTGGTGAGCTTAACTGGTTACACAAACAGCTCCCAACCTCCAAATGCTACAGAATCCCACAGCTAATGAGTATTGAGTCATTTTTACATGCTTACAGATTACTTTGTACATTTCTTGAAGGCAGAAAATATCCAAGGCAGTTTTTCACAAATTTTTTGAGTAAATCCTTCTCTATCTGAAGGAGGAAGCTGCTCATGTTGTGTTTCTGTCCTTACAGTAACAGGGCTATAGAGGCCTGATTCTGAAAAGTGCAGAGCATATGCAGCACCTGCCAAGATAAATGGGGGATGGAGATTCTCTGGGGTACTGAAATAATAATCACTTCAGTTTCCCTACTACAGTTCCTTTTTGAGTCTGTGGCTATATAAACCATACATCACATATTGACATTTATGTCCTTCAGATGTGTGACATCACTTGTCACTTACTTACTGTAAATTTGTTCAAGCTATACAAAAGCAAAAGCAGATCCTATGTCTGAAATCTGAGCTCCTAGTTACGAAGGGGCATACTCTTACTGACTCATGATTTTTTTGCTCTTACCTTCAAGCTAGTGAAAAATGAATATGAAACTAGGAATTAAGGCAGAAGTTAAAACCTGCATAAGAGGTTTAAATCAAACTGTGAAAACTATGCAAATCAATGTCCAGATCCCACCTACTTTCTGTCACGGAAATAGTCAATGTATAAGTAAGCATGTCCAATGAGCACAGTGTGATGGGAATTCATTCAGTGTGACAATGATGTGTTTGATCCATGGTCAGCCTATAGGTATGTGTCCATGTGTGGGCAGCATGGACACTCTCTGGCTGACAAAGTATGTACATGCTAAATATATTGGGCCAACGGTTTCAGCAATCTAATAATATGTTTGGGGTATATTTGTTAAAACTTTATTCTTTGTGAATAAAGCAACTTATGTTTGTAGTCTGCAAAGATACACTTGCAAAGATTACCTGTTTGTCTATCCATCTTCTGGCTTGCTTTGGTTTCAGACTGTTTTGTTGTGAAGTGTTGCTTTAGGAATACACAGTGGGATGTATGTTGAGGGATATGTGATGGAATATACGTTGTGTTTGAGGTGATGAGTCTGTGGTCCTCCTGTGCACACCGGATATGAATTCATTTCTAGCTATGTGCACCAGCTGCCAGCCAAGCTTTGTCTCCTGCACTAACAAGTTTCTGCACTGTGAGAGACACTTTGTTCACATATGGAGGGTAGCTGATGTAAATTGTCATGATCACCGAGGACAAAGCAATAGCTCAGACCTGCCATATAAGTGGATTTGAAAATGAACAGGCTAAAATCTTAAATATGACCGTGTCTTCAACAGGAAGCCAGCAGAGGAAATGAAGTGATGATGTGACATCTTTTCAGCGGAGAGGCTGCTCTGATCTAAATAATCTTTCTGAGATTTCAAGTCTGGATACTTGAATATTTGTGAATTTTGGCCACCAAATGTTAATGGATTACTGTAAATAGAAATGCATCCCCTATCTACAGAGAGAAGAGAGCATTTTTGAAAACAAGGATGAGTTATGTGCTAGGAGAGAGGTGTTCAAAGAAGCCTCAGCCTGGGCCCATCTGTAGTTATCTGAGAAGATGTTCTGGGAAAGAGAGACACTTGTGTGGGTGATGGTGATGTCTTCAAAATGCTCTGATGAGGAATGTGGTATGCGATCACATTTATGTCTCTGCATGGATGATCTGATTAAAACCATAGGAAACATTTGGGAGAGGACAGATGTGAGTTGCTCAGTAAAGAGGATAGTGGGAAAAGAACTAAGAAAATATGACGGGTCTTCAAATAGGAAAAGACTAAGGATATAGAAGAAGTAAAAGTTAGATCAAATTATTTTGAGTCATGCATGGTTTGGTTTTATGTGTTTATTGGAACAAAAAGAAAGTTGAAAAGTAGAAATTCTGTGCTGAGCTCAGGAATCCTCATATATGACAGCTGCAAACTGGGAAGATGTTTTCAAGTCCCAGCTTTGCAGCATCACTGTGATACAGGGACAGACAACATGAAAACCAGTTTTATTTTCAGCTTTGGTTGCTCATGTAGATAGGAGTGAGTGGATGTGCACGTCCGTGCTACACCTGTTGAGCCCAGATTTGGGGTGATCAGTTTGTCATGCTGTGTGGTTTGCTGCTCTTGGCTTTGTTCACAAAGCTTAAAGAAATATGAGAAATATTATTTAAATTATACATTCTCTTTCCAAAGAGATAAATTACAAAAAGAATAGCATTTTTTTTAGTTACTTGGAAACTTTACCTAAATAAAAGGATGTCACAGAACGTATTCACTCTTTTTTTTACTTGGTTTTGTTATATGGTTTTGTAGCTTTGCCTGGTATTCAAAGACTGAAGCAACTTTACTGAGATCAATAAGAAGCACTGATCCATCCTTCAACCTTCCCCAGACTTCTCCCTCGTGGCAGCTCCAGCTTTAACACTCCAGGTGGAGTGTGTCTGGCTCCAGGTAGAGTCTGTCAATATTTTTTATCTGATACAGTGTATGTATTTTTCATCCACATGAAAAAGGCAGGTTCAGCACTACCAAACAATGCAGAATTTGATTTCATTCTATCAAGTTACTTGTCAAAACCAACCAAACGAAAAGTAACTTTCTTTAAACTCCTGAAAAGAAATTGGAAACATGGCTTTATTTTTTTTTATTGCAATACTTTAAAATAAATAGTATCTTTTTCTGGTTTGAAAATACCATACATGTTCAATTTCTTCTTAAATGTATTTTTTAGCAGGAAAGAAACTCTCAAAATCACAATGAAAATTCTGTTTCAGGTGAAGTTACATATTTTAATGCAATTCAAAAAGTTGTTTAAAAACTCTGATTTGCTCAGTGTTTTTAGTTTTGTCTGAATGTCTTGTGACTGGAAGCACCAACAACCACACAGCTTCAGTTGCTGAATCTAATCTAACTCTATATCTCTGAAAAAAAGGCTGATTTTCTGTCACTTATAAGTAGAGTCCTGTAGCCAATACTAGTGCTTGTTTTCCAAGAATTAAAGCAGTGAGGTACTTTTTAAAGGACACATAGCATACAGAAGGCAGAGTGCAGATGGCATGCAAACCAAACTTCTTTCAGTTTAGACAAGTCAAAAGATACTCATTCAAAATAGAGAAATTCCCCTACCTCTGTTCCCCATCTTGATTCCTTTTATGCTTGTGAGTATTCTTTGGGATTCAGACATTTTTCTGTGGGCACCTCCTCTTATTCTGATCCTTCTACATTTTCCAGCACCATCTAGGTTTTGACTTCCCTGATCAACTCCAGATCAAGGTGGCTTCAGGAAGATCATTGCTCTGCAATCCAGGCTGAGAAAAAAAGAAGCGTTTTTTTCCACCATTCAGATGTCCATACTGATCTTACCAGTAAGGAAGAGATATTCAGGATTGTTCCTTTTCAAATTAGCCTGGAAAACAGACAAATGCTACACCATGTAGTCATCTGTAGATCATAATGTCTGTACATAAGTCAGTCTAGAATTTGCTAATGGTATGATGGGTTAATCTTTGCTAACAGTCAAATGCCCACCCAGCTGCACTCCCTCTCCTCAGCAGGACAGGAGACAAGAATGAGAAAGCTTGTTTGTCAAGGTGAGGACAAGGAGGTTACTTACCAATTACCATCACCAGCAAAACAGACTTGAATTGGGAAAATTAGTGTATTGCTAGCTTAAATAGATCCAGGTAGTAAGAAACAGGTATATGAACATTAAAAAAACACCTTTCTTTCCACCTTTCCCAGGCACAGCTTCACTCCTTCATTCCTGATTCCTCTCACTGCCCTGCTGTGTGTTGCGGGGAATGCATGTTATGCAGTGTCTCTCTGCTCCAGTGTGGGTCCTCTCCATGGGCTCCAGTCCTTCATGAAAAAACCTCTTCCAGTATGAGCTCTCTATGGGCTTCAGTTTCTTGAAGAATATGTATGTGCTCTGGCATGGTCCTCCTCTTGGGCTGCTGGGGAATATCTGCTCTGGTGCCTGAAGAACCTTCTCCCCTGACCTTGGTGTTTCCTCTGTTGTTTCTCACTTTTTTCTCCCCCTCTTCCTCTGCCGGTCCAGTGTTTTCTACCCTTTCCTACAGATGCTTTCACAAAGGAGCCCCAGACTCCCCTGGTGGGCTCAGCTCTGTGTGTGTGTCTACTGGGGAGCTCACTGAAGCTGGGTGTATTCAGCATCAGGCAGCCCCCAACCTCTTCTCTCAGAGGTCACCCCTACAGCACTCCTGCCAAACACAACCAACACAATGGTATATATATAGGTTCACATCATCTTTTCCCGTTCCTTTGTTTTCCCCAGGAAGCTGTGGAGACGTTGCAATGAAGACTGGTAGAGCTTGTGATGACTCCAGCAACATACAGAGGGAAAAGCAGTGAGAGAGGCATTTGTTGTATGTGCCTGAAGCTTGAAAGGCATCTCCCCAGATCTAGGAAAGTTATAAGATACTAAATTAGCTCGTACTGAAAAACGCCTGTTCACTAATGGCAATAACAACTGTGTCACGTGTTCACTGCAAAGATGCCCAAGGACACTCACCTGTATTGTATTAAAAACAAAGAGACCAGAAATGTGTTAGTGCTGGATAGATAAAATATTTAAATGGCTGTAGCTAGATGGACTGTAGAGATTGTAATCTGATATGTATGCATGCACTGAACATTTTTATACTAGAGTTGTAGCAGAAATGACCCCATTAAATCCTGTTATTCTCCTAATCCAATAAGCGCTTAATCTCATTGCAAGTGTTGGAAATAATTATTCATTTATACACTTGTTTTTGCCACACATTTTATGTCAACAAGGAGTGTGCCTTTGACTAATCAGTTAAAACAGCTGGCGGATAAAGTAGTGAATAAGAATCAAGAGTGTGCTATTCCTAGGAAGGACACTGTTGGTTTTTCTGTGGTCTGAGATGTTATTGATTCTACAAAGCAATGTTGTATTATACACAAAGAAAACCTTTTGTAGGACAGTCTCTACTCTGTGTTAACAACCACCAGGACAAGGGTGAAGAATAAAAAGCTTAGTGGTTCTCAGGTTGCCTCAGTCTGCTGCCTTACTTATCCCTGACTCCTTGCATTTTCCATCTGTGAATAGGTAGAAGGACTCAACTCTTTTCAACACTCTTCACTTCTCTTACCTCTCAAATGTTTGCCGTACTGAGCTGGGTGAAGAAGTCAGATGTGTGAGTTTTGCTGGTTGACAATTCCCTCTGAAAAGAGAAGACTCTCATGAAGACCATTGCAAGGAAAATCTCATTCTTTTGTGCTCCTGCATGAGCTGTAGCCGATAGAGTCTATTCTGGTCCCCAAGGACCTGTTTGGTGGTCAGATATTTTTAAGTTTATTCACTTCAATTCTGTCACACTGGTCCACACCCCTCTTGGGAAACACTTTGCTTCCCTCTTTAGAAACAATCTGTGTGCGTGCTGGGACTTATGTTGGGCTTACTGTTCCACCGCAGTAGTCTTGTAGGACCCTGGGGTGGCAGTGCATGCCACGGAGAAGGGTGAGCCCCCAGCTGGGGGTCTTACTGCTGCAGACCAATATAATACCACTTGTGGGAAAGGGTCATGGCAGTCACACCTCTGGTGAGGACAAGGAGGCAGACACAAAACAAATAGATGTTGGACTGTGGATATTTCTCATCCCTACTTGCCATACTTGTACATGTGTTTATTACAGCTCTAGATGTGAGTATTTGTCACTAAAGAGAAGTCTTACCCTTTGTCAGGCGAACAAGAAGAAAAGGATGATGATTTTGCTGTCACAGCTGTGTCTGGAACATAATGCAAGTATTAAAGCATCAGGTAAGAAAGGAAACATTTTAAAGGTTAAGGAATCCTTCAGAATGCGTAAGCTCAAATTTATTTTTAACACAGGTGTTTCTGTAATGGTGCTGTACTGTATGAGGAAACTTCACAGTTCTCCATGACATTCACACTAGGTGTTACACCTTTGTAGAATGATGGCTTTGCAACTTTGGCTGTAATGTAATAAGATTAGGAACACTTGCAAAATGTACTCCTGCTAAAGATACTTCCCCTTTCACAGTCAGTGCTTTTCACATAGGTGTTTATTTCTATAATTTGTGTTTACAGCCTTTCCTATAAAAGAAATGAACTATATTTGAAATTTTGGGAGACTACCTGCTACTTCTTAAGTAACTCCACTGAAAATGTTAAAAATAGGAAATTATGGGCATATACCCATTGAAAATAATGTGTCCCAACGTATATTCATTAAAACAAAATACCTGGAAGGCTTCATACAGTCAGTCCATTAATTCCATCATACATAACCAAGAAATATAAGGAAAGATCCAAACCTTACCTCATATCTAGAAGTCCTACAGTAATGGCCACGTTAGAAATGCTGTTGATGGAAAGACACTCTCTTAGCTTCATGCTCCATAATGACAGTAGAATAGGGACAATAATGAGGAAAGTTGTTGAGAATTTCAGGAAATATTAGCAGTGTTCTTACACCTTTGAGTAGGAAAGTTCTCATTGAGAGTCCTTAGATTATCCCATCACCTTCCTGTAATGTTTGTAGCGTGAATGCTGAGCAAAATTACAGATTGTCTTCCAATAGCCCTTATCTTTCTGCCTTCTGCCTGTTGTAGCAAGGCATCTGAAAAGGGAAAAATCACATGTGTGAGCCTTCCTGGAATACATAACATGTTGCAGACATGCTTCCTAAGGATCAGTGGTATGACAGTATCACAGCTGCTGGATGCATAATCAAGGGTGTATTTCCATCAAAGGCTGATGGTGCTGGAATCTAGGGAAATGCATTGCTGAGTCACGTATGCTCCATGTGCACAAGTATCTGTTGCCAGAAAGCAGTGGTGTGACAGAAGAATATTGAAGTGACACTGAAAACTGTTGAAAGACCCTGCTCAAGCCTTGCTATTGTGAAATGATTGAAAAACTTATTTATATTCTTTGCAGATGTAACTGACTGGTTTTCAGCCAGAATATGCAAATAGAGGACCAGGTTTGGGTCTTGGATCAATGAGATAATTCCTCCAACCTCATAGCAAATTTAGCTGAATTATATTATTCGTAATGTAGCCTGTGAATGTTTGCTCTTATTTTAGGATACTTAAATGGCAATTCAAAATAAGATGGCATTTTAGAGACTTATGGACAACTACTATGTATCATCTGGCATCATTTTAGTATAGTTTTTTGTATGCATATTTAGATCTGGAGAGGTGGAAGACTTGTTTTTGCACCCTAAATTCAGTTATGGGTGCAAATCTACTGATTGCATCAATCAGGACTTGTCAGTTTAAGTTATGCAATTTAGAAAGTCAATTATTAAATGTATGGGTATCCTTGTGCAAATGTAAGAATTAGGAAGCAAATTATTAAAGCCTAAATTGTATGTGTGGATAAAACCTCCTTGACATTAGCCTATTCCAAGTGATTCCTCTCAGTGGCTTAACCACGGCTATTAGAGGGACTAGGTGCCAGTGCCAGTATTAAAATGGAAAATGAAAAAAGTATTTGATTGATTGGTTAATCTACTGAATAACACTGACTCATGTTAATAAGGTTAGTATCCTTTGTGTGGCCTTAGAAAACCAAGTGTGTCCAGCTCTGCCCTTCACCTACTGCATGACCTTGAGAGCATAGCATTGCCCAGCGCTTGAGGTTTCCCATTAAAAATGGCAGTAATATTTCCTCACCTTTGTAAAACTCCATGAAAACAGTTAATAACAAGCATTTCGCAGGAGTCAGGCATTATTCTTACTACTGATCTATTATTGTGGCAATTCTTGTAGGTTTACGAGAGAAGAAATTTCCTCTGCCAGCATGCAGCCAGTATGGAACTTATGGCTGCTGTAGTTACACATCATCTGTAGCTGCAGAATGATTTGAGGCCAGATCAGCAATAGCTATAGATTTTCACAAGTCTTAAACGCTGCTTTTGGATGGCAGTAGCTGGAAAGACCATGAACATCCCAAGGAAAAAAAAATGGTGACAAACTTTCCTTGTAATTGATTTGCATCAGTCAGAATATCTGTGAAACACAAAGGTCAAGCAACTTACGTAAAAAAACCCTATGTGGATCTAAGATTAGCCTTGACATTTTCAAAACCTCAGAAAAATTAGGGGAAGGGCTGCAGCCCTGAGGATTGTAGTCCCTAAGGCTGACTGGAGGAGAGATTATATTAAACATTTTGAGACCTGAATGATCCATTCGGTATTAGAGAAGATTTACAAGATCCTCAGAGTATGCTTGAAACATCTGACTGAGAGAGAGTCTATGGACTTTCTGCTTTCTGGTTAGGGATTCTCAAGGGCACCATTAAGGAATCAACTATTGTGATTGATGGAAAAATAAAGAAATTGAAGAAGAAATGAAGACAAACTATAATGTGGACTTTTTCCTGCAGTCCCATGATATCTTCAACATTAAGTGATTTTGGCAGATAATTTCTACTATGAAGCATGTGGATAGCCAGAAGGCTATTAAGAGAGAATGATGCTATAATATAAGCATGGAGGATTCTTATAAAGTGTATCTTTCTCTCATTCAAAGTACATGATGAAAAATGATGTGTCCAGAGTGCTAACAAATTAAAACAAAGTATAAATTCTCCCTATATATATACAATACTAAACTGCCTTTATTATCATAAGTCGCCATTCTCCCCCCACATCCTTACTATGCATTTCCTATTTATAAAAATAATTTCAACTATACCTTTTAGCTAATCATGGCTAGCCCCATACTCAGGCTGACAATATGCCTGAGGTGATGATATGTCTGGTCAGTTAGACCAGTGTGTGGTAGATGTAAAATGCTTAAATGGGAATGAAGAATTCTGATGGAGTAAGACACCATGTTTGCTTTGTACAGGTGAAGATTGTTTCATCATTTGCAAGATGATAGGGGGCAAGAGTCCTCCTTTCTTTCTGGTATGAATTACATCTGAGTGACGTAATGAATATACACATGCAACCAGATGAATTTTCTCTATCCCACCCATGTATATAGCTTATAGAGTCATCTTATTGGTTTGTTTTTAATCCAGTTCTATGAATTATTTGTGGATAGATTGTTTTGTTTTGTTTTTTTTTTTTTTGTTATTTCATAATTGTGTGTGTTTCATTAAACCTTTCTGAGGAATGACTGTGAGTCTTTGGATTACTACAGGGCTGTGCTCACTGTGGTGTTGCTGTCACCTCAGCAGCATGGTGTTGCTCCCAGGCTCTGCCTGAACAATTGCAAGAATGATGTAAATATAAAGCTTCTATTTCTATAAGACGGGTTTATGTGCCCAAAACATCGTTTTTTTCCATGCTACCACAGGTTTAATAGAAGGCTTTCTTTCTCCCTGTTAACTCTGTCGAGTTTCTATGCCTTGACTATGATCATTATGAGAACATATCATACCCAAGAGCATGTTAATTTTCTACTTTTTCATTTTGCCTGAGGAGAGAATACAGGAGCAGTTTGCAGAGCTAGATGATGCAGACTGGCATTCAAAATACCATTTTGCTAGTGCTTTTCTTAAACCACCTTCTTCCTGGGCCAAATCGGACAGACTTCAGACTGTAACCAGTTTCTTTCAAGGTGTATCTACTTGCATCTGTGCCAGTACTCTGGGCACTAGGATTATGTGGTACTAGCTGCAGTGATGTCAATACTGGTGCCAATATTTTTATCTGTATTAAAGCCAATGCTGTGGCCTTCTATTTAACAAGCAAACACCAAAACCTCATTCTTCCTCATGGCAGAGCTGATGTCAGGCACAGTAGAGAATATTCTGAAAGCCATTTAATGAGTTTATTGGTACACATTTTTTTTTCCATCACAATTACAGAACATGTACAGAAGAAATACATGTATCAATATTAATGTAGAAATACCTAATGCGTGCTTATTTGGAACTCCTAAATAGGGGTAGTTCTTGATGGTAAATAAAGGCATGTCTAAGTCCTATAGTTGCAGGTGAAGGAGGGATCTGACTGAAGCTGAGTGAATATTGCAGTGCTTCCTTTGTTAAAATCAACTTTGCTCCATTCTGTGTATCTAGATTTCCAGTCAACTTCACACTCAATAAACTGAAGTTCAAGTCTCAAGGAGAAACGGAAAAGATTTATTGTGTTTGCTTTCATAGAAGGAAGATGTTAGTGTACGCAGAGCTGGGATAGGCTCCTATCGTGACAGAACAAAACTGGCTTTTCAGCTAGTGCCTTACCATGGCAATCTGCTTCAAAGGAGTAGCTGTCATTTTTGATAAGGATAGTGAGAATTACTGTCGCCAGGAGAGATCACTATGCCTCTAGGTTGTATAGTATATTACAACAGAAGGATTTATTCTTTAAGAAATGAATAATTATTCCACTACAGCGTTTTGTTGCTGTAGTAGAAAAGGTAGTTTGTACCCTGAATGATTATAATGTAGCTCTTTAGCTCTCTCTTTTATAGCAGGGAGTCAGACGGAAAAAAGTACCCAGTCAGTGGAAATCTTTATAGGGAAAGTGGATCTGGGGAGCGTGTGTGTACGCAGCAAGCCTCCCCACAGCTGAGATCCAAAGCAGAAGCTCACAGTCTAGCAGAAGCTGTGCAACTGAGTTATTATGGGCAGTATCGCTGTGGCTGAGCCAGTAAGAGCTGGGTGCTAAACTTGTTTCCGCTTGAAGTTGCTGTTTGCATACTTGTTAAGGCAGAATGTTCTACCTTTTCACCTCTGCAATACTGGGTGTGAAACATGAGCCTCTAGGTGTTTCCTGGCTGGCAAGAATTCAATGGTAATAAAATTACTAGTAGAATAAATGTTTCAGAGGCAGTTATGCTCTCTCACCTGTTTGTAATTTTTTATTAATTATTACAAATGTGTTTAAGTACACTACCTGATTTTAATCTGCTGTATTCCCAGGATTTACATATAAAGGTCTTTTTCCCACAGAATAATGAATAATCGCATATGTTAGGGTGTGGTGTTAAAATGCTGAAGGTTGGTGATACACCTACTAGCAATCGTTCATTTTGTTAAAGGCTGGGTTCTATAAGTAATTTGCTTTATATGGCCCTGATCCAAAATTCTGTTGAAATCAGACTCTTATTGAGTTAAAAAGCTACGGATCTCGTCCCAAATGTTCTTTTATGGGAAGTGTTTGTAGTGCCATTGTTAACAATATATGCAGCACTGGGCGTGTGAACTGTACAAGTAGAAATTTTACTTTTCCCAAAGCTCTTGCTCACTTTTATGCATTCTTTGCTCAAGCGAACAGCAGGTGGCTTACATGAATAGTGGGGTTAATGAGACTACTTAAGTGAGCAACTCTTTATCAGAGCAAGAGTGGAAAAAAAAAAATCACAAAATGGTCCTCTGTATGAGAGAATTTAGGACTTGCTGGATAGAGCTGAGAACTATGAAGGATTAATATTATTGTATATTGAAAGAAAAGCTGACTGGCATAGTGGTGGCAGGGGGGAGGAGGGTTTGTTGTTCCAAGAGCAGCAGAGCTAATGAGATCTAATGCTTTTGTTTCTTAATCCCTACACTGAATTAATCTCTCTCTCTTCCCATGTGACATCATCCCCGAGGTGCAGGGAAGCCACAGGGCAAGGTGCATGCTGGCTGGCCAGCCAAACAGAGGGTGAGGGAGCCAAACTGCAATTCCCCCTAGTAGAGACATTCACCATGTCCCTGCTCTCCTTTCACTTTTGATTCTCACGAGTTATATAGAAACAGTTATCTATCTTTGGCATTTCAGCTTGGAATGACACAGAACCATGAATTCAGAAGTTGTTTGGTAGGAGGGAAGGAAAAATAATACAACTGAGTAGACTGCCTTTCCTACTCCTTCTCCTCCCCCCCCCAAAAAAGGTGCGCCCTGAACTGCACTTGAACAAGGCTGAATTTACCTTGCATTTCCCCATTCAGATCCCATAACTACACAGCGCTCCTGAGCTTTTGTGCACTTTACTTTTGGAATAATTTACCTCAAAAATAGTAAGCCCTGGTAGTATAATAAACTATTTGTATTAGGTAGTGGATCACAGGGTAAACTTTGTGATTTCTTGGTACACTATCTTTCTGCCAATTCGCATGTTACCTTTTACTGCTGCCAAACTAGATGAAAATTAAATATATGGTTTTATGTTCTGCATTTTACTTTTCCTCTTCCATTTCTACATTACTGATTTGATAAAACACAACAGAAATGTGAACATGTTGCAAGAAGTAAATTTTACACTGGCTTTATAATGTTTGTGAAGGAAACAGTTTGTAACTAACCAAAGTCTTGACAAACTTTGAAAACCCTGAATTTTGACTGTTAATGGATCTCAAACCACTGCTAAACAGCTGGGAGCCAGTGTTATCTGGCCAAGTGTCAGGTAGGGTTTCACACTATAATGGCTACTCAAAAAATAGCTAACTTTTCTAGCAGACAAGGTTTATAAATATGAACAGTTAGTGTTTGAAAATTAGGGAAGTCACAAAGACCCAGCAACAAAGCAATCCAACAGAGGAATCTTCTTCCCACTTTCAAGCTCAAAAAATGATTTCTCTGAAGCAAAAGTGATATCAAATGCTTTTTTAGATAAAAGATACTACAAATAAGAAAGGTCCTCCAGGAGAGGCTTTAAAGTATCTTTCAAAATTAGCAAGCACAAAAAGCCCATAGGTCAAGAATCAAGTCGTCTCCTATAATCCGTATTCACTCAGGTACCATTTCAAACTCAAGCTCCTGGAACTGAGCTTCAAAAAGTTATTTCTTCACAAAATGTGTGTTGCGCTATTGTTACTATTCATCCACCTCTAAACACTTGGCATGAGGCAAAGCTCAAAGGAATACAACAATGAACTGACCCCTTGAGGAAAAAACGGTAACAGCAGCACCAGGGCCGGTCTGAATGCTGGAAACGGGTATCGTGTGGTCAGTGATCTTGACAATTACTAAGTTTGAAACAAATTGTACTATAAAAATAATTTCCTTTTTGTGGATATTGTATATATAACTACAAGCATTTTCATGCTGATGAGACCTGCACGTTGCTTGGAATTAACTAATATAAAAATTAGTAGAAATTGCAGCCATAACGGTGCCTCCTCCAATTTTGTGCTTGAAAACAATTTCAGTGATTTATGAAGTGGAAATAAATGGTAAAGGTAACTTGTAAAAATTACTGACTCATAGAATTGAACATAGATCAAGAATGATTTCTGAATTTTATTTCTTGTATCCTTGTTATGTGAATGCTATTTCTTCTTACTGGGGACCTTCCTGATGCACAGGAATGCAAGCTGCAACTGACCCGAGTGTGGGGAAGTCCTGACACAATTCTCTGAAAACTCCACGGGCTTTCTGCTTTCTATTAAATATGATGACAGCTCTGAACTTCCCCACAATATCACATTTAAGTATTTGGTGGCTATTAATAAAAACTTGTTGGGATTCACAATAGTTGTCATGTATGCAAAGTTTGAAAGCTTTGGGTTAATATGGATTAAGGTGTCAAAGATGGGAAGAGAAACTGAAAACAAAAGAAGTTCATCATAGATGCAATTTTATTTTTGTTGCAACTAAACCTGATAGTATGGTTATTGAGAAATTGGATTCATGAGCACGTAAAGAATCCCAGATGACCTGGAGGGCAGAAATCAGGCTTTACTGGCTAAGAAGTTGAGGAGGGATAATTCTGAGCTCCTGGCTGGGCTTGCGCTGGAACATTTAGCATTAGGAAGATCAATCAGTCAAAACCAGAGCAATGTGTGGTACGTGCAGCTCTTGAAATGGGCACAAAGATTGCAATTTATCTATCTCATTCACTTTTAGGCTACAGTAACTTGGGAGGGGTCAGGAATCTTACTTTACTACAACTGCAGCCATGAATTATGTTAAAAGATGTTTGTGACACTTGTGGGCCCATAGACCTGTGGGCTTATGGATATAGAAGAAAGGGTCCTTTTATGCCCTATCAGCATAAGAGAACTGACTTCTGTACAGGAGATTTACTTGCTGACACAAAGCTGCTGGATTTCTTTTGCCCACCACTTCCCAACAGAAAGATTGCACTGGGGATAATAGAATTGTGTTAGGATGGTGGGACATGGTCATATTGGAATGCTATGGCAGAGCAGAGCTTTGCTGTCAGGGGACTTGATAAGCATCTGTGCAAGGAGCCAAATTAAAACAGGCAAACAGGCAGTTGGCTCCTCAGTCTTGACCATTTTGGGGTCTATGGGTCCAAAGACTGGAGGCTCAAATGTTCTCACAGTTTTACTCTTAAGAAGCAGACCTTGAGCTACAGAAGAGAATGTAACGTGGAATATTAAAATAGATTGCTGGTTACCAGATCTATCTTCCTGTAATGATACAGGAGGAGTTCTGGACAGGACATCTAGAAAACCCTGGAGACATGTCCTTTAAAATCATGGAGCATTAACTTTAATTTTCCTTTTTTCTCTTTCTGAAAAGTTGTTCATAGCCTGTGGGAATTTGATATGGTTTGGGGGCATGACCCCGCTTTGTTAATAAGATGGGCGCTTCTAGGTTTTCATGAAAATCTTGTGCTTAGTTATGTTTCTCAAGAGGGATTTAAAGGAATTTTTTTTTCAGTGATAAAAATGATATTTTGGTGCTTATATTCCCCACCGAGTAATACATCTGGATTCCCTATCATTTTGTTGAGAAATTAATAGCTCCAGAGGATCAGAGTAGTAAATGTCAAAATACATAAAGTTAAATGGAGACTGATCACTTTTATGGACATAAGGTATCTTCAGATACAGAATGCTCACTAATGTAATCCTACAAAGTGTGGATTAGGTGTTTTAACTCAAACTGACCTGTGAAAAATAAAAAGGAATGTATACAGAAAAAAAATTGCCAGAACTGGATTTTTGGATAAAGGTTTAAATGCAGGGTAAAGCTGCTGTGTTCAACGAAGTTGCTGAAGACTCATTTGGGTGTAAGTTAAATCGGAGTCTGGCTCTAAGAGTGACTTAACAGTGACTCAACATGCTGAATTGTTGCTCCAAATAGTAGCTATCAGAGGCATCTTGCCTTTGCGTAAATGACTAATATAATTAGCTTATAACATCACCATAGGCATTGGCAAAAGTAATCATCATTACTATCCATTGTGTTCACAACATCTGAACCATTCATTTGGAAGCCTGTGAAACAGAAACTTCTATCCATCTCAGGAGAACTTTGTTGTCACCCTCCACACATCTTCTACAGGGGCCTGTTTTCCATGCCTCCCCATCCTCCTGCCCATTCTTAAACTGCTTACAAAATGTAATTAGCATTGTTCCTGCTTGCTTCATCTTTATTATACTTTTTTTTGAAGGAGTGAGGAGGACATGGGAAAAAAGTGTTTTTACAATAAAAACAAATGCAAAAGTCCTTTGTACAGAAAACCTTCTCCTGCTTGGTTAGTTCAATTAAACATGTGCAGAAATAAGCTCAAAAAGTTGGCCCTCTTTTGCTGTTAGTTCCACTTATACAATTCTGAAGTTATCTGGGCGTAACCAAGGTCAGAATTTAGTCCATTGTATGCTCAAAAAGAAAAAGAAGCTACTGGGAGAATTTAATGTTTCACTTTCCTAACAAAACAGATGTGCTTTCATAGCTTTGAAAGTAAGGACATGACTGGAATGGTTTACCATCCCTGTGATACTAAGATAAGT
This sequence comes from Ara ararauna, assembly GCA_028858755.1. Taxonomy (NCBI): domain Eukaryota; kingdom Metazoa; phylum Chordata; class Aves; order Psittaciformes; family Psittacidae; genus Ara; species Ara ararauna. The sequence goes on along the minus strand of CM054377.1, from coordinate 143,415,497 downwards.
AATCCTGAATGAATCCTGAGATTGATTGCTGCTCTTTTTCAAGAAAAACAAACATAATGATGAATAGGCAGCACTATTATTTTGCTATGTAGATCTCTTTTTATTTTATTAGATGTTTGTGAAATTGCAATTAAAAGCTTGCCTTATTTGCTAATAAACTCTTTTTAATTAAAGAACTCTTGCTGTGAACTTTGCCTTTTTTGAACATGCTTAGGCTGTGGTGTTAAAGAAGGTTTTAATCCTTTTAGACAAAGAGACTCTTGTTTGTAGGCCACTAAAATGTTTAAGTCACGTCTGATTTAAGACTAGATTGCTCAGCACCTTGTAGGATTAAGCATGGTCACACCTTCCTGTTTCTTGTTTTAGCAATATGTAGCGTAGTAACTCCGGTTAATAACTGAAATAGTGCTTCTTCAGGTATCCAGGTAGGAATTCAGGTCTATCAACTCTGCCAGTTTTGGCTACTGGCTCTCTGTGATTATCTACTGCTTACTGCCTTTGGTGGTGATCTTAACTTTGCTAGAGTTTGATTCAGGTTATAGGCTCACAGACAGCCTGCTATGTCCTTGCATAGATCACAAAGGGCAGATTTCATGAACTGCCCCACTGATCAGTCTTTGTGTGTGCTGTAAGCTGGGCATGTTTGGAATGCGCTGGGGTAGATACGCCTGCACAACACTGTCTGATATATCCTGTGTTAGACTTCCTGCACGCACGCAGGTAAAATGCATGTGTGAAGTAAGTCCAGGTTGTCTCCTCTCAGATCTGCTTTTACAGTTGTGTTAGTTCCTATCTACTTTGGACTCTCTTTCCAATGTCAGATCTCATTCCCTTCCCTCCTCTTTCAGCATCTCTTTGGGCCTTTCAGGAAAGAAAGATGTAATGGGCATCCCTCTCATATTAATCCCTTTCCCTGGTGTTGATTAATCATGCACAGAAAAACCTTGAGAGTAAACTCTGCATGTAGCTTCCTGTCTTTCAGCGGTCTCTATAAGTTAGAAAGTAAGCTTTATTTGCTGGAAGTCAGGAGATGTCCTTCTTTCCATTATTTATAGTACATGTGTTTTGATTAGACAAACAGTCACCTGGGTGGTGCTTCTTTTATTAATAATGCAAACACTGTACAAACTTATTGGTTTGTTTATAATCTGGTATGATTTATTTTTATTTTAATGGTCAAATAAAAAAGACCAAAAAAAAAAAGTTTTGAAAAGTTCATTTCTACAGTGCTATCAAGAAACCTGCGTTCCTCCCTCCAACCCACCCATTCTCAAACACCTGCACTTTTAAAAGGGGGTGCTTTAAGCTGTGTTCCCAGGTTACAGACACCTAAAATAAAGACCTTGCTTCCAGACTTGAGAAATATTCACAAACCACAGTTCAAATAATTCCGAAAAGAGCTCAGCAGTCCTTTAAGCATCTTACAAAACCCAAGGATCTTAAAACCTGTTTTCCTCTATAGACACTATCGGGCTCTGGGATGCAGAACTTCCTATGCTCTTGTTTTTGGCTTTGCATCCTTGTTTTCTCTAAATAATGAAGTATTAAATAAAATATCATTGCATTATATGTCATGCAGCCCAGTCCATGGCTGTGGTCTGGTGGTGGTAAGCTGAGACTGAAGGATCCCACCAGTTCTAGCCTTGCTTCCTGATGAGAACTGCTGCAGCTCTGCTCACAGCCAGGTAGTCCCTCTGTCCCAAACCACCCATCTGTCCATGCTGGCTGAAGACAAGCAGCTGAACTTAAAGCAACCTGAGCTAGTATCATTGAGAGATTGGTTTAGTTCCCAGTTTGAGTCAGGGAGTGGCACTTGAGATCAATATGCACAAAAAAGGCACATTTAAAAATCTCGTTTGAGCTGAATATTTGAATGCAAACTCTGATCCTACAAAAGAGCTCAACTGTGGAAGTGTAATGCAGTAGCATTTAAAAATAGCGACCACCAAGAAGCAAATTAGCATGGAGGAAGACCTTTTGGAGGTGTTTGGTGATGCTTTCCACCAGGCAGGTTATGCACAGTTTTTATATAGAGTAGGTTAGCATTTCTAAAGGGCAGAGAGAGATGAAGGATAAAGGATAATCTTTTGTAGCTTCAAGCTTTATGGATGCTCATTTGCAGTTGGGGAGGCCAAGCAGTGCTGTCTTTCAGTCAGGTCTTGCTTTACTCAGAGTTTTCTTTAAAGTGGCATGGCAGAAAATTGACAACATTAAAAGCATACCTATTTATGTGCTTCTTTTTTAAAGGAGTAAATTAAAACCCCATTCCATATCAAGCTTTTTGCAACACCATACACTGTTTATGTCTCTGACAAACAATGCAGAGATTTGAAACCTGCCCAAAACATGTTTAAGAGCTGCACTGCTGTAGATTAATGCATTTGTAACATATTTTACTTTGATTTATCTCTGCTTATATGGAATGATGTATTTTTCCTCAAGAACAATACAGATAAAAGCTGAAGATTACAGTTTGTGTTAGAGTGGGTAAGCACAGAGAAGTGTATTATTTCTCATTGTGGAAGATGAAAAAAGTAGAAGAAGAACCTAAGAACAGCAAAGACACTCTTTCACAGCAGGGGATATATTTGATGACCTACAGTAAATATTATAAATGCCTGAAAGTGCTTTTATATACAAGTACTGCTTTGTAGTAGGCACTTTGTAGTATGTATTTGCTATTCCCTTCCAACACAAATAAATGCCAGGCAAGAGGAAAGTTATATAACCACAAGATTAGGAAGATGATGAAAATGCATCGTCATTAGCTACTGTCAAAGGCACCAATCTGCTAGCAAAAGGACATAAACTCCTCATTGATTTGTTTGCTACATTATGTTTAGGACTAATGTAAGCAACCTTAATAGGTAGGTTGATCTGGGCAGCAAATGTTAATTACTGAGTATATGTTACAGTGGAATAGGAAATGATGGGGCAATGCAGTATGGCAGAACCCTCCCAGTTAAAAAACAAATGGGAGCTCAAATGTAAAGTGAGGGCCTGAACCGCAGAATTTCTACCTCGGGGGTCATGCAGGAAGCTAAGACTTAGGAGATCCTACCAATAATTCAGAAATCTGTTACTGGTCTTGAAATCTGTTTCTAGGGACCAGCTTGAACACATTTCTTCTTTGGCTTGAACAAGGGGCAGTAAAAGCCGGCAGTATCATTTGGGATCTTTTGGAGACCTTCCAAGCACCTTTCTCAATGATGTAGAGTAGGCTTCAAGATGCTTTTCATTGCATTGGGGGACATTGTGAATCAATGAAAAGGAGACAGAAAGGAGCCTCTTTGTGCTTCCACCTGTAGGACATCCCATTTCTCAGCTCTGTGACAAAGCAACCTTACTTCTGAATTCACTGGAGAAATACTGTTGGCTGGCAAGATGATTCCAGCAATCTAGAAAGAGGGAGCAGGGCGCTGGATGCAGAGTCATGAGGAGCTGAAGAGCTGGATGGATCACAGCCTTAACAAAAAACCAATCCAGAGTGCTTAAGGATTTGAGTCGCTGTATTTTTTAGGATTCCCAGCTCTGATAGCCAGGAACTCATTAGCAGGGCTCCAACTTAGTAGGTCTAGATACATGTTGAAATCGCAGCAAATGAGCCCACTGGGGAATTTGGTCCTTTCTGTTTGCACATATATTTTAAAATTAAATCACCTATGACTTTCCTTCCTGCATTTCAGACTTTGCTGCTGCACTTACATCAAGACATGCTGCAGCAATAATGGACCTTGTGTTCAGTGCAGCAATACATTCTCCCCTTGGCTCCTGGGAAGAAGTTTGGGCTCAGCCTTCTTTCAGGCTCATAGGAGATGACAGGGTTAGAAGTAGGTTACAAACAATGAGAAGAGTACAGGGTGAAACAGAGGAGTCAGGAATAAATGCCCGGCTCTGGTAGCTATTGGAGCTGTGGTTCACTTCAACAGCCCCTTCTGCCCCTCTGCCTTCTGAAGCGTCAGCTGTGTGTTACATGTTGCTTTTCTCTTTCTCTCCCCAAAACATGAGGTGAAACAGCAGTTATTGATCACAGTTCTAAAAGGCAGAAGCCTGCCAGGATGAGTACAACTGTGAACAAATGGGGAAGTGGCCAGGGGACTTTCCTCAGTGAGGGGGAACAGAACTTAGGTCTCATCAGGAATTTCGGATGTCACCAAGTGACTGGTGTCAGTCACTGAGTGACTGGTGTTGCTCCAGTAAAGCAGACACTCTGGTGAGGGACATTGGAAGTGAGATTTTATAATGTAGGTGTGATCACATATTGGCCGTGAACGTAACAAAGATGCCACAAATTAACCTGCTTTTTAGTTTTGTCTTCTGAAGTTGGCATTGTGTGAGGAAACAGAATATAGTGCTAGATCTGTAGGAAACATTGAAAAAATGTAAGTAAATCTAAATTATAGTTTAGCTGCCCTTCTTTTTTTCCTAATGATTGCCTTTATTCACAGTATAAGAATAACCATGGCTGTTGCTGTTAGTCTGCAAAAAAGCTTGCAATTTATTTTCAAAATTTTAATGAAAGCTTAATGGTCACCAGCCAAAAATCTTCATGTTAATCATATTTAGTTTCTCTGTTTTAAAAAGACATATTTCTTTTTGAACTAGATTTGATCAATGCACAAAATGTTTTTTTTGCCAAAGACTTTTTAAAGCGCTTAGCTTAAAATTGTCCAGATTTTTAATCAAATAATTTGGAAAAACGTATCTGGTTTGTTCTCACATTGAGGAATGCTTTTCTCCTTTTTCTCACTTCCCTGTTTTTCCTGTCCTGTTGACGAATCCTGACTAGAGCTCTCCATTTAAAGGCTGTGAGCTTCCTGCAGCGCAGGAAACCTTCTAGGGCTGCCGATACACAGTAGAGTGCATGACTCTGAGACTGCTCCCTTCTCCACCCGCCCACTGTGCAGCACAGCCTCCCAGACTTCTCCTGAGAAGTGCTGAGGCCCTGCCAGTTCTAGTCTGGGAACTGGGCCTGTTTAGTACCTCTGAATACTAACTAGGTTGTTTTTACCCAACAGTAATGTGTGACAAATTAAACAATATAAATTTTATCTTGATCTTAATTAAGGCAACAGCAATATTCCCATTAACTTCAGTGGGACCAGGATTATATCAAATATTATTTAAACATTTATAATAGCATTAGATAATAGGTTTAGAATAATTAAGAGTCTATTGAAGAAATTTAGCTTGATGGCGGAAAGGCAAATTATGTCAAATGAACGGGAACTGTCATTTATGAAGGTCTATTGAGATAGTCTTGTTTATTGAGGGAAGAAAACAAAGCTCATAGGAATCTTTCAGGGGTAGAGTCTGAAGGTCTTTTTGGGACTAAGAAGAAGGAGTGGGGATATTAAACAGATGTGTGAGGTGGGAACAGTGTTTTTAACCATCACACAGACTCAGCAGTCAAGAGTATCCAAAAATTAATTTTCGATTGGTAAAATGAGATTCTAGGTTCAGTGTAGGCTGTTTCAATTAGGTCTGTGCAGATACACAAAATTAATGGGTCAAAAAAGTAATTAATGGTGTTAATATATCAATCATTTTTCTAATAAAAGTGTTTGAAATGAGTCAGGGGAAAAAATCTAATAATTAATTTGAAAACTGCTATGATGCTTCAACTGATTTGGGGCTATGAAAAAAAGAGAATAATTAGTAAGGATCAAAAAACAGTATCACATTTAGTGCTCCAAATGGAGAGGAAAATTAAACAGAGATGGGATTGAAATATCTTTTTCTTAATCCTTGTAAGAAGATTGGGAATGACAATTATAGTCAAGACCTATTCTTTATTTAAAATAGCTACACTTGCCTTGTCCTTACTCACTTCTACTCAAGTGCACAGTCCTTATTCCTGTGGAAGGTCATGTCAACTCTGAAAGGAAACAAGTGGCTCTGTGTTTGCGGTGTGTTTTAGGTTTTCTCCTTAACCCAGAACTCTAACATTTTAAGCAGTGCTGTCATGGGTTCAGCAGCAGCAGTCATTTTTTTTTTTTCTCCTTCTTGGTAGCTGGTGTAGCACTGTGTTTTTGACTTTCAGCCTGGGAACAGCGCTGATAACACCAGTGTTTCGGTTACTGCTTAGTGATGTTTTGGTCTGGCCAAGGACTTTCTGAGTTTCATGCTCTGCCAGGGAGGAGGGGAGCCGGGAGGAAGCAGAGACAGGACACCTGACCCAAACTGACAAAAGAGGTTATTCCATACCACAGCACGTCATGCCCAAGATGGACGACGGAGAGGAGAGACCCAGAAGGGTGGGGGGTGCACTGCGTGGTCGGGCTTGGTTTTAGGTGGTGAGAAATTGTATTCTTTCCTTGTATTCGCCTTGTCATTATTATTATTGGTGGTAGCAGTAGTGATTTGTGTTATACTTTAGTTACTAAACTGTTCTTATCTCAACCTGTGGGAGTTGCATTCTTTTCGGTTCTCCTTCCCATCCCTCCGGGAGTGGGGGGCAAGATAGAGGGGGGAGTGGGTGAGCAAAACTGCGTGGCTGACTGGACTTAAACCACGACAAGTGCTTTTCTCAGTTTATTGCTATTATAAAATATTATGAATTAGTATAAGAGCCATAAATGCATTTTTTTTAAAGCATGCACATTTCAACACAAAATGAAGGGTATTAGTTAAAGTTATTGCTGATAGACTGCTCACTAGACAGGAGGTGAAAGACAGAGGGCATTGCATGAAAAAGTTTACTCATAAAAATAGGTTGGGTGTGAGTTCTCTAATTTTTAAATGAAATTATTGAGATTTGTGGGTGTGTTCATTTTTCTAGATAAATGCACTTGATGAATATGCTGGTGGAGGTACAAGAAGCATGAATTTGTAAAGGTAGATGTATAAAATTTTCTTTTGGAAAACCTTTGACTGACCACACAGCGCTACTGAGTTTGGTCTGATCCACTTCTGTGTTATTGAACAAAGGCATAGTGCTATCATTATGAAAGGTATTGTCTACTATAATTTAACCCTGAAGCTTTGACTGGAAAGCAATAGTTAAAATAAAAGGAAAACCAAAACAAATGCAAACTAACTCAATGTTTTTGAAAAGGTGATTCTTAAGCAGAATGAGGACAACTCTATTATCTACCGTTATTTCAAAAACTGTACCATGAAGGCTGCCTCTTAGGAAGCTGAGACATAGGTATTGGTGTGGAAATACTAAATAACTAGGAAGCATTAGAAGAGTGGAACGTTACTGGTCAGACGACTGAGAATTCAGGCTGTGGCTTTTCAACGTACTTCACGGTAAGGAAGCAACCCCAAAAAGCTTTTCAGCTAAGAAATGTTGTTTCCTTACATTAGAAGCAGCAATTCTCTCTTCATTTTTCCATGAGTTAAACTTACTCACCATATCCCTCTCTTCCTGGAAATGTCTGTTTTAATGAAGCATGCACCAGTTTTGGTGTTTGCACTCTTTCCTATATCTAAGTTTTTCTCATATTTATTCCAGGCCACTGCTGCTGGGCATGATGTGACAAGCATACTGTTTGCAAGGCTATGGTGTATGTACAAGAGTGATTTTGTTTAAAGAAGGTGTTGCTAGGTAGACATTTTATTAGCACTCATGCAGAGTAGCAACTTGCCACAGTCTGCAATTTTTTCGTCTTTAAAGTACCCCTAAAACTGGATCCCTGAACAATAGACCAAGAAGTAGGAAAACACATTTGGTCTTCCTTAGAAGGAATGGAATAAGCAAGCACTGTGAAAAAAAGAACAACAAAACCCCACAGAATATTTCAAATAACACAAGGTAGTATGATTTCTAATAATTTGTAATTTTTGTCCAACATATAACATATATAGATTCCTTATTCTCTTTGTTCTGTATGTTCATGTGACTTATATACAAGTACCTTCAAAGACCAGCCAATATTCTTGTAAAACCCTCCTTGCAGCAATACTGGTTTGTGTTACCTTGCAGTCCTGTGCATAGCAAATAATAAAGAGTTTTCACTTTGTTTTCTCCTGACATCAATTGATGCTGAGAGACAAACAGAGATGCTTTAGCATGATAATGCATTTCACAAGTTGAATTTCTAGTTGTTAAGCAAATATGGCTGTGCTCATTTCATCTCTGTTTAACACTCCTGAGAAAATATCAATGTCAAGAGAAAAAAGTATTTTCAGGCCTCAAAGAGGATGCCATAAACAATGTGGAGAAAAAAGACTAAAATCTTTTAAAACCCCCAAAATGAGAAAGCTTTAGAGCTTGCTTTTTTGCAGTTCAGTGAATTGGTTCTTTTAAATGGTTCAGTAAATTGTATCAAATAAATACTCTGCTCCCACTACAATACTCAAAGTATACACTAAACTTCTTCTGACAGCTTTGCAGCCCATGCTGAGATCTAACATGCCACAGCTATTTGAGTAAAAATCTAGCCCATTTAATAAGACCGCATCTGACATAGCCAGTATCAGAGTCCTTGACTACTCTATCACCACCTTTGAGCAGTGTAGGGTTCAATGAGCATGTTCACTGGCAGTCCTCCCTCTGCAGCATGTGTCATCTTGGGGTGGCTGAGTTGTAATAGGACATCTGGAAGTCCAAGAAATACTCACATATATGGTCCTTTATGGAAAGGATGAAAAAGACAATAGACAAAAGGTTACTTACCAGCTGCAATGTGTAAAACTGAAAGAAGACAGAAATGCCCAGTGGGAACAGAAGAAAGGTTCATCTAGCCCAAGAGTCCATTTTCATCAGTGGCAGGAGATGTGGTGCAGAGAAGCATGTGAGCCTGACCTCTCTCTGCAGTCTGTCATATTCCTGAGTGACTTTAATGACTGTATTAGGGATTTTAGGGGACACATCTGTGCCTGATACATTTTTGTATGTGCTGATTGATCTGTTATGCATGAACTTATATACCTCTAATAAAATGCACCTCTTGAAACAACAGGTTGCAGAAGTTCACCACCCCTTGTATAAGGAGGTACTTCTCTCCTGCTATTTTCACTATGTGTTCTCTGGTTTAATACTGCAGGCCTTAGTGAAGGACAATTCTGTGCTCACCGTGATCTACCACCTTCATGGTTTTGTGAATCTCAGTAATATCCCTTTTAGCCATATTCTTTCAAACTGGAGTCCCAACACTTTCTCCTTTGTAAAGTTACCGGTACACCCCCTCTATTACTTCAGTTGTTTTTCTCTGTAGGTTTCTTACTAATTCTAGTCTATCTACTATTCTGTCTTAAGATCCACGACCAGAACTCCAAATATATTTACAATATGGGTGGAGCAGGTGTCCCTAGTGGCAAAATTATTTTCTTTGTTTTCCTGTGATTATTTTTCCTACTGATACCCAACATTTTTGTGCCTGGTTTTGCAAACTTAACTCTGAATTTCAAAGATGACTCCAATAGCATTTCCATGACTGAAAACTATCTGTTCTGGGTACAGCATCAGGTAAGCAAAATTTAGGTTATGCACTGCTCCACAGTGGTCCACAAGGAAGCTCACCTGCATCTGAGTGTTGTGCACACACACACTGTGCGGCTTTTGGGGTTCCTTACTGTCAGTGTGGTATTTGACTATCTGGAAAAAGCCTTGATATTATCTTCACGCCGCATTCTCCAGATCACTGACAAAGATGCTTACTAATACTGGTTCTGACGCTGATCTCTTGGGGTTCTTGAGATTTATACCAATGTGTCTTGCGCATGTTTAGCAATACATTTTAGGACAAAAGAGTTTTTTATTTATATTCATTATTTATAATGTTTTATTCAATATTAAGTATATTTAAGGTGAAATTTGGTGTCTCTTTCAGGATTTTAATGCTTCTGCTTTAATTTACTCTTAATATTTACAAATATTTTGCCTTAGTGGTTAATCTCATGGCAGCACACCACTGTCTCCTATGAAAGGCTATACAATTCTCCAGGTCCCAGTGTTAGCAAACAGACTAAGGGCAGACTTAAAATTTGCAAACTGAATTTGACTTTTGTACAAACTGAAAATGCCAGGCATCTGTCTCCCTCTGCCTTGGCCTGTGCATTGTGTGACATTCCCCTATCCTGGCAACAGAAGTAATATCAGAGAAAGACTCATTTGATAATGATCCTTTTGCCTGGAGTTAAGAAAGCACCTTTCCAGTTTGTTACTTGTTGACTGTCATTTATTCTGCAATTATATCAAATGTGCTCTTGGACCTGTTCTTCCTTGGAAAGTGTCAGTCTGTGAATGACATTTCCAGAGCATACCTCAATCCAGTGATTTATTGAGGCAATATATCATCCAAGTAAGGTCCTTTAACCATGTTTTTGCTCACTGGATGATACAATCCGAAGAGAAGGAAATCTGAGTCACTGTTTAGTTGTGTAATAAAAGGTATGTCAGGAAGCAAGACGGTCTTGAAACACTAAGCATGTTTGCCTCCAGGTATACTGGCATCTTTGCACCTTCCTTCACAAGCATTTTAGTGTGCTGAATAGGCTTCCATAGCTGGTCGCTAAGGTCTTCGTCTCCTTGACAACTAAACTTTTCAAAGATTACATGAAAAATGTTTTCTTTAGCCCTAAAGCTGTTTTAATGCTTTAAAATGTCAGAGAAAAGATCCTTTAGTCCCAAGAGTAAGGAAGAGGTGGTAATGGAGAGGGAACAGAATATTTAAAAACATGTTTACAGAGTAATTCAGCACAGGACAGCCCAGTAGGATTGCTCTCAAAAAGGGGGATCTAAATTTAAAGTTATTAATAAAAATATATTACTTGAGAATAGATTGGTTTCTTGTTGGCAAAGTGAAACATTTCACCTCTAATTTACCTCCCTGAATTCAGCTAAGGTTGGTAACAGGAGTGCTGTCTTAACATGCTTTATGGCTGCTACTGCATGGTTAAATTCAAAGGGAATGAGCTTCAGCTTTGTCCTCTTATTGACATTTTTTGTTAGAAACATATGGTTGTGTTAGCTGGGATTTGGAACCAATGTTTGGGTCAGGGTTGAGGGTACATTTGCCTCTGTGGTGTTCTAATTTAGGTAGTGCTGAAACAATGAGTTAGTTGGAATAAATACCAGTCTCTGTATTTCATATAAGCTGACTAGCCATGTGCTCACTGTTTGGCATGAGCATTCACATACTGGTGCTACTGATCACTACTGGTGCTGCCAGGAAAAAGCAGTGGGTCATAGTAGTAGCGGACTCTACTTTGAAAGGCACAGAGGCACCCATCTGTCAGCCTGACCCAGTTTAAGAGAGGTGTGTTGCCTACCAGGGCTCAGATCAGGGATGTTGCAGAGAGGCTGCTGGTCTAGCAAGTCCCACTGACTATAATCCACTTCTAGTCGTTCATGTGAGTGCTAGTGTTATAGACAGCAGTAGCCTGGGGAACATTAAGGACTACTGTGAGAATGAAGACCTTGGGCCCACTGTAGGAGAGGATCTGGTTCGAGACCATCTTAAGAACCTGAACGTGCACAAGTCCATCGGAGTTGATGAAATCCATCCACGGGTCCTGAAGGAGCTGGCAAATGAAGTTGCTAAGCCACTGTCCATCATATTTGAAAAATCATGGCAGTCAGGTGAAGCTCCCGATGACTGCAAAAAGGGAAATATAACCCCCATTTTCAAGAAGGGGAAAATGGATGATCCAGGGAACTACAGACCAGTCAGTCCCACCTCTGTGCCTGGCAAAATCTTGGAGCGGATTCTCCTGGAAGGCTGAGGCACATGAAAAACAACAATGTGCTTGGTGACAGCCAGCATGGCTTCACTAAGGGGAAATCCTGCCTCACCAATTTGGGGGTCTTCTATGATGGGGCTACGGAATTGATGGACAGGGGTAGAGCAGTTGATGTCATCTGCCTGGACTTGTGCAAAGTGTTTGACACTGCCTCACATGACATCCTTGTCTCTAAGTTGGAGAGACATCAGTTTGATAGACATCAATTTGATAGGTGGACCACTCGGTGGATAAAGAACTGGCTGGATGGCCGCACGCAAAGAGTTGTGGTCAATGGGCCAATGTCCAGCGGGAGACCAGTAACGAGTGTTGTCCCTCAGGGATCGGTGTTGGGACCGGTCTTGTTCAACATCTTTGTTGGTGACATGGACAGTGGGATTGAGTGCGCCCTCAGCAAGTTTGCAATGACACCAAGCTGTGTGGTTCGGTTGATACGTTGGAGGGAAGGAATGCCAGCCAGAGGGACCTTGACATGCTTGTAAGTTGGGCAGATGCCAACCTGATGAAGTTTAACCACGCCAAGTGCAAGGTCCTCCACCTGGGTTGGAGCAATCCCAGGCACAGCTACAGGTAGGGCAGAGAAGAGATTCAGAGCAGCCCTGTGGAGAAGGACTTGGGGGTGTTGGTCAATGAGAAAATGAACATGAACCGGCAGTGTGCGCTTGCAGCCCAGAAAGCCAACCGTATCCTGGGCTGCATCAAAAGAAGCGCGGCCAGCAGCTCGAGGGAGGTGATCCTGCCCCTCTACTCTGCTCTCGTGAGACCTCACTTGGAGTATTGTGTGCAGTTCTGGTGTCCTCAACATAGAAAGGACATGGAGCTGTTGGAACAAGTCCAGAGGAGGGCCACGAGGATGGTAAAGAGACTGGAGCACCTCCCATATGAAGATTGGCTGAGAAAGTTGGGGCTGTTGAGCCTGGAGAAGAGAAGGCTGCGTGGAGACCTCATAGCAGCCTTCCAGTATCTGAAGGGTGGCTATAGGGATGCTGGGGATGGACCATTCATTAGGGACTGTAGTGAGAGGACAAGGGGTAATGGGTTAAAACTTAAACGGAGGAAGTTCAGGTTAGAAGGAAGAAGTTCTTTACTGTGAGGGTGGTGAGGCACTGGAATGGGTTGCCCAGGGAAGTTGTGAATGCTCCATCGCTGGTGGTGTTCAAGGCCAGGTTGGACAGAGCCTTGAGTGGCATGGTTTAGTGGGAAGTGTCCCTGCTTATGTCAGGGAGTTGGAACTAGATGATCTTAAGGTCCTTTCCAACCCTAACTCTTCTATGATTCTCTACTATGATTCACATGCAGAGACAGCTCTGCATGCAAGAATGGTCCTTTTCCTTCAGAACAATTTCTCACTTTGGACCCCAAACAAGACAATTCCAAGGGTGTAGGACAGAAAAGAGTAAAATCTTATTTGAAGTGAAGCCACCAAGCTGTTTAGGAAGTGGACCTGGAGAGGGGTAGGCCCTGGCCCAAATTGGCCCTGTGGTGCAGGTTCTTCTGATGGGTAGTGGAGCTTGCAGCAAGTGTGCCCTTCCCAAGTAGTGACATGGAGATCTGACATGGAGAGAAGGCGCATGGCTTGTTTCCATGGCTCAGAGGCAGACGAGCTGAAAATGCAGTGAGTCAAAAAATGGTGCTGCACTGGGGGACCAATAGGGACCACAACTTTGGGCTCCTTTTCCAGCAGGGCTTGTACACTGTCAAGGAAAGTTATTGGTAGCCTCCCTTTTCTAAGTTGTTGCCAGCACCTCAAATGGCCTTTGCCTGAACTTCTACTTACAGAGACAATTAAAGAGGAAGTGGTGAGGAAAACAGCTGAAAGGAAATTTCTACTTGGGGCTCAATAATTGTAGACCTAGAGCAAGACTCTGTTGTCTGTAACCAGCAGTATCTATCTATTCCCATCTATTGAAAGAGTAACCTCAACTCATTTTCCTCTTCCGCATTGAGTCGTCTACTGGTTTGTCTCAGATTGTCATTATAGCTTTGTATCTTCATTTATGCTAGTCTCCAAATGCTGGGAGCTCTGAAAGAAGTTTTCAGATTAAGGGCCACAGTCTGAGACCAGAACACCTAGGAATGGGAAGACAGGTGATGGGCATTATATACATGAATGATTGTGAATTTGCTCATCTTCAGCATACTGCCTCTTGTTTATGATGTTTGTTTGAACAAATCTCCCTCTTCAATTAAGGTTTTTCTTGTTCTGCACATGTGATGCAAACTGGTGTAATGTCCTTGGCAGTTACAGTCGCTTGTCTGAAAGAGGACTACTGTCATTTTTGACTGGCACGTTTACTTGCTAACTCACCCAGCTGACATGATTCAGATTAATGGAGTGCCACCCATTGGGTAAACAGTAAACCCTTGTGGATCTTGCTGTAGAAGATCTGTGATTGATGGAAACTAATTCTATTATGAAAGAGGTGGTTGATTTTCAATCAAGGTACCCTTTGCTGATGATTCTTCATTTAGCATACCTTACTCTAACCAGGCACCTAGACTTGGTTGATAGCAAACTTCAACATAGAATCAGAGTAATTTAGGTTGGAAAAGACCTTTAAGATCACAGAATCCAGCCTTTAACCTAGCACTGCAAAGTCCACCACTAAACCATACCCCTAAGTGCCACATCTACAGGTCTTTTAAATTAATTCCAGGGATGGTGACTCCACCACTTCCCTGGGCAGCCTGTTCCAATACTTTACAGCCCTTTCGGTGAAGAATTTCTCCTGAATATCCAATATAAATCTCCCCTGGCACAATTTGACACCATTTCCTCTTGTCCTATGACTTGTTACTTGGGAGAGGAGACACCCTCATTTCAGTACAACCTCCTTTCAGGTAGTTGTAGAGAGAGATAAGATCCCTCCTGAGCCTTCTCTTCTCCAGACTAAACCCCCCAGTTTCCTCAGCTGTTCCTCATCACACTTGTGCTCCAGACCCTTCAGCAGCTTTGTTGCTCTTTTTTGGACACTCTCCAGCAACTCAATGACTTTGTTGTAGTGAGGAAACCAAAACTGAACAAGTATTTGAGGTGTGGCCTCACCAGTGGTGGATACAGGGGTTCAATTACTTCGCCACTCCTGATAGCCATATTACAAGCCAGGATGCCATTGGCCTTCTTGGCCACCTGGGCACAAGCTGGCTCGTCATCAGCCAGCTGTCGACCAATGCCCCCAGATCCTTTTCCACCAGGCAGCTTTCCAGCTGCTCTTCCCTATGCTTGGAGCACTGCATGGGGTTGTTGTGACCCAAGTACAGGACCCAGCACTTGGCCTTGTTGAACCTCATACAGTTGGCCTAGGCCCATCAATCCATCCTGTCCAGGTCCCTCTGTAGACCCTTCCTGCCCTCAAGCAGATCAAGACTTCTGTGCAACTTGGTATCATCTGAAAACCTCATCCAGATCATTAATAAAGATATTAACCAGAACTGTCTCAAATACTGAGCCCTGGGAAACACCACCTGTGACCAGCCACCAACTGGATTTAACTCCATTCACCACCTCTCCCTGGGCTCAGCCATCCAGCCAGTTTTTTACCCCGTGAAGCATACAGATATCCAAGCCATGAGCAGCCAGTTAATCCAGGAGAATGCTGTGGGAAATGGTGTCAAAGGCTTTACTAAAGTGTAGGCAGACAACATCCACAGCCTTTCCCTCATCCACAAGCAGGTCACCTTGTCACAGAAGGAGATCAGGTTAGTCAAGCAGGACCTGCCTTTCATAAACCCATGCTGACTAGTCCTGATCACCTGGCTGTCCTGTATATGCACCATGATGGCACACAAGATGACCAGCTCCATAGCCTTCCCTGGCACTAAGGTTAGACTAACAGGCCTGTAGTTCCCCAGATCCTCCTTCTGGCCCTTCGTGTAGATGGGCATCACATTTGCAAACGTCCAGTCAACTGGGACCTCCCCAGTAAGCCAGGAGTGCTGATGAATAATTGGAGGTGGCTCTGTGAGCAACTCCACCAGCTCCCTCTGTACCCTCAGGTGGATCCCATCCAGGCACACTGACCTGTGTGTGTCCATGTGGTGTAGCAGGTCACTGACCATTTCCCCTTGCACTATGGGGTCTTCATTCTGCTCCTTGTCCCTGTCTTCCAGCTCAGGGGGCTGGCTACCCCAAGAATAACTGGTGTCAATATTGAAGACTGGAGCAAAGAAGGCATTAAGTACCTCAGCCTTTTCCTCATCTTTTCTCACTGTGTTTACACCTACATTCAATAAAGGATATCTATGGATATCCAGGAACTTTATGAGTCTAGCTTGAATTCTGAATCTCACTTGTCTAAACTATGCTATTCTACTTTTAGTTCAAGTGTGGCAATAAAGTCAGCTCATAGGTCTCCTTTCCACTCATGCCTATCAATGTTGAGACCTGTATTTTGTGATTCACCGTTCAAAGCCATAGTAAATCACTTCAGCTTCAGCTGACATATTCTGCGTATTGCCCCATCCTGCCCAGCAATTTCAAGTGCAGATACTGTACTCCACCTGTTAACATCTGGTCTGAAGCAGTGATTCCTTTCGCTCTAGAAGGTATTTAATGTCTGACCCAGAAGTCGGGGATGTATGGGATCACCTCAGCTAAAGGATTGACAAGGAATTCCCACCTTTTAATGCCTTAAATGGATGTCCATGACTTTGTTAAATAAAGCTCTGGCCTCTTGCAGCTTTATGTAGGTGACTGAGCCATGCTCTAACTGCACCTGAGAGCAAGTAGCCTTTGCATGTTATTAATAAACTATTTAAAGCCCTTGAGCAAACATGACTTTTCAGAGAGCATAAACTCATCTAACAGGGTGCTAAGAGCAGATCTCTTTCTGCACTTGGTACAGGTAAATCCTGTCCTATTCCTTGCTTTTCTAATGCTCTAGCAATATTCCAGTATTTTATTTACGATATTGAGAGGAAGATGTTAGACTAGGATGTAGCAGCATGTCTGGATGACACCCACATTTTTTTTGGGAACCCAGGCACACAGTTGGCATGTTCAACTTGTCCTCAAATGCCTCCGCCATAATAACCTGTTTGCCAAGCTGGAAAAATGCAAATGTGATCAGACGAATGTGGAATTTGTGGGCTATGAAATTGCCCTTGGGGATGAACTGAGGAAGGTTCTTCGTGAGATTGCTGCTGTGGTTGGCTGGGCTTCCCTGGAGGATATATAGAGGACACTGCCTCTGTGCTTGAGTCCTCTGTTTAGGATAGAGCACACTTTTTGCGTAGATTATCTCAAAACTCAAACCCCTAAAGGTCCAAACTTAATGGATTTTGTAGTTCGTGGAACCACTTGCTTTTCCACTGTTTTCCAGGTCTTCTCTGGGCTGTAAAAGATCACAACCAAAATTTTGCCGGGGTTTCTAGAGGAAAAATATAAAGTGATACATAGTAGCAGAGATGCTGTTGTCTAATATCATCTCCTTGATGAGGAGATACACAGTCTCAACTCTGGCATTCTGGAGCACCACATAAGAGGGTCTATAACATCTGAACGGTCAGACTGTTCAGTGTCTGGGAGACTCTGGGACAAGCAAGGGCTAGGGGAAAAAATCAGAATTATCTTCCCTTATGTTTTCTGCATTTCCACTCTTACTCTACTATTAGCTCTGTAGAATATTTCCTTCAGTTCATATTTCATTTGAAAGCCTGTGCGGCTTCAGGAGGGATGAGTACACACACGTTACCAGTATCTTGTCTCAGCAGCACCTCGATGAAAACCCTTGCCATTCACTATTTTCTAGGACATCATGTCTCTCCTAAGGCCCCAGCTTCTTCTGCACTCCTCTGCCAGGCTTTTTCACCTGTCCAGGAACCATCAGATTGTGCAACTGGGAGCATGGGAAGATGAACCTTTTAGGTTTTTTACTTTCTATTTTGGTAGCTTTGATATTCTGAACAGGAGAAGGTTGAGAACCCCTGAAGGAGGGGAAGTGCCACTCTGCATGTGGCTTTATTAGGAGCTGCTCATGCTTCACATCAATTTACATCTAGTTTAAAGTCCTCTCAAAGGGTTATTCGGTTTATCTGATAGAGACAGAAGGTAAAAGTCTTCTATGTCTGAATTGCTGATTGATTGCATACAGTAGTACAACAAATAATTCTTATTATGACTCATAATTCACCTATGGGGTTTCCCGTGAGGCTTGACAATAGATTTATGTGGGTTGCTTGGCTTTCCTTTCTACCCCTGGTTAGGAAGAGGAAAAAAAATTTCCCATCTATATTATTGTTTTCATAGAGATATTTCTTGTATAGACCTACTATTAAAAACATGTTTTCAGTTTATAAAAACTGTCTGGTTTATATTGCTGTGACATGAAAAGCTATTACCCCTGTTCTGTGTATCCATCTTTCTCAATATGTGCTGTGCAGCAAGGGACCCAGCCCCAGCTACAGAAAACCTGTAAAACAAGGCATATGACTGTTTATCTACAAGCACTTCATGTCACAAAGAAATTCTCTCTCTGATTAGCACCCATGTATTAACTCCTTCGATGCTCTTGGCATTAGAAACTGAGCTGGCTGTAGCAATTAAGTAATTTTGTGTTTCTGGCATTTTGCACCTCAATAAAGGCATTGTTCTCCTTGGAATTCTCTTATTAATTTGCTTGATACACCTTAAGCTTTTCATTAACTCAAATATCTTTGTTGCCTTTTGGTGAAGTGATAATAAAATTACAGGTGAAGTGGTAGCAAAATGACTCAGCTAAAATGTGATTATTGTTTCTTCTGTACCTTTAATCAATAACATTTATCTCTGAAATATAATCATATAATGGACTCTATTAGTAACTAGTTGGATGGGCAAGGCTATTTTTAATGTCAATGGGTGATCTAAGATGTGTCAAAGGGAGAATAATACCCACCAAAGATGAAATCAAAAGCCTGGAAATATACTTCTGTTCCTCTCTTTTAGTCTGTCATTTTCTTTAATTACCTCACTGGTCTTTCACTGTAAGTTAGATTGTGTCTTGTTGCCTTGTTGGAGGTACATTGGAGCTACAATATGAAAAAAAACCTTCAGGAGACATTTCCTCTGAGTCTTCACTTTCACTGGGAAAATGGGCAGTGCTGTGTATTTCTCTTCTGCTGCTGGACAGTTTTGCTTAACAGCCCATAGGAAGAGCCAGCCTACTTTCTGCCTTATTTTTTCGTGTTCTTTTAAGAACAAAAGAGAAGCGTAACTGCGCTTTGCACATTCTGTGCACTAGGAGGAAGAAGAAATGGAGA
Organism: Ara ararauna; assembly: GCA_028858755.1. Lineage (NCBI taxonomy): Eukaryota > Metazoa > Chordata > Aves > Psittaciformes > Psittacidae > Ara > Ara ararauna. The sequence continues at coordinate 143,396,567 of CM054377.1, read as the reverse complement.
GGTCTCTTCCTAATCCCTCTCTCATAAACAAAATTTCCTGGTAAGGCTTCAGGGGCAGTACCAGGCTCGCCATAAATAATGTCTGGTTCTGGGACACTTATTATGAATGTGCTCCACAACTCATTCTTCCACTATCTTTGTGGCTTTTTCTGGTTTTGAAACTCATATTGAGGGTGTGATTAGAGTTGGAAAATAAAGTCCTGCTCAATTCTGCTGAAGGCTTAAAGCAATACATTAGGGATTTGACAAGTTCAGCTGAGAGTAAGGTTTTGGTTAAAACCCAAGGATTCCCTAACTAAAGTCCACAGGATCCCAAGCGTTTAATCACTGATAGATCTGTTTTAGTGTTTTGGTTTTGAGTTAAAGTTATATAACCATTGTGAGGATTGCCTCTTTTGTTCAGGTGTTTCAACAGACTCTGAGAAGGTGTTAACTGCTGGAAGAAATCCTTATCTTGTGTCAGAATTCTCCATAAAATACAGCCCACAAAATTTCCTAAGGCTTTTTTATGTTAATAAAACCTGCTAGTTTTCAAAGGGAAGGTGAAATGGAAAAGGCAATTACTGCTGAAATTCAGCAACTACAGAGGGAGGTCTTCAGTGCCACTCCTGGCAGGTGCATGCTCTGTCCACATGAAATTACCAGGCTCAATCCTCAGAGGTCTGCTGAGTCAAAAGACTGTTTCGGAACCTAATTGCAAGAAATGCTCAAACTTGCCTGCAAAGTCATTACACCTACATATAATAAACAGAGAGATAATTGCTCTTCCATAGTTTAAGCATCTTTCCTTCCTTGGTCTGTGACCATCCCACCAAATGCTTCCTGTTCCTATTAGCCAGTAACAGGCACCGAGCATGCCAAGGTAGTGCTAGGGAAGTGAGCGGAGTTTTGCCGTCACCCTGGTTGTCTTGTTCCTGGTCACACAGTGAGCCAGTGGCTCAAATTTGAAGTTGAATTCTAGTCCCTCGGCCCTCACCTGCTTGCTCTAAACAGCACACAGTGGATAGATGTCTCCAGATGAATGTAAAGGGAAACAAAGTCAGGGAGTTCATTGTTTCTGCTCATAAATGTCACAAACTTCATAGCTGGAAGGTGGCCAGTGAAGATATTTTTACCATAAAGTGGCTATTAAGATAATAAAAGTACTACTGCTTTCTCTTGAAGTTTACCTGTAAATCACCACTTCCCTTTGTCCTGTGAATCAGCTGCACTGTCAGTATGTGTGGGTAACACAAAAAGTTTACATAAGCATCCCTCCTTCCCACTATAGATCCCCTCCCTTTGATCCTTTCATAGTCTGCTGCTTCTCCAACATCATGTTCCCTATCCTGGTTGCCCACCTGCTTCCTCTCTGGTGCTTGCCCCCTTCCCTGTGCTTTCTAATAGCTGTTCCCTCAGTGACCACAGTCATCCCCCTGTCTCTGGCTCTCTGTTGCCTCTGCCATTGTATTCTTTAAATCTGCAGATAAAACTTAATTCCAGCCCTAACCATACTATAAAACAAGTCCTCAGATAATTTGCTTTTTCACTAAAATACAGGTTTTTCAGTGCTTGGTGAGTTCTTCAAAATACTGTGAATATTTGCATAGTATATGTGTCCGTCAGAGAGAGATTTGTTGAACGGGACATGAACATTTTCTCCACCTTAAAAAAGTTCTTGTGCAATGCCTAATCTCCATTAACTTCCAGGGACGCTCCACAAAACAATGCCAACAGATAATGAAGTCATGCTTTAGTTTTGGCCTGACAAAGATAACCATTATCATCTCCCTTGCTTGTGACAGCAGTCAGAGCTGTGAAGAAGTAGCCCATGGAGTGGTGCAGAGGGGAAATAGGACAGAGGAACCCTGTGATGCCTCCTGATTGCTGATGAATCCTTTTACAGTGTCACACCTCCATAGGTCAAGGTGAGCATCCCTGTGGGAGGAGGCGAAGGCCATGCCCACAGGGCAATTAAGAGGTTAAAGCTGTTCTTCAAGCACAGGGTGTGACCCATGAGGTGTCATATTAACACATCTGATACCTGTACGTTAGTATGAGCAGAACAAGTAAAAACCTGCTTTAGAGAAATTAAATTAAGCAGTTGAAGGAAACAGTCATTTTAATAAGGAGCTTCTATATAAAAATTCCTGATACTTCATTATCTATTTATTCCTTTCAGTCACTCAATTTTATTTTATCCTTCATAATTAAAAAGGAGACAAAATCAAGTCTTTAAAAATGATCTGATGCCGTGGTTTTGTGTAAACAATATTGGTGGAATGTAGGACTGGTTGTCTATGTTCCCCATCTCTGACAATATTTTAGCTTCTCTTTATTCAACTCAAAATAATTTTACACTGTCTTAGAGATGCCTGTTAACAGTCATAGGGTGACAAAACAGCGGTTTTACTAAGGTAAGTAATAAGCTTATGAGCAAATCTGTAAGTGCTTCAGAGCTATGTTAAAAGTAACACATTGAAATAACACAAAAGGCCACCATTTCACCAAAACCCTTCCCAAGGCGAGGGGTGTGTTACTGGACATGTGGTCCCAATGACATGAGCAGTGCAAGATAAAAGACCCACAGGACAAACAGAGCCCTCAGGAGAGAGGATCTCACTTTCTACTGCCTTTACTGTCTGTGGTCATTCCTACTACTGCATGGGCAGTATATGCAGCTCAGGGCCGGAATGCTGACTGCATGTAATAATTTTCCAGGGTAGCAATGCTTAGCAGACTTGGAAAGCAGGGGAAAGTTAAGCCTAAAGCCTTTTTGAAGGTTACATATAGCTTCTGCTGAACCTGTCCTGTGCTTGTTAGAGCTGTAACTGTAGGCTAGAAGGTAAGCCTGAAGAGGCACACAGGGAGAGACAGCAACAGCAGAGCATGCTGGAAAAGAGACTTCATGGATCTTCAGCCTCTCTGAACTGAGGTAATTATGAACTTACATCAGTTTGCAATAGCTGAGAGTCTGACCCAGATGACCAGAAATACAAATTGAACATGAGGACCCAAACTTAACATACTCATCTTCCTGCATGAAGGAGCACATGGCAATGAACCGGATGCAAAAGTCCCCGTAGCTGGGGAGAATCCTGCTGTCTCTCTGCTGCCCCCTCAGCAGCACTGCAGCAAAGGCACGGGGTACTGAGCCTTACATTGATCCAGCTGATCTGTTCAGGAACAAGATTGTTCTATTTTGCAAAGTTAATATTCATCAAATGTTAATGAAAATACATAACAAATAATTATGACAAGTATACCATCTGATTAAGATGAAAAAGGATGAGAATCCATGTGAATTTTTAATCTAAAAAAATAACATTACATTAATAAGACTTAATTATATCATTAAATATTCAAAGTTACTTTCCATAGTAGATTTTATTTTTATTTAACATGTTTTGTTTTTAAATATTGCTAACATTTTTATGAGATTTGTTCATAAAACACATCAACAGATATGGTTTTGTGAGGCAAGAGGAATTTTAACATCATGTATTCATTATATTGATCACAATTTCAATTTTATTTATGTTAAAAAAAAAGCTAATAGAACCCTTTTACAGTTTATTATAATTCACAGTATCTCCATCTATAGATAAATATTTAATAGCATTACTAATGCACCGTGCACATAATATTTATTAATTAGAAAATATGAATTACTAGTTGTACATTTCAATAATTTGCATTTAAAATTAATGCTACATTTTTCCAGGAAACCATGATTGACTTCAGCTGACAGGCAAACAAAAGCGCATACTGCAAACTTAGCTATCACCCCACAACATCGTGACCAGCGAATGAAGAGGACTCTGAACAAGAGAGGATGCCACATGACAGACACAGTGCCCTACAATGCTTGTGCATAGTCTGACCTCACAGAAAAGGACATTCAAAGGCAAAGTTTTATCACTCCCTGATTTTTCTTGATAAAACCATGCAGCAGTTTCATTTGGTAGATTTGGCAATGTAGTTCTGCCATGTAGGATAAAACTCACTCAGGTGTCTTTGTGTATCAAGCAACCTCAGGGAGCAGACACTGATCTGCTTTCCTGGGCAGGAGAGGTGGCTGGGGAAGGAAGGGCTGGGGAGCAGAGGCTGGACCAGGGAACAGAACAGGAAGCAGAGCTGGCTGCTGGAGAGTAGTTTTGCTGGTGCTCCAAGAAGCCAATGGTAAGGATTCAAATCGGGTTTCTGTCATCTTGTCACTCTCTGTGAAACTATGCAAGGCATCATGAGACTTGTTCCTCCAGAATACCTGTTTAATATGTAAACAAAGCATTTAGGTTGGGTGTTAGACCATGACTTTACCTTTGCTTCAGAAGCATAGTATCTTCCAAAATTCCCTTTTCTGTGAAACTGAACATTTTTTTCTAGCTAAACTACTGTTTTTCTTTTTTGTGTATTTATTCTTTTCAACTGAAGCTTCCGGAAAATCAGCAACTTCCTGATTTGTGAATTTTAGAAAAAAAAAGAAAAAAATCTACTTTTTCTAAAAGAAGAAATTTATGGCACGAAGAGCAACTTCTCAGTAAGGTCTGTTAAATACAAATAATCTTCCTGGAACTGTTTGTCAGGCAGACAGACATGACAGACCAACCAAAAAGTAAACGAAGAAGTTAGAAGTGGTACCAATGTTTTACCGTATAACCTGTCTTTCACCAAAAGATTTAAAAATGCTTTATAAAGTTTGCATTTTTAGAGTATTTGCAGCCATTACCTATCAAACACTACGCTGTATTTTCTGATAAAGCCATTAACAGAGCCATGCATCTAAAAATTTTTCTTTTTCTTTTTTTTTGCCATGTGTTCATGTAATATTATTGAATACAACCTGCCACAAATAGCTGTACAACTACATCAAACTATTTGCGGTTACCACAGCTACACCACAATATGTTTAGAAGTATGTGTGCAGATTGCTCTGTGTGTGTGTCTGTGTGTGCATACACGGGCATACAGATACACCACAGCACTATGATCTGTGTGTGCACGTGTGCTGAGCATTTGTAGTTATATACACTCATGTACATGAAAAACTACTGATAAAGTTCTGTAGTAAGAGTCCTGCGTATGATGGTCAACGTACCAGCCCCTCCCGTAATTTCATAATTACAGTAATAAAAGAAAGAAAGGCTTACACAGCCAGGAAACAAAAGAGAAAAACCTCAGGTTGGTTACCACTTCACTTTTGTAGTGACTATATGTTCACACATGCAAGCACACACATGCAGTTTCTGATAAAATGAGCTGTTTCTCAAAAGACAGAGAGAGGAAAAAAGAGAGGCCTGATGAAACCCTCAAGTTGTTCTTGAAATTACACCTATACCTGTTGTCATTTTCAGGAAATCTACTTTGTTTAGTTGATAAACTTGTTTTGACTTTTCAGTGGAAACAGTTTGCTGGCACTACTTCCTTAACTGTAGGCCAAATTCTGACCTCGGTTTCATGTAACTCCCACTGCAGTCAATATAGGTTGGCTGTGTAAGGCAGGATAGAGCTTTTCTGTTTACAATTATAAGAGCACTGAAAGGTATTTTGTTGTTATTACTGCTTGCATTGCTAGAACTTCATCTCAAGATGTCTATTTTGGGCAGTGTTCAGACCACAGATACGGTTAGCTTAAAATTCTCAGAAATATTGAAGTGCATACTCAGAAAAACCAAAGAGGAGGAATCAACGAAAGGGATTTCATCTTAGCTGAATACACCATATGACATCTTGATTTTATATTGATGCGCTGAAGTATTGACATGTAATGATTTTGGTGTAAATCATGTGTTTTCATGTGCAGAAATGTTATGGAGCATTTTATATGAAGGGATAATATTAAGTAATTCTATCAAACTAATTACCAGTTAATCTGACACTTAATGAAATACGTAACACTAAATGTGGCATGAGGGCAGCTTTTATGGACTTAAACTTTAATCAATTGTATGGTCATCAAAGGTGTCATTTTGCTGATAGTAGTGAACAAAAGATGATGGCATTTGCTAAAGAGTTTCTTGTCTTCATTATTCTAGGCTGAATTATAGCTCCTAGGCAAACTGGGAAAAGTTGCCTGTGTTGCTGATAAGAAGAAGCTATGAGATTGACAAAAAATACATGCATGGTATTTTTTCTTGCAGCTGCTTGCTATTTCTAAGTATATGCCTATTTTAGAGGGTCCTGATTTGGAGACCTACAACAGGTGCTGCATTTTGGCTTTACATTAACCTGGGGTTCAGACTCGTATTTGATGCTGAATTCGTTGCCTGTTCCCTGTGTCTACTTTTAATGTCAGTCTGATTTGAGACAGGAGAGAGGCAGAATTTCCCCAGGCAATACAGGTATAGATTTAGGGCTGTTTTGCCTTGAAGGCAGTATGGAGGCAACTGTCTCCAGCTGCTTGGCTCTGCAAATGCAAACACAAAGGCAGTATGGATCTACGACTCTTATTAGGTCTCCTCCTTGATTTTGCTCCAGAAGTAAATAGTCATCTCAGGGGACAGCTGGTCCACACAGGTCCTTCTGTTCTTTATTAGTGACAGTGGGCATTTTTATGCAGTATGTTATGTGTAGCATACGGTTCAAATGACAAAGACAAGAGTCTTTGGCTCTTGTCATGAGTCAGAGCTTCCCTGGTCTATATTTGTGTGCCCCGAGTGTAAAATCAGAATGGCATGACCTAAATTTATAAGAAAATGCTCATAATATAGTATAGAAACATAAATATACCACATGTACGAATAAGTACTTGTGCCCGAGCCAGTCATGCTATTTCCTTATCATGTTCCATATTCAGAAGTTCGTGGAACTCATCCCAGTTATTCGCATTAGATCCAACATTGCTGTATAATGAGTGATGAAGTGGGTGAATAAAATTGGAATAAAGATTTCAACAAGAAAAAGGGAATAGATTTTTTTTTTGGGGGGGGGGGGTTGTGAAAAAAGAGATTAATTTTCAGTTACTTAGTTTTATGTTGTAGATCACTGGCACAGCAGTGTGGAGAAGCTTGTATGAAAACTGTCTACACAAGCCCAGCCCAACTCACTGCTAAAAGTTATTAATTCTTTTAGAAATTTTTTAGAAAGAAAATTAAAAACTTGCTCAGACATATCCTTTCTGATGTTTTTGGAACACTCAGTACTACAGATGTGGCCAGGAACACACTATGAGTTACATCATTTAGGACTATTCCCAAATCACAGGTTGGATTGGGCTCTAAATTACATTAATTCCTTCAGCAAGAATTCTAAGGCTTGGTCAGACCAGAAGGACATACATTAATGATAGTGATAAGCCCCTTTCTGCAGCCAGGTTGTAAATTTGTGTCCAATGTTACAAGGCCGATAATACTGTTGTGAATGGAGTTATTGTGCTGAATTTGGTCACATAGCATGTCATTCTTGTTCTGTGCCATTCTTCCAGTAGACTCCAGCAGCTGCCAGGCAAGAAGAGGTCAAGTCTGTAGAGAGTGAGATGCCAACCCTCCCTGACAGTGGTTTAGAGATTGTGATAAAAGAGAAGGAAAAAATACCAACTGAGCACATGGGTTAATGGCTACTATTTTAGTCCCTTGGGGCCATTGCCAGCTGCCATTAAATCAAAGTAGCCCTCAGGATCTACTTGGTTTCATGATGAATAATTTAGGTTTTCCCGGTGCAAAACCAGGTTGCAGTGGCTTTGTATGATAGATTCTACAGATCTCCACTGTGGGCACAGCAGTGTGAATATATGGTGGCACATGCTGGTCGCAATGGATCAGCCTACTCTGTCTTCCAACAGCAACAAGCAATAATCTTTATGAACCAGAGATTTTGCACATCCTTAAAGATGCCTTCTTTCTAATATGGATACTCTGCAGTTTTGTGGAACCACTTACTTAATGTTAGTTAAAATCTTCTTTGGTATCCGTGTATTTTAAGGAGTTAACTACGGGTCTGGATATTTTCTACCCACTGAAAAAGTAGTTCATATCTGAATAAATAACTGAAAATGGCTTCTCACTGTTCAGGAAGTACAATCAATTTGAAATTAGGATTATGGAAACATCTGTGAAAATTCAAGTGTCATCTCAATTTGGGCTCATTCAGATCCTGTATTTTTTCTACTTCCCAAGCAGTGCATTTAAAATCTAATCCTAATTAACACACATAGTTTAATTATAGCCAACAAAATATTCTCCTAAAATTGTGTGTGCTGGTTGGGGGGTCGGGTAGGGAGGGAGGAGGCGAGGGGGAAACTAAACAAATGTTCACTGATTGTAAAAATCCTTGTTTCGTTAATAATATAAATCTTTAAAGACTTTAAACATACACTGAAGTTTGCCTCTCATGAATCAAAGTGGCATAAAAAGCACGTAGCAGGCACAGCTCTCCTACTCCCTGTTTCCCCTTGCTCATTTCTTGGCAATTTGAAACAAACAAAGAAACTCTGCACTGGAATTTGAAACTTTCCTTTTTGAGTGGATTTCCCCATAATTTATCACATAAAATATACAATGCTGCTATGGGTAAAAACAAATCACAGATGTTATGGACAGGCCTTGGGAAGATTCTGAAATTCAAGTGAAGAACCAAAAAAGCTGAGGTGGTCTGCTGCTGCAGATTTTGTAGTATGTCAGAAGAACTCCTTGGTACTACAGGATGGTTTGGAAGTCTTCTGAGATTTTCAATACTTTTGACTTTTGTTTTAGCATAAGAGGTCTTGAGAAAACCATTATTTTAGGCTGTTTCAGAATGCACCTGGATCAGACCTCAAAGTGCAAAGTATCCCAGCGTAGGGATACTGTAGTCTCTTATGGACACCACTGGATATCTCAGAACTCCTTTGCTTGCTGAATCTGGGCTGCTGAAGATCTGATTCCTACTCTGCAGCTCTAGCACTTCACCCTGGAATCAAACCTCTTGCCTGTGCCCTTGAGTGTTCCTGGAGTCCCGATTCCAGCTATCCTAGTTCCCCAGAGCACCATTTCATGTCCACCAGCACCACCACAGTCCCTCAAGGTTCTGTTCAGGGTACAAGTAAGAATTTTTTGTAGGGATTTTGGGAAGAAGTTCTTCGAATTATGTAGCAGGGAAACAAGAAGCATAGGCCTAATATTTTGTTGAAAACAATACAGTACCTGGTTCTTAACTTCCTCTAGAATATCCCATTCCTGCTTTGGTCTGCTTTTGTCTGAGGCTCTGTTAAGGTTTCAGGTCATGTAGAATTCTCCATGTCAGATGAATCCTATAAGGATCTCCATATTTTGATGACAAATGCCCTCAAACTTTGATCAGAGGAGCACCACTTCTCATGCATTTCTAGCCTCTTGCTGTTTTGTCATTTACACAGATCTTTCCACTGCATGTTTTGAGTGAAAAGGTTTTCTTTCACAAGGTTGTTCTAGCAGTCTTGCAATAATAAAAGTTGATGGATCTAGATTTCTTCTTATTGATGCCTTTCCAGGAGGTGTCAAGACCAGCATTTTTCCTGCCCTCACAGTAAACTAAAATAGAATTGAGCAGCCTTGGTAACTATTCTATGATTCTATGATTCTATGACAAGGTCAGATATGTTTCCACTTCATAAAATTAAAAGGAGATTAAAATAAAAAATGGACTTGGTAACATCTTTTGAATACAACCCATTCTATCAATCATGACAATGGAAGCAAATAGTAACCAAAATTTTTCTCCTTTTTGGATCAGATTTATATCTGCTTTCAACAAGAAAAGATTAACTTTGGGGTCAACTCTGGCTGATCTGAATTTTCAGGTTTTTTTCTTTCAGGGTGATTTAGAAGATTAAGAAGCATAATTTCTCTGCTGTAAAACTCAGCTTTATATCCCGTCAATAAGACTAAGAACATAATATAGCCCAAATTTGGACCAGAAAATTAAATTAAAATAGGAAGTGTTATTGCAGAAATAGACCTTTTACTCATTTGTTTCTCATACGTGCCTTTGCACTGTATCCACTGACTTGATTGAAAGTAAGTTTTCCTACTGTGTTGCAAGCTCTGCAGAGGCAAAGGCCGCCATAGAAGACTGAGCTGAGATCTCTTTTACCTCATGTCCCACATCCCATTGTCGGAGGGGTTCTAACAGCAGACGCCTCACTGCCAGTGCTGACGGAAGAGACAGCAAGAACAGTTTGATGTTCAGATCCCAAATGGATTTTAAAGTAAACAGTGACTAAAATCACCTTCTGATTTCTGAACTAAGCAAATGTGCTCCTGAAGTAACTTGGGCAGAACAAATACAGAGATTTGCTTTTCAGATGTAAGCTTCAATTTTAAAGAATTCTTTGACTATGTTTATATGAATAGCACTGTCTTAATTTTGGGGTCAAGCACCATAAGTTTTTATCCTAAGCGCATATTTTATCATGCATCAAAAGGGTAGGTAATACAGTAGCTATGGTAGTTTGCTTTCCTTCTCCTTCTGTCCCTGCAATGAATTATAACAGACTCTTCCAGCAGTTTGTTAATAACAAGACAACTTGGGATAGAACTTGCAGTACTGTCTTCTGAATTACCCTCTGTGTTCAAAAAGCATTTCCAGTCATCATTTTCTTAGGTGCTGTGTTGGTGGTACCTGGAGGGGCTCAGTCATTGTTTTTGATAACAAAACCAGCAACTATGCCAGACATTACTGCACAGAGAAGAAATAAAACTTCTTGTAAATTACAGTATTTATGCCTCATTCCCGCTGCATTTTGGGGATGGACTGGTACTGGAGGTGACTTAAAGTGCTTAGTAAGTGCTGAGAGAGATCAATCATCTGCTGTTTTCTCTGAATTAGGAATAGTCCTGGGTGGAAGCCAGTCCCATGCCTTCTAGAAGACCAATGCAAGTGGTGGCTACAACATATCTATGCAGAGTAAGGTATGAGAGCAAATGATGGTTGTAATTCTGAAATGTCTAACCTTAAAAATGTCTGTCAACTCAGAGGACAGCAGCCAGTTTATTTTGCAGGACAGGTGAGAGTAAATGATTTCTGTCTTCTGGTCTCTTTTTGCAGAGATTTCAAAAGCTTTACACATGGGATATAACCAGCTTACTGGATGGGACCACTCTATCCTCACTACTCAGAGCTGGTCTGCAGAAGAAAGACAGATATCCTGAGAGTTGAGTCAAGGCTGCAATTTTCAGGCATCATGGTGATAATCTCAGGAAAGGAACAAGGATACAAAGGTAAGGCTTACTTAACTGCTCATAGCAAGGGGATGTGACAAAAGGACCTGGGACTACAAACATAGCCTTAGCGTTGCTACTCTATGATCACAATGATTAAGGGTCCCGTGTGGCAACTATGGCTTTCTCAAAGCTATCTTAAGAACAGTGTTTTCTCCACCACACACATCCCATAATAAGGTGATTCCCTATGGCGCTTCATGAACTTGTTGAGTCCTAAACTGACCCTTAGCATTTTGCCCTTGATATTTCTGAGCTTTTCCCAGTTAGTAACTATTCAGGGAAAGAACAAAGTTGTAATTATTCTCAGGTCTGAACTCTAAATGCAGTATTATATCCTGTCCTCCCCAAGAATGACATGAGCTAAAAATTGAGCTTGAAATTTATTCTGTAGCAAAACTGTGGAAAGCCAACAAGAAATAATAAAATAAATTGCAGTGACACACATGAGCAGTTAAAATCATGTAAGACACGTATTCAGAACTGCACATGCTTTTTAAACATACTAAAACATAAGTGGGTTAAATTTATCACCTTCCATTTTGATTTAAAAGATGTAGGAGAACATGTAGCTGAGGATTTTCTAAAAGAAGTAGTGATTTGAGCATGTTGGGGGTGGTGGTAGAATTGCTTGTAGTTTTATTCATTTAGGCATATCTTATCACTCCTCCTTTTCTTCCTTCTTGGAGGGCAATGAGAGAACCCAGATGCCAAGCTGTGGAACATGTTCTTCTGACACTAGCATCTGGCTCCTTGGCAGAATCCTCCAACTGTCATGCTGACAGCTTTCCTGTTGTGTCCTCGTATATTTTTATATAAGAAAATTGCAGATGGGTTCTCTTCTCAAACTAATACGCTATTCTGTTGACCCTTATCATGCAGAAATGTGTTGGTTTTATCTGTTTGTGAATGAGACCTTGGCCAAATATACTTCAAAAGGATACTTCTCTGTTCATCTCTGAATTTGTCTGCAAGCTGTCTGGGAAGATGCCAGAATCCTATTACACACCCTTTTTGTGCCTTTAAGCAGTAAGTCCTTCATTCTCTGCTGTACAAATAGATTGCACTTTTTGCAGCAAGCACACTTGTAAAATACAAGCATATTTATTTAATAGTTTCAGTTAAAAAAAATAAAAAAGACCTCCCTTGAAATGGGAAGAAATGTGGTTTGGTTTCCTTTTTTTTTTACTGGAGGTTTTTGTTTGTTTACTTTTCATTTGAGATTACCTAGTATGCTGCTGCCTTGAAGGGGGCTTTTTCCCCCCAGAGTTTTGCCGGAGAACTCCAATGCAGAAAGCTTTGTAATGTTACAGAAGCAGCACAGTGACCTCATTAAAAAAATAATAATAATTTAAAAAAATCCACAAAGATTTCATTTAACATCCTCAAAAACCTCCTGGTATTTTCTAAAGGGAATTTTCATAGTCCTACATCACATTTAGGCACATGCCTAATTTATGTGGATCATCATGAGTAGTCCCAGTGACTTCCCAGTGAAGCACAATTGTGCTCCAATTTAAGGCTGTGCTCAGAGTGAGACTGATGGGTTCTTCACTTCAGGCTTGACAAAGTCCATATTATCAAGATGATAATAGAGAATACTGAAAGTTCCCATGTTACTTCCTTTTGTTTTCCTCCCCTGTATAGGACTCCTCCTATGGATGTTATATATTTGTCTCTTCTAAAAAAATCCAAAGACACAGTTTCCCCTCAAAATCTCAGGTCTCTAAATACATAACTTTGCCAGCATAAATAAGATCAAACATAGATAAGAAAATATTACAAACACACAAACCAAAAATTATGCTCAGTGGAGACTCCAGCTGTATGGGTGCTGTCCATGGCAGCTCTTCAGGGCTCTTAAAAGTTGGCACCCATTGAGAATATTTAGCCATGACTCATGAGCCCACTCAGACTCTGACCTTCCACCCTGCCTCAACCCTGCCCTCAGCTGAAATAGCAGAAACCTGATCCAAATGATTCGCTGATGGTGATATGAAAGATTGCCAGCTCTGATGAAGCCAGGTGGATTCCACTGAGCATGCTCTCTGTCTCCACACCAGGGGAATATCCTTGGAGCTTGAGCGCTGTAAGCTTCTCCTAATTTGTTCTCCTAGCAACAGATATTAAGACTTGATTGACACTGGTTTCTTGTTTGATGCTTTTGCAATAAATAAAGCCATAATAAATAATTTCATTGTTTTCCCACCACGGTTGTTCACATTGTGTAGCTATTAAAAAAAACCCAACCAAAACCCAACCTTGAGTCAGCATTAAAGGAAGAAGTAAGTTTCTACAGGTTTCTCATTCCTATTATCACAAAAAAGAATCTTTATAAATTTCCAGCAAATGTAAGCACACAGAAGCAAAGCAGGTATGGGCATGACTATTATGTTACCTGATACATAGTTCCATATCATTTTTTCATCTCAAATTTGTCATAAATGAAATAAATGACATTAGAACTATTCAGGAAAGATCATAAATATTACGAATGAATTTCTGTATTAAGCATTAACTTTGATGGGGCTGGGATTTCACTGTAGTTTCCAGCTGTATAGTGCAAGTTATTTCCTGCTGTTTTCTTGTTTCTGTTTCAAACATTCTGATTCACCATTGGGTTAATCATCTTCTAAATACTGTCTCCAGGTGGTTTGGGTTTGCTGTTGTTATCTCCATGGCCCCAAGGGACTATACCTTCCAAAGAACTGAGGGGAGCCCAAGCACTGATATTATGCAAGCAATAAAGACAGAAACAAAATACACCAGCAACCGTATCAGCGTGCTTTCGTTTATACCATGTTCTGATTTGAACATACGTGCTTTTTGAAGCACTTAGCATTCACCCTGAAGTCTGAAGCAATTACAGATTGCGTAAGCAAGTAAAAATTATATTTGTTAAAGAGGCACAGAGAATCAAGAGAAATATGTACCATGAACTAATGGGTGGAGTACTATTGAGAGAAGCTTAGTAGGTTGAAGTTTATATTTCAAATATATGAACTGATTTCAGCTAAGGTTGGTAACAGGAGTGCTGTCTTAATATGCTTTATGGCTGCTACTGCATGGTTAAATTCAAAGGGAATGAGCTTCAGCTTTGTCCTCTTATTGACATTTTTTGTTAGAAACATACGGTTGTGTCAGCTGGGATTTGGAACCAATGTTTGGGTCAGGGTTGAGGGTACATTTGCCTCTGTGGTGTTCTAATTTAGGTAGTGCTGAAACAATGAGTTAGTTGGAATAAATACCAGTCTCTGTATTTCATATAAGCTGACTAGCCATGTGCTCACTGTTTGGCATGAGCATTCACATACTGGTGCTACTGATCACTACTGGTGCTGCCAGGAAAAAGCAGTGGGTCATAGTAGTAGCGGACTCTACTTTGAAAGGCACAGAGGCACCCATCTGTCGGCCTGACCCAGTCTCAAGGGAGGTGTGTTGCCTACCAGGGGCTCAGATCAGGGATGTTGCAGAGAGGCTGCCTGGTCTAGCAAGTCCCACTGACTATTACCCACTTCTAGTCGTTCATGTGAGTGCTAGTGTTATAGACAGCAGTAGCCTGGAGACCATTAAGAAGGACTACTATGAGAATGAAGACCTTGGGCCCACTGTAGGAGAGGATCTGGTTCGAGACCATCTTGAGAACCTGAACGTGCACAAGTCCATGGGACCAATCCAGGAATTTCCTCAACCGTGTGGAAGACAGCTTCCTTTTGCAAGTAATAGAGGAGCCGACAAGGAGAAATGCCATGCTTGACCTCGTCCTCACCAACAGGGAAGGGCTGGTTGGAAATGGATGCTCCAGGGCAGCCTTGATTGCAGCGATCATGAGATGGTCGAATTCGAGATCCTCAGGACAGTGAGAAGAATGTGCAGCAAGCTCACTGCCCTGGACTTCAAGGGAGCAGACTTTGGCCTCTTCAGGAACCTGCTCAGTAAGATTCCATGGGATATAGCCCTAGAGCGCAGGGAGGCCCAAGACTCTTGGTTGATATTCAAGGATCACCTGCTGCAAGCTCAGGAGCGATACATCCCTACTAGAAGGAAGTGCTATAGGAGGGCCAGGAGACCTCCTTGCATGGATAAGGAGCTGCTGAGGAAAGTTTGAAGGAAAAAAGAGGCTTATAAAAGGTGGAAGCAAGAACAGGCGGCCTGGGAAGAATACAGGGATGTTGTCCGGGGAGCTAGGGATTAGGTTAGGAAAGCTAAGGCCCACTTAGAATTCAACTTGGCTAGGGATGTTAAGGATAACAGGAAGGGATTCTACAGGTACATTGCAAATAAAAGGCAGACTAGGGACAACGTGGGCCCTCTCCAGAAGCTCTCGGGAGAACTGGCTACCCTGGATTTGGAGAAGGCTGAGGCTCTTAATGACTTCTTTGCCTCGGTCTTCACCGGAAAATGCTCTGACCATACCACTCAAGTCTTGGAAGGCAGACGCAGGGACTGTGAGAATGAAGACCCTGGGCCCACTGTAGGAGAGGATCTGGTTCAAGACCATCTTAAGAACCTGAACATGAACAAGTCCATGGGACTTGATGAAATCCATCCACGGGTCCTGAAGGAGCTGGCAAATGAAGTTGCTAAGCCACTGTCCATCATATTTGAAAAATCATGGCAGTCAGGTGAAGTTCCCAATGACTGGAAAAAGGGAAATATAACTCACATTTTCAAGAAGGGGAAAATGGATGACCGAGGGAACTATAGACCAGTCAGTCTCACCTCTGTGCCTGGCAAAATCTTGGAGCGGATACTCCTGGAAGGCTGAGGCACATGAAAAACAACAAGGTGCTTGGTGACAGCCAGCATGGCTTCACTAAGGGGAAATCCTGCCTGACCAATTTGATGGTCTTCTATGATAGGGCTACAGAACTGATGGAGAGGGGTAGAGCTGTTGATGTCATCTATCTGGACTTGTGCAAAGCGTTTGACACTGTCTCACATGACATCCTTGTCTCTAAGTTGGAGAGACATCAATTTGATAGGTGGACCACTCGGTGGATAAAGAACTGGCTGGATGGCTGCACACAAAGAGTTGTGCTCAATGTCCAGCTGGAGACCAGTAATGAGTGTTGTCCCTCAGGAATCGGTGTTGGGACCGGTCTTGTTCAACATCTTTGTTGGTGACATGGACAGTGGGATTGAGTGCGCCCTCAGCAAGTTTGCAATGACACCAAACTGTGTGGTTCGGTTGATACGTTGGAGGGAAAGAATGCCATCCAGAGGGACCTTGACACGCTTGTGAGGTGGGCTGATGCCAACCTGATGAAGTTTAACCATGCCAAGTGCAAGGTCCTCCACCTGGGTTGGAGCAATCCCAGGCACAGCTCCAGGTAGGGCAGAGAAGAGATTCAGAGCAGCCCTGTGGAGAAGGACTTGGGGGTGTTGGTCAATGAGAAAATGAACATGAGCCGGCAGTGTGCGCTTGCAGCCCAGAAAGCCAACCATATCCTGGGCTGCATCAAGAGGAGCGTGACCAGCAGGTTGTGTGAGGTGATCCTGCCCCTCTACTCTTTTCTCATGAGACCTCCCTTGGAGTATTGTGTACAGTTCTGGTGTCCTCAACATAAAAAGGACATGGAACTGTTGGAACAAGTCCAAAGGAGGGCCACGAGGATGATCACGGGACTGGAGCACCTCCCGTATGAAGATAGGCTGAGCAAGCTGGGGCTGTTGAGCCTGGAGAAGAGAAGTCTGCATGGATACCTCATAGCAGCCTTCCAGTATCTGAAGGGGGCCTATAGGGATGCTGGGGATGGACCATTCATTAGGGACTGTAGTGAGAGGACAAGGGGTAATGGGTTCAAACTTTAACAGGGGAAGTTTAGACTGGATATGAGGAAGAAATTCTTTACTGTGAGGGTGGTGCGGCACTGGAATGGGTTGCCCAGGGAAGTTGTGAATGCTCCATTGCTGGCGGTGTTCAAGGCTGGATTGGACAGAGCCTTGGGTGGCATGGTTTAGTGGGAGGTGTCCTTGCCCACGTCAGGGGGTTGAAACTAGATGCCCTTCAGGTCCTTTCCATCCCTAACTCTTCTATGATTCTATTTAGGTTATTACTGTTATAGAATCATAGAATAGGTAGGGTTGGAAAGGACCTTAAGAACATCTAGTTCCAACTCCCTGACATAAGCAGGGACACTTCCCACTAAACCATGCCACCCAAGGCTCTGTCCAATCCAGCTTGAACACCGCCAGCAATGGAGCATTCACAACTTCCCTGGGCAACCCATTCCAGTGCCTCACCACCCTTACAGTAAAGAATTTCTTCCTCATATCCAATCTAAACTTCCCCTGTTTAAGTTTGAATCCCTTACCCCTTGTCCTCTCACTACAGTCCCTCATGGTGAGTCCCTCCCCATTATCCGTATAGGCCCCCTTCAGATACTGGAAGGCTACTATGAGGTCTCCATGCAGCCTTCTCTTCTCCAGGCTGAACAGCCCCAACTTGCTCATCCTGTCTTCATACGGGAGGTGCTCCAGTCCCCTGATCATCCCCGTGGCCCTCCTTATTTACTGTATTTTCTGTTGTGTTCATATTTAGGTGATTACTGTTGTGATATGCATGCCTTTATCACATGTTCATATCATTTTGAATGAGAATTATCACATGTATGATGCTTTTAGGTATGGGGTTTGTTTCCTACTTCAGCTATGGTTCCTGTAGGCAAACAATTTACCTTATCTTCTTTCTGTATAAGAGTGATAGTGCTTTCCTCTTTACAGAAGAATTCAAAAAGTAGATTTTTCAGTGGTTGTGAGATGCTTAACTACTGCAATAATAAAGTACATATCAAAGCTTGGGATTTTATGAAGGCAAGTTAGGGATACGTAGGAATGTCAGTTAATAGGATGAGGACTTGGATTCAATAGATTGAGAATTCATACACTGAGGATCATTATCAGATACAGAATTATTTTAATTCAAAGAGGCAATAATGTTAAGTGAAAAACTTAGACGGAAAGTGTAGAATTCTTGGGATGAACAAAGATTTTACTGTTTGTAAACTCTTTAAGATGTTTGTTCATCTTCAAAATATCAGCATCCACAGAAAACAAATTAAATTGTTCCCAAGTCTTTCTGGATTAGTGAAGAAAATAAATATCTGAAGCTTGTTAATCATATAAACAAAAACTGTGATGAACTGGTTGTTCTATATGCTAATGGTGGGGTGTCAAGAAAAGAGATAAGGCTAACCAAGGGCTGGATCAAATGTTGAATAAATATCACCTTTCAGTAAAGGTGGTGATTGAGGAGAATAATGTCTGATCACTTATTCATTCCTATCCCCACAACTGTTCTTTCTTTCCAAATTCAGTCGCAGGTTCAAGCTGTTGCCCTGCCTAGACACATGTCATTTGATGGTTCCTCTAAGGCCATGCAGATCAGAAGGTGTTCCATCATTTGTATTTTTCATGTTTGTAAGTCTCTAAATTGTAATAGACCCAGTTCTGGAGATTAAATTTTTTTCTTGCCTTCCTAAGTGATGATTCTAAGGTTTTCAAATTTCCCAATCTCTTTCTGCAAGAGCAGCATGAAGTGTCATGACACAAAGTTTTTTTATTACTCCATTAAATATTACAAACTTAATGATACATTCAAAAAGCCTTCTGAAGTTGAAGAGTTTCCAGAGCTGCATGGTTGTTTTGAACAATTTCAATCTACAACAACAAAAGTTATTTTAAGAAAATTAAGATAAAGCAATAGGAATTATATCCAAGCAAAAGCAAAAATTAAGTTTCTATACTTCAGAATCAGAGAATTTGGACAACATCCAGTCTTTATGCTGACTACAAGCCTAGTATTAAGAGTTTTTTAAATGTGTGTTTACAATGCAAAGATTGAGAACAGCCAATATAGTATCTATACCTAAAAAATGAAGCAAAAAAGTGATCCAGGAAACTACAGACTTCAAACAGAATTTCAGCAGTATGCAGGTTTAGAACAGATTCTAAAGGAAAGAACATGAAGAGAAATTGAATACAGTTGATTACAACATTGGTTTCACAGTGGTAGATCATCTTAGATAAATCCAGTATTTTTTTAAATTAGGTGGTAGATTTCTTAGGCAATGACAATGGATTGAACTTTATTCTTGAAGTTAGTAATTATTTTTACAAGAGAACTGTCAGAAGAGCAAGGAACTGCTAAAAGGAGGGACTATCACAAATGTTCTCATGGTTGGTCTCAGAAACAATCCCCATTTAACATACTGAATAGTGACACAGGAGATAGATATAGGAGTAAGAAGTGCATATGCATATGGGAGTTGTACAGAAAACATAAAATGGGAAAGCATCACCTTAACAAAGGATTGGATCATCCTTTGTTAAAAGGAAAACCAGATGATTTTGTTAATGCAAGTGATGAGATGAAATTTAATAGCACAGATTGCAAAAGCAGGGATTTAAGGACCAGTAACTAGAATCTGTCTTGAATATAATATGCATTTATCAGTTGAAGGTAGTGGAAATATGGATGTAATAGTTTTCCTTCATAATGATTATCAGTTGCCACGTAGAACAACTTTTAAAGTCTATGGTAATTGTAAAATCTAGTATAATTGTAAGATGCACTATCCATGTTTTTTTCATTGTTAAAAGCAGTGACAAGGCCTCATTTATTTTATATAAAGTTATGGCCACTTGTATTCATGAAAGATAACCTTAAAACAGAAGAGAAAGACTACTGGTATGCTTATAGGAATGGAAAATTAATCTCCTAAAAGAGATTAAATGAGATGGTTTGTTAAGCCTAGACAAACAAAGGTTGAGAGGGGACAGGAAGATTCCTCAGAAATATATTCAGGAGTGTTAAAGATGAAGAATAGCTGTTTAACTAAAAAGGTAATAGTGCATAAGAACAATGGTTCTAAAATTATAAATAAACATAGAGTGGTTTTTAGCAGAAGTTTTCTCACTACTCTTGGAGTTAAATTTTTTGCATATAATAGCAATGGAAAAAGCTGAAATTGCTTGAATATAATAATTTATAGAAGAGTATGTTTAAAACTGGTGAATTTCTGGAACAGGAAAAGTGCAATACAAGTGTTTGGATATCCAGCATGTAGGTGTAACTGAAGGAGACTGACATAAGACTGAAATGCAGTTTGTGTGCAACCTCCTCATATTGCAGACATACTGTGTTTCAGAGTTTCTACTGGTTTCTCAAAGGGACTAGCAAGGAACTTGCTTCATTCATTCTTAGGCAGAGCTTGTCCACTCTCCCTCCCTCCCAGTATAGTCAGATTGGCAGGAATATGTAGCCTTTCTTTTGCCTTTCTCTGAAGGTTTGGGTATGATTTGCTTGCTAGGATCACCAGGGTGATTTGCTATACCTCAGCAATCTGCTATTAGAGAGGGCTTCTCCTGTCCTCCTCTTGCAGGACTTCACACTTCCATAAACTGGTGTTTGGTTACAAGTTTGTTAGAGTGTGCGAGGAAGCTTTTGGTGACTTCCAGAGATTGGTGACATGTGGCACAGATTATGTGAAGTAAAGCCTTGACTGTGTGGTTGTATCTGACAGTACTGGGATTCTACATACTGGTGCGGCTTCAGGTTTCATGCGCCTGCTAATGTGCTAGTGCTGTGATGTTGCAGTTGGGCTGGTACCTGCTGTGTTGAAGTTTTCTTCAGAAATCCGTATCAACTTATCAACAACATGCAGTTGCTTCTCTGGAGAAATTCAAAACAGCTACAGTAATAAAGGACATGCACTTCTGGAAAGTAAAAAAAAAAAAAAAAAAAAAGAGGCTCTACAAAGTGTTTGTTAAATGATTTTAAATTATTATAAACTTTTTCCTTCAGTTTTAAAGTAAAATTGTACAATGCCTTTAGCTCTTTCTTCCCCCCCCCCCCCCCCCCTCCCGGCCCCCCCCTTCTTTTGGTAGTGAAAACCAAAACTAAACTGATTGGGGTTTCACACATATTGGAAAAACCACTAAAGATATCTGAATATTTTTCATGGTATTATTTTTGTCTCGATTTCCAACATAATTTTTACCCGAAGACAGTTAGACTTTCACAACTCAGAACTGTCCATTCTCAGAGTGAATCATTTGTAAATTAGTGGTTTTACAAAGGATCTGAGAAAAGTCTAAGTTTCAAACTGAATTTTGGCTTCTCACAGACTCAAAAGGAGATGGATGAACTATGAGAAAAAAATCTGCCACAGAGATTCACTCATCTGCATGTAGACTGAAACCAGTAGATTTTTGCGTATCAGTGGTATACTCATGATCTGCCTGGTCATATTTAGCAGAAATGCTTGAAATATCTTATTCAAATTGTAAAATGACATAACGTTAACAAATATGGAGATTTTTAGACAGACTGAAGCTCCATCCGGTTGCAACAATGTGGAATTAACTGTTCATGCCTATAAGAATACGATGAAGACATGTCATTTGTGGTCCCTTGCCACTATCACCCTGTGTCCTAAATGCTATATCTGCGTCCGACAAGGCTTTGCCTGAAAAAGCCTATTGGTTACTTGTAACTTTTACTGGCTTCAGTGATTCTCTCTTGAGTGTTCCAGTGTAGCTGTCTTCAAGTCTTGCACAATTTGAACATTTTACTGAAGATTTTTTTTCTTAATTGTTGTGGGTTTTTTTAATATATATATAAAACACACACTAGATGCAGATAAAATACTTTTAAAACCCTAGAAACCCCTTTTATATGACAAATTAACCTATATCAAGGATGATAGCACTGTGTTTTGCTTATATGTGTGTGTGTGTGTGTATGTCCAGATGTTGGCATGACTAGAGACAGGTTAACAAACCATAAATCTCATAAATAATAAATCAGTAACAAGTCAAATTTTCATGCAAGAAGAGGCTAATGAAAGCAGCTGGGATTGGAAGTGAAATTAGGTTTTTTTCCCAGAAAAATCTTCTAAGATACACTACATTTGACCACCTTAGATCAATAATCCTACACCCTTTCCAAAAATTCCCAGGTTTCATTGCCTGAGGACATATCCTAGTGATATATTACTGGGATAAGTCCCCTCCCAACAGCTGTTCTGGCTGTGTCCTGTCTCAACTTCTTGCGTACCCCCAGCCCACTCACAGGTGGGGTGGTGCAAGAGGCGGAAAAGGGCTTGGCTCTGTGCAAGCACTGCTCAGCAGTAACTGAAACATCCCTGTGTTGTCAACACTGTTGCCAGCACAAATCCACAATAGAGACCTGTACTAGGTACTATGAAGAAAATTAACTCTATCTCAGCCAAGGTCATTGTCCATCCCTTATTCCTTACTGTTTATGTAATGCTCAGGTCCAGTACAATCTCATTAACCACCACCTGTCCTTCCTGTCCTTTGGTATAATATGCAGATATCATTCCTCTAGTCTATAGGACATTTTAAAATGTCTGTAAAATGTCCAGAAATGTCCACAAAATACCCACTGAGTTAATATAGTTCATTACTTTGGGCTCTATCTGTTATGGTGGTCACTCAGGACAGGAGATGGTGTGTTATGTGGAGTTACTGGGCATTAAAACCAGCTCCGGTTGGGTCACTGCTGCACTTGCATTGCTGCTTGTAAAACTTGTCCTCCATTGATTCAGGCGTTTCCTGCTATAGTACTTTCTATAACATGCAACTCAAATCATGGGCTACAATGATTTAAAGATATTTCCATTACAATATTCTCCCCACCCCAGGTCCCATTGGGGTTGCAATGAACTCCTGCCTTTGCACCTGCTCTGGCCTGGGCTTATGCACAGACTGCAGTCCCTTAGGGGAGTAGCTGCTCCAAGTGGAGCCTTATCTATGTGCCACAGTCTCTTCAGGGGTATACCTGCTGTGGTGAATTGATCCACAGCCGCAATAGTTTTGAGGTGCACCTTTTCCAGTGTGGCCTTGTCCATGGGCCAGAGCCTTCAGAGGTATACCTGCTACAGTGTGGCCTTTCACAGAGCCACAGTCCCTTCAGGAGTGACCCTGCTCCAACACGGCATTACCCCTAGCTGCAGTCCCTCCAGGTGTGTACATGCCCTGTTGTTGGCTTATTCTTGGCCACATGTTTTGGGGTGCTCCAGCATGACCTCATGCATGCTTTGAGGTGTACCTTCTCCTTGGGCCACAATCCCTTCAGAGGTGCACCTGCACAGTCATAACCACAGCCACCAACGCTTTGAGATACGTATGCTCTGCCATGGGTTTATCCACAGCCACAGATGCTTTGGGGTGTCCTGCTCCCACATGGCCTCATCCGCAGGTAACAGTCCCTTCAACTCAAGCTCACACTGGAGTTCCAGCCTGTCCAGTACAGTACAGAAACAGGGGTGATGCATAGCCACCGCTGTTACCAAAATGTTCCCAGGCACAGCAGAGTAAGATGCTAAGCAGTACAGCACTACAGCAAGAAGCAAAAGCAAAAAGCAGCCACTAATGAGCACTAGACTCTAAGATGCATAAAAGCAAGCAAGCCCCATGGCAAGCACAGGAGCCTGACAATTAATAGCTAAACAGCAATAACAGCTATAAATTCGATCTAGCACAATGTATAGTTATATATTTTAAGTGCTAGTTTTTAATAATGAAGTTATGACTGGATCTAAAAAACTCCACTCTGTTCACTGGGGTTTGAATTAGGGCAGACTACAGGGGATTGTTTGTGGATGCAATTGAGAATAACTTCAAAAGTGACATAGGCTGAGATCCTTAAAACTTAAAGCTCAGGCTTTTTGCAACCCTGAAAGTGTCTGGATTTACTAGGCACCTAATTTTGAGGTCTTGAACTTATAATTGCACCTAAACTTTATGCCATGAGTAAGTGTGCAAATGCACCTTAGATCTTCATCTCGAAAGGGTCAGGAAACCAGACCAGATGGAATTACCTGGGGTTTGACTGGTGCAGCCAAAATTCTTCTTTCTGTCAACTTTTGCTTCAGCGTCTCTGTGCTTAGCTTGTTGGCTTCTGTGAATCTTGTTCATAAGTGCCAAATTCTCTTTATGCAAGCAAGACAGGCCATGCTGCTTAACTTTAACAGTGGCCAAAAGTTGGGAATTGGAATATTTGCAACATTTGGCATTTGTCAAATCACTTTGCAGATCTAGCCCAAGTTCTATATGAACTTGCCTGACAATATTCCCTTTTATTGCAGGTCGACTGGGCTAAAAAAGGAGTGTACACAGTCTTCTGGATAGAATTATTACTAGGTATTGAAACCAATGGGTTTCTTGTGGTCACAGATCAATAATTTAGGCCAGCACTTTTTTCAGGTGGGAAAATGAATGTTTTTTTTTAATAATTGCAGGACGCTACACTGACCTCAATGAGGGTGTTAATTAGCAATGTGATGTATTAAATATTAAATATTAATCCTAATTAATTCCTTGTTAGCACAGATAAGTAATGAACAATGATAGCAGCTTTCCACTCCAAGACATTCTCAGGAACAAGAGTTGAGCAGATTCAGCAACACACAACCAGCTAGCCACTACACAGCACCATCTAGGCAGTTCCTGAGGTAACTCACATTGTGTTATTGCATGTTTATGTAGAATAAAAGTTTTTTCCCTGACATATTTGTGTAGATGTTTTTTACACCTCAGGCTGCATCCTGCTTTTGTTTACCCCATTTACCTGCAAGTCTCTGTTTCTGTAGAATTCTTCTTACTCAGAACAGTGACAGAGTAGGAGCAACCACAATACTGCAAAAGCTGAGACAGAATGAACAAACAGCTGGGGGATGGCAAAGGTCATTGAGGAAAGCAGAGCTGTGGAGTGTTAAGCCTAATGGTAAAGTGGTCAAACCTGCTGGTCACAGCATGCTGAGAGCATGCTGTAAAGAAAAGTCCTCTTGAGTGTGGCATAGCTCTAGTTAACAGAAAGGATTTAGGGACTCAGGAGACACTTCTGTTCTATCACGTTAATTTAGATTTAAGTTCACATTTAAGTTAAATTTTCCTGGCTACTCATAGTTAGACTTTGGCTCACCCTTTAGGCTACTTCTGCACTTGAGAAAGTCAGCTGTGATGTAGGACTGTCTTTGGTCTGAACCCTGCCCATGAAGGAAGAATTTGTTTGACTGGCAGTAGGTCAGGCTTGAGATTGCTCACCCATCAGTTGACTAAATTGATGTGTGAACTCAGACACTTGAAGCCTGTGCTCAGAATACATAGGGTAACAGACTCATGGGATCCAAAAACTGAGTGTATACACCGCAGGCTGGCATTCTTCCAAGGTAGGGAGTTGGCTAGGTTTTGATATTCAAGTGATAATAGCTGAATCACTGAATCAAACAACCAAGCATTTTTACAGAAGGGTTTGGCAGAAAGAAAGATGTTGCTGTTAATCTGTAAACTGGCTGTTGAAGTTTTAGAGGCTGTTGTGGAAAGGCAAAGAAAGCATGAATCACACAGTAAGAAAAATCAGAGGATAGATTTATGATCATTAAGAGGTCTGAGTGGCTCTGCTTAGAAAATGAGAACTTGGAGAATGTGGTTGCATTCTGCAGGACTTGCATTTGGCTTGAGATACCACTATGTGCCATGGAATAATAAAGGTGATTTTATTGCTTGACTTGATTTAACAACAAGGTTGCTGTCCAAAGGGCAGTGTGCTGCCCTCCCCACATGCATGTTCCCCCTACTTCGCTTTCTTCAACTATAGCAATAGTGCAACTCATGAGTGAGTCACATCAATAAGCTAACTGTATTTTTTTATGTGTTAATTTTCTGTCAGATCAGTGAACTGAACTGAATCAGCCCTGAATACAAGTGAAACATCAGTAAGGTATGTTTTGGCAAGGGAAAGGAGTGAAGCTGCAACACGCACTTAAATTGAATTCAAGCGCTCAGATATAACTACGTCCTTGGATCCATGGAACTAACATGACCACGTCAGCCGCTGGTTTAAATACATATATCTTTGCTGTTTTTAATAGATGTACTCTAGTTCGCATCTGTTGATCTAGTTTGGTTTAAAAGTGTAAATTCACAAGCCAGTATGCAACTAGTTTCTCTTCCTGTTTTCTTCCTGTTTTTCAGCAGAAAGTTCTGATTCATCTACTCTTTAGGAAACTCTTTTTGGAAAAAAAAAAAAAGAAAGTCTACTATAAATCCATAAAAAGCAGCTTGAAGTCAAGCAAAAGGATGTCTCTCTAGCTAACTTTATGGGCTTATTTTGAAATTGTCTCTGGCCAAAGACATGCCTAAGACTCTGGACTTTGCATGCCCGAATGTTAACGCATCTACATTTGTGTACATGCACTTGTGTTGCAAAAAATATTGTGTATTAGCATTCCAGTAATTGTTTCATTAGTCTTTTATTTCCCAGAAAAGAAAATGAAAAGTCCATGATAGGAAGCAAGAAAGGTATAGTTGCAAAATGCTTAGAAAGCTACAGGTGATAATTTTTTATTTTTTTATTTTTCAATAATAAAAGCCACTGATGATATCTACTCTTGTTGTTGAGGACTCTCCTGTCACAAGACCTTACAGTTTGTCACGAAACCTTACAGTTTGTGATTACTGAAGTAAGATGCAGAGATAGGTGGAAATTCTTATGAGGTCTCCTTTCTGGGTCAAGAGAAGGGGTGTCTCCAACCTTGGCATGTTCAGCAGAATGTAGGGTTCAGGGATGTTAATCACTTCTGCTCTTATCAGACAGCTTTATTAAGATCAATGGGTTTTGTTACCTAATTAGAAGGGACCTAGAGCAAACTTCTGAGCAATTATTAACACAAGTCCACATTTGCTGCAAGTACTGGGTACCTTTACATGCACTGCAATAGCTGGGAGTTACACAATATCTATATCATTTTTCACAGCTTTGTCATTAGCTGGTAATGATTTGATTATTTTGCAGATGAATCACAGTATAAATCTCTTTCACAAACACTACCTCCAAGTATTAATCAAAACCATTAAGGCAAAGCAGTCAGTGCAAATTAAAAAATTTGCATGTCTAAATTAAAAATTACAGTAATACATCATAAATAAATCTTTTAAATTCTCTATGGTCTGTAAGAGCATCCCCTTTTTGTGCCTGTAATGAGCCCATGAATACAGTTCCTTTTTTCCCCCAATCTTTTTAATCAGGCTGTAATCAAATTTTATAGGTAGAATTCAGGTCTTTCACTTTGAAGCCCACATTGGATCTTATTTGAGAAAGAAATTACTTTTCTCTCCTCATGCTTCTGGAACCCAGCAAGAGTGAAAGACATAGACTCAAAGACAAGAGTGAAAGACAGGAGTTCAAACCCATCACATATAATTTGCAATGTCTTTGTCTATAACAAAGTAAATATTTGCAAAGAGTGATATATCTTATGCAAATAACTTTGAACTATGAAGAAAACGACTGAGTTGTGTTTTAGGTACTATTTCATTTTAGAACTATCAACACCTTATTTCCAGCATGGAAAAGATTAGAGGAACCTTCATTATTATAAGCCACTACAGAGATTTAGAAGACGCTCTTCTTCACTATAAATAAATTAAAAAATGTTAAAGAACAGCTCAGCAGCCTTGCATTTTTCAGCTAATTACTGTCCTTCACTTGGAAAGCAGTGTACAAGGTACAGAAGTTTACTGGCCTGTTGCTGCCATTCCATTTACAAGTTGATGAATTTGGCCTGTAATAAAAATATTCTTTGTCCCCTTTCTCTGACCTCTGGCAAAGGACATATTGTGAAGAAAATTCTTGCAAAGCAACAAATACAGATTTCGAAGTGTTTGCCAGTTGACACTTAAGAGCAATGACCTCCCCTGCAACAAGTTTGCTGTGACCAGTTCCAGTATCAGCTGTTGTTTTGACTGTGATCTTTTGGCTTCCCTGTCTCACAGCAGCCTGATGACTGAACAACCAGCTCCAAAAGGGACCTTTGTACTAACTCTGGAACGACACTGAGGAAGAACCCCAGGATCCAAACCTTTCTCCTGCAGTAGTTTCCTTTCAAGGTCAATGGCTTTTGTTTTCTTTCAGTAAAAAATTACACATAAAAGATTAATCTTAGCAAAAACCAGGGAAAAAACCAAAACAAACAAAAAAAACCCAGAACAAAACAAAACCAAGCCACCAAAGAACAACAACAACAAAATTAGTTAAAAGCAGAGTAAAAGGAAAAAATCTGACTTGATTTGCACATAAACTGTCAAAACATATAATAAAAAACCAAAACCAAACCTTGCATGTCTTATGTTCCCCTGCCAGGGATTGCCCATGTGAAGAATCATGGGCTTAGTTGATTACTCAATTGCTCGCTCTGCTCTTTGGGTGGCTGAGGACATAAAGACCTTTATGATAATTACTACCTTACCTTTCAGAGGTAACAGCACACATACCTAAGAATGTACTTCAAGACAAGTCTGAATATCTGCTCTAGCCAGTTTCTGCATGGTTGCTTTAAATTGTTCATTTGTCATTCCTTTTGTTGCATTCCACTGTACATACATAAGTAGTTCAACATTACATTTTCAAAATAAAAGGAAACCCTGAAAGTTTGCAGACAGAATTGCATTTCAGGAGGTTTTGTTTCATGGATAATTTGATTTAGCCTTCCAGTCCACAGATAGATAAGGTAATTTTTGTTAAATTTTATTTAAATTCAGGAACTGAAAATCAAGTTCTAATATTTTGGGCTAGACCTTTTAGATTGGGTGATATGGTTTGTAATTTGGCAACTCTATAATACTTTTTATGTATACATTCAAAATGGTTTCCAAAGCATTAAATGTCAGACAATGTTGTCCGAGTATAATAATCACAATTTACCTGTTTTACAGAGGAAATTCAGACTTGCAAACGGTGGACAACTTGTGTCTCAGCATATGAGGTTCATTAGAAGATCTAGGCTTAGGATCTGGTGGTGCTTGTTGGTAATTTGGACAAAACAAAACAAGCACCTTACCAAAAAATGCCATGAATGCATTAGGTATGAGAGAAATCATTTTCAGGTTTACAAGTCATTAACATTATTGGGAAAAAATGAGAGAAACCAGCTTTAATTATTAAAATTGCAGTGAATCTATCACTTCAATTAAATTCAGTCAGGACCATTCAGGTTTCTATAGGTGGAGGATCAGATCCTCCCTTTTTACATCTACAGCTGAAATGTCACTAGCAACTTAGTTTTTATTTTAGATTTCTTTGGACTGACTTGGGATTGTAGAAAAAAAACCTTAGAGCTTAGAAAATGTCACTTCCAAGATTAGTTTGTTTCCTTGAGGCTCAAAGAAAACAGTTTCCAACTCTTCCATTGTTCCATTGTGAGAGGGAACAGGACTTGTTTTGGGCAGTTTTACAAGCCAAAATATCTTTTGCCCTTACAAGACCCATGAAAGTAAGTAATACAGCAGCTTTGACCTCACATTCCCACACCAAGATCAAAAGAGGAAGGAACTTGCTGTGCAGCTGATCTAACATTCAAAATTTTACCAGCGCTGAGGATTATCTGACATTTCCTTCTTATATTATAAGTGTATTTAGACAGATGAAGGTCTCTAGCATTGCTAAATCAGTATTGCACACAATAGAATTTTACAGAATTCCATCTGCCCCTTGTATTTGAATAACTTTTCTAAAGGTTCTAATTCTGTTTCTCCTTTTTTTTTTTATGTAGTGTAGACTTAATGTAAAGCCACTGCATGAGAGAGCAACAGTTTTTCTGTTTAGAAAGTCTCCTAGAAAGCAAATTCTGCTTAAAATGTTTAAATCAAAAGAACATTGTAACTTTAGTATGCAAGTTATTATTTCTGCTTTTAAAATTCTGTACTCCAAAGTTTCCTCTCCACTAATCAATGTACGTACGTAGTAATCATCATGTAGAAGTTCACATATATGGTTCTCAGCATCAGATTTAAGCTCACACATTTATTTTGTTTACAGATTTCAGAAGAGTAAGTCTATCATTGTTGCCTACAGATCTAAGGGCTTCAGGATTACTTTCAGTGCTCTAAAGACAGGCACAGTCCATCTACTCAGTCATATGTATTGGATTTGTTTCCTTAAATGGGGAAGGCAAGAAAACCATGCCTGTCTCAATGTCTTGTAGTTCTTCCTTACCACTAACTTGTTAGAGTAGGTAATGACTTTGCAGGTGGCTTACTGCATCAGTTCTTCAAGTGGAGAGAGGGATTGCATGCGGAGGGGTTAAGAATGGCTGCATAAAGGGACGATTACTTTTATGCACAGGGAAATGTTTGTATGCACAATAGTAAGATCTCTGCTTGAGAAAAGTGGTATTGTGTCTACTTAGATAGAAAATGCCGGGTTTCTAGCTTGAGTCTTCTATGGACTAGTTATTAGGATGGAAATAAGTAATTAGTATTCATTATTTTAGCGTTATCTTAAGCAGGTGTTTTCTTTTATTTATGGCCTAGAATTTTCACCTTATAGTCTGACCCTTCCAGGTGCTCCATACGAAATTATAAACTTTGTTCATTCTGTTCAGACAAAGGTTTTTGCAATTCTTAATATCATTCTATTCTTAATGAAAATTTAAGATCTTTTAGGAAATGCAGTACCACTTTTAATTAAAGAAGGAAGGAAAAAGTTCACACAGAATAACCTGGCACAATAGAATGAGTTTGGGATTTGTAAGAGTATTTAAGCATTCTTTGCTGTATCTAGATTGGGGAGCAGCTGAGTTCCGTGTTGTCTAGTCTGCTGTCCAGACTGGGACCCTGGCAAGATTGCCATGGTGCAATTCACCTGTGGTCCTACACACTCAGATCTCCTTCCTAGGCCACTCCAAGTGCACAGTAGAATGCCCACAGATAGGATTTGAAAAGTGATACTGCGCTCAAAGGTATAGCAAAAACCCCAATGATGTTGAAAAGGAAAAGCATACATACCCCAAAGTCATTAGTACCTTCTACTCAACCAGTTTTTTGAATGAACATTTTAGTGATTAGGAGGGAATATTGCTTTTATTTAACTCTTTAATAAATATTATTTTAATCAATGCCTGCACTAAGCAGCAGGAAGATATTTTCTAAGAAATCTATTGAAATAGACAGTGAGGATTCTCAAGCCAACCTGTTTTGTTTTTAACTATCCAATAAGATTGCTCAGATTAACAGGTCACTCAGACTTTTCCAGGCTCTCTTCATGCTGGTGGGACAGGCAAATGCACCAGATAGACTTTTTAAGTAACTGCACAGTTAAAGTCTGGACAGTTTTACTATATAAGACTTGCCAGCTAAAGCAGAGAGACTGACAGTGTGGAAACAGCTTGTCAGAGCTCAGGTCATGGTTAAAAACTGCTAATGTTAATGCTGACAGCCTGTAAAGTCCCTGCTATCCATGATACCTTTAGTTAAGTTATAAAACACTCTAGAGGACTATATCTATTTCCTCCTTGTTCATTATTTTATTCATTTCTGTCATTACTGAAAATATTTCATTATTTTGGTGAATATCCCTTGCTTTAATCTGTGTGATTCAAGCCTGTCAGTGGTACCCAATGCTGCAGCATCCAGCTCCTTTGTAAAGAGAAAGATGCTCTTGCATATAGCTAAGAATATATATGTTGACCATGTAGCATCTTGCTCAATCACGCTCCCTGGGCTGCATAAGAATTCTCTCTGATTTAGCTGATATTTGCTACAAATAAGGTCACGAAGAGGGGCGGGCACGTGATTTTTCCAATGGACACTAGGAAATAAGTATCATTGCTCTAATTCTGCTGAGAAATCACAAAACATTAAGAGCTGTATTTTCTTCCTGCTGCACCAGGAAATCCAAATCCATCAGACCGAATCCACAGAAGGTAGTTGTACTCAGAGGCCTGGGTACTGAGGGCAAATCTGTTACATAGGATAGTCCATCCTTGCTGTGAGACATGCTTTTTATCCTGCATAAAGTCCAGCACTCTCTCTATGAAATAGAACTTCTTAAACTAAACTGTCTTGTTATCGTTTTAATCTGGGATCAAGCCTTTGCTTCCTCTGCGTACTTATCTAACACACTCTTATTATCACTAAGTAGTCCCTTGCCACTAGAGAACCCATGTGGTCACTCCTGCCATAAGTCAGATCTAAAAGCTGTGTTAGAAAAAGCTGTTAGAGGTAAGAGCTGTGGAAAAGATGCACCCTCATAATATGCTAGGCACAGATTTATCTGGGAAATTAAGGAAGACTGGAAACCCTTTTTTTGCTATTTGTTCTACCAGAATTTGAGAAGTTGCTTGCAAATCCATTGAACATACTCTTGGCCAAGGAGAAGAAAATACAGCATGGATGTAGTGATGTGTACTATAGAAGTCACAGACTAAAAGAAGAGCAAGATACAAGTAAGAGTACAGGTAGAAATAGAATGCAGTAGAAATAAAATTTAGAAAAACAGAAATAAAAGAATGAGGGAATAGATTTCAAGTCCAGGAATCCCCCTCACAGTTATTCTGGGGTTTTCCCCTGCCAAGCCAAACACAGCAGTGAAAGTACTACAGAAATAAAAAGTTTGCAAAATAACTCCATGCTGTCAAAGACATCTCACTATTAAAAGACAGTCTATGTAAGAGCAAAGGTGGAGCTTAGATCATTCAAATCTGAGCTGAGCCTTTTCCTGAAACAGAGCATACTAAAAAGGGAAGAGCTATTCCTTTGGAATGATCACAGAATTACGGAATGGTTGAGGTTGGAAGAGACTTCTACATATCACTTAGTCCAGCCTCTCCTGCTCAAAGCAGTCAGATTTATCTGTTAATAGCTGTGAAAAGAATTGCATCATAAATACTGTGTAAGTAGCATGTAGAGAGAAGGTAAAAAATATCATCAATTGATACATCTACTTTTAAAAGCTCTTTGAAAACGTGTTACATGGCTAACAGTTCTTTGAGATGTATAGCTTTCAGGATAAAGCACCTCATTTCTCAAAATTATCTTTCCCAAATGTGGATACTTTGTCATTAGTAGCCATTGATGAAAATAAAACTAAAACTTAGTGCGCTTCTTTTCTTAAAGTCTTGCACCAATATCTTCTGCAGCAGTCAGATTCAATTTGGTCTTACAGTATAATTAAACAGATTCTTGTCAACATGTCTGTTTAAAAAACATTCTGTTGGGCAGAAATTCTCCACTCTAGAAAATGTATAAACTTTTCTTTAGTCCTTTGTCCTTATTTTCATTATAGGTAAGCAGAAGACATATGCTTGTAGCACAGGAAAGGTGATGCTGAAATAATTGCTTACACACGACAAGTTAAATGTTAATTATTAGAGAATTGTCCCATGTTGACTTTCTCATCTAAGCAAATGGCACATAAATTACTGAAGCCTGACAAGTAGCTTCCTATTTTGTCAAACTTTTAGAACTGTTTTAGTTTCAGGATACTTGGTAGCACATCGACATTTTCATTTTAAAAGTCTTTTTTCCCTTTTTGATGTTGACAGCATGCCCTGCTTCTCCTTTTTACCAGTCTGACATACTTTCTCTTATTCTAGATAGTACTTATTTTTCACACTGACTTCTAGTGCCTTTCTTTCTAATCCTTTTCTTGAAAAGTTCGAAGTCCCCCTCTTCCCAGCTCTGAAACTTAAATAGATTTCAGAAGATGCAACACAGCTCTTAGTACGTTAACAGCTAGGAATCTGACATGTAACGTAAACAGGAATGAATCTTGTATGAGCTCTGCAAGGTTCGGTCTTTGATGAAATATGGTTTATATGTTCTCTCATCATAACAAAATGCAATATTTGGACCAAAAGAGTTCTTAATGTGCAGTAGGTTTTTTGTTTAAGTTTCTTTTTTCTTTTCTAATTGACAAGGCCACTGCAGCATCGGCCCTGTTTCCTGATGTAACAAATAGCTCTTTCATAGTATGAAAGTGCAGCACATGTAGTGTCACTTCTTTGGCTGAAGCATGCTAATTCTGTTCCATTGTAGTGGAGTCACACTGATTTACACCGGCTAAAAACTTGGCTCACCTTGTATATCAGTTCTTTTCATCACCAGAGAATCTTTTAGCCCTATGTGAGTAACACTCCATTTCAATGTAAGCTTTGTCTGAGTTATCCTGACTGCAGGTTTTACCTTCAGGCAGCAAAAGCAATGGGATGCCTGTAGCGAGACAGTTAAGAAGAAGAGTAACATGTTGCCTATGAGGTGAAATACTGCGGCACTGGGAGAAAAGGAAAGGAAGGAAAACTTCATGTGATAGTTTCCTTGGATAGCCATGAAGAAGCCTTACATGAAAACAGAAGCATGACTGCTATAAGATAATATTCTTTACTGGGGCAAATACATATATTTATGTGCACTACTAGAGAATATATCACAGTGAGCACAAATAAACTTGTCAAAGTTTGTGGTATCTGACAAGATAAAAGGAACAGTCAAAGTAACAATATGTGTAGGGCCAAATGTTCATGCAATTTATGTTTCTAATTTAATTCTATAAGACAGAATCTGGCACTCCAAGAAAGTTACTTGCTAAAAAGAAATTGCATATTTCCTATGGAAGGCCTACATGATATTCCTCCTATTTTACTCAATGCTTAGTCGAAAGGGGCTTTTTGAAATATCGTTTCAGTAGGTTCCGTATAGTAAAATCTGTTGCTCTGTATTTGGATCACATTTGAATTGTGGTTATGCTTCTTTCCTTTTCTTGTCTCTCCCTCCCACCAGCACACCCCCCCCCCCCCTTTTTTTTTTTCTCATTCTTTTTCTTACTCTGTGGATTCTCAGCTGTAGGTGACATTATTGTGATGGCTGTATTTCAAAGGCCTCACCTGCTCTGTCATCTCTGAATTTATGTTACACTTCATGGTATCAGCTCTAACGATCTTATTCTCTCGCTCTCTCTTTCCTTTGCACCTCTACTCACTTCCTGACACTTGACACAATAAAACACTTTTTCATTTAGAAACTGTATTTAACCCCTTTTCACCAACAGCCTATTGCTCAGCAAAGAAAGAAATCAGTGGGACACTACAACTTTGGGGATTCAATTTTTTATTTATTGCAAGTAAATGTGTTTACTCACTCTCTAGAAAGACTGGCTAGGTATAGACAAGAGTGTTACCTATGCATCTCTTTATTTAAAAATTCATAAAAGAAACATGGGCTCCTTTAACTTATTTTTTCCATCTGTCTTTTATAATCAGGCTACATTTCCTGGCAGTTAAGACAATAAAAGAAAACAACCACACTGCTAAGACAAACTTAACTCTTTCATGCAGATCCTTTCAACCAATTTAAAAATTTTATGGTTTTAACTTAGTACATTTTCTTAAATGTTATGGCTTTATTTGTGCTACATGGTGTTGTTAGGATAAAAACTAGTTTAACAAGCCCTTGCCTTTATCTATATCTTATACACAGAGAAACACTTATTAATTGGGATTTCTAAGAAATAAGTGAACAGCATATTTTAAAAATATTATTATTATTTCAACATGTAACCAGTATCTGTAAGAAAAATATATATGTAAAAGCTTGGTAATAACCATCCACAGAAGTTACATAAAATAAAATCCTTACTTATTCATTTAATTTCCTTTTTGCTGAAGACATCATTAGTAGACAAAGTTGTTCTTTTAAAGTAGTTAAAAATTCTAAGTACTTAGTGAATATTTTGAATGATTAATATTTAGCCTATTCGTTATTCATGTGCTGTTCACTTCAGCTATTTGTGGTTTGTTATTGGTAGAAAGGCAAGAACTCTGAAGTGAATTCACATAAATATGTATTTCTGAGCAGCAGATTATTCAGTAAAGATTTAAGCATGTTGGGGTTTGTTTTTTTTTTATTTTAGAGGGGGTATTATATACTTACTTTACCCCATCTATATTATTTTCTATATCTTGAATCCACTTGTTTCTGTATTTCTGAGAAAGGACCATAAATATAATGGAGGAAGTTAAATACAGACTTTACAAATATGGGTACAAAGAGATATGTAAAATGCTGTGTCTTCAGTGAACAGATGGACCAAGAAGTTGTTGTGAATCTGGCTAGGAACTATGGTGAATGATATTTCATTAGCCCATATCAGTTACAGATCTGTTGAACAAAATAAGACTCCAGACATTTCTGAATTACTCTCTTATATAGGTCAAATCACAGTTGTAAGAGCAAATGTTCGTAAACAGCCACTGATCTGGGTGCCCCAGATTTTTAATGCCCAGTTGGAAGCATTTTGGATTTGGTGGATTTGCAGAGTATTTTTTTTCTGATACCCAAACCTAAGGATATCTCAAAATTGAACTTCAGAATACAAATCATCAGATAGGAACAGCCAGTTTTTGAAAATCATTATTCTCCGTCATATACTTTCTATATTATCATATGGATCTTATATCCTAAGGAAAGGTAATTCTTTCTTGTTGTGTCAGAGAAAGACTCAAGAGGCATGTCCATAGTGATTGTTTACTCTGCCATAGCCCTCTCTGCGACCTTAGACAGTTCAGTTAACATGCCTTTGGCACCATTCCTTACCTACACAATAATAACAGCTAGCTCTGTATTGTGCAAAATAAGTGTGGCAGTACTTCACATCAGTCAATTCCATTTCGAGAGAAAAACAGTCACATACAAGAACTATGCATATCTATAATCTAGGGCAATATGGCCTGAATCTTGAGTGCTACTGTGATACAAGTAATTAACATTTTCTTCCTGGAATGAAGGCTGTCAACACATTTTTTAATAGATTCCATGAATTAAGTCATGGTTTTAAACAATTTGGTCTGAAGTTGTGCATTAAAACTGTGGTGAGCCATTAAAAAGATGACTTACCAACTGTCAAAAGCAAAATAAGAATTAAGAAGGTGAAAGAGAGAGTGCTGTGTGACAGCCACCATAGATTTTCCAGACTGAATGCTCACGTCTCTTTACACATGGGTCTGCTGGAAACTTTCAGTGCAGGTACAGAAGTCACACTTGCATCTGTAGCACAAAACCCAGATTTCCACGTCAGTCTTTTCTTATCACCTGTGTAAAAGATTCTCTCAAAAGATTCTGTCTGATGTTAGCTTTAATGGCATTTTTTTTATGCTCATTGCAGATAACAGGATTGAAATAATATTTTTTTGAAAAAAAGAAAAAAATAGTGTATTAAACCTAAAGTCTTTTGGTGATCAAAGCTCTTTTGGTGTTAACCTCTTAGATAGACAATTAAACTCCACTTTCAACCATAACCTGAAAGGTATCACCTTATTTTTTTATTAGAATTAACTCCCACTGCCTGTTCATAAACATTGGTGTATAAAGCTGTCAGACTGTAGATATCGGAGGGTAAAAGAAAGGAATATATTGTCCCTTACACAGAATGAGGGAATTTATCACTGCTTCTTTTTGGAGCTTGGTACAGCCTCCTGTGAGCATTACATTAGATCCAACAAGCAAGCAGACATTCTCTTGTGTGAAAATCAATAATGTCTCACACGGGTGTTAAGAATGCCTGTAAAGAAGGAGATGTACTCAGCCATAACTATTAAATACTACTAAAGGAAACCCTCATTTTTCAAAGCTACAGGAAATCAGTCTTCTGAAGTGATCGTTTTCTTTAACTCTTTTTGTGACTCCTGTTCATCTTTGCCAGTTACTCTGCTGATAAGTAAGTGACAGAGCACCATGGTAGCCTTTTAACATGAGGTATGGAAGGCTGAAAGTAATTCAAAAGGCTATTTTTTTTTGTTGCAGTAAATAGCCTGTCTGAACTAGATACAAGCTTCTGATGCAATGCTGTTTGTCTTCAAGTACCTTCAACAGAGCAAATCTGCTTTTGTTTTGACATTTTGCTGTCAAATTTCCTGAATGCATAATTACAGATATATTATAGAAATACAAGTGCTACAGGCAGGTCTGCTTCCCAGTCATAGATAGATAATTCCATGAATAACAGCTCCATTATCACCCTTACTACTGACAGCAACAATAACAAAATCATTGTATCAACAAAGGAAACAAATGATACTAACACGTACAAAGGGAATGTTGTATTGATCCAGTACACAAGTGGCCACACAGACAAATATACTCTTCTGTATATACTACTTTTTATTTTTTCAGTTTTTGGAGTGAAACAATGAAGTGCTCTCTAGCAAAGACGAAAGCCACAGACCTTCCTACTTATTTTTACAAAAAAAATCTATGTGCCAGGTTCTAAACTGGAGCAAAACAGAATAACTAAGTCCTAGTTTGCAAGGTCCAATGTAAACTTCATATTTATGCCAGGCACTGTACACTTCGTATTTGTGGCAAGTTAGCTCAAGTCCTCTCATGTTAAAGCATTTTCTCTTCACATTGAATGCTTATTCGTTACAATTTTTATGGCATTTTAATGCAAGATACTAAAATAAGTTTGCAATTAGGTTTACTGAGATTTGGGCGGGACTGACACGCTGCAAAGTACAATGGGATATATACTCATCGTAGCGCAGCTAATATGTTTCAAAGTCCTCCCAGGTTATTCCATATTGCTTTGTGTGGCACAGGGGTCAGCTTTTTGCTTACCTGAGTGCCCTACGTGGCTCTGAGAATGTTCTAACCAATATAACAAGTCACCTTACTTAAAAGCTAGACCTCAGTCAGGAGTTCCTTATATGATTACAGCATAAGGTGCTCACCCAGCTGCACTATGCCAGTCTGTACAACATGCCTGAAATAATATCATGGTGCCATATGTAAATCCTATACCAGGTCATTCTCCAGAAAACAGAATAGTTCCAGCTGGACTAGAATATACCAAGTCAAAAATGGTTCTTTGTATGCAACAAAGATATGGGGAAATGCTTAGGAGACGCTTATTTATTGCTCCAATCTATTCAAAACCGTTTCTCCTTTGGTCCTATAATTGATTAGAAGAAAAGCAAATTCATATCACCACAGAAAAATACTTTTTTTTCCACTTCCAGCTTTAGTATCTTCTTTCTATTCCTAAATCTTTCAAATGCACTATTTTTATCCCACAGACACTTGGGGTGTAAAGACTGTCTTTATTCCTGTGCAGATAACAGATTGAAATCCAATCAAGAGGAGATACTTTTTCACACGGTGTGTATTAAAATTGTGAAACTCCTTGGCACAGATCACTGTGGATGTTTATTACATGAATTCTAAAGGCAACTGGACAAATGGATGTAATAAAACTCCATTCAATTTTTCCTAGCATTAAGACATTCCAGAGCTGTGAGAGGAAGTAGTGCTACAGTTTTGTCTTGTTCTTATACTCTTTCCAGAATATTTGCATCCAGGCTTTTCAGAAACAGGGTGTTTGCCCGGATAGAGATGTTCTTATGTTCTTATCTGTGCAAGTGTCCAGCAAAGGCTTCATGGACCAAGGTAACAAAAGATAATTAAGATCTTCAGGACAACTAGGGGAAAGAGCAATGCCTTAGTGTTACTGCCATCCCAGCAAAAATTCCATTTCTCAAATAAAATTTAAAAACTTGATCTTAAAGAGATCTTCTATTTCAGAGGTTTCTAGAACCTTCACATGTATAATAACCTAATACTGATTAACCAGTCTTTGCAGTATCATGGATCATCACATTTATGTATCTGTGAATTACAAGTTAAAAAGAAAAAGTCTGTGTTGCATCAGTGGTTGCAGCATAATTATATAATCCTAACTAATCAAACACTTTCATAACTACCTATGTGTGGACTTATGTCTGTCTCTGTGCTGTGTTTAATGATGTAGGAGGATAGCATCTTCAGATCTGTGCTCATTGTCACTAAAAAAAAGTGATGATTTATCTGCCCGCACCAAACTAAGCACCAGACTAGCTACTGATAAGTAGTAAAATATTTTTGAAAGGTTTCCATGTGATTCTTCATGCTGAGGGGAGCTCATCTGCAGGTTTCTGCTGCTACTTCTCCAAGAGGAACTTAGCAGTTCTAGGAAATTGGCTTTTGACATCCTGGAGATCTGAGACTGATTACCTGCAGCACTAGTCAGATTTTGCTGTCTGAGTCTGAAAACTATATAGCATGCAGTACATTTACTTGAAGAAAATATGTAGGAGGAGGAGGAACGATGTGGTTTCAGTGATCTTGTAAACCCTCAGTGCCCTGAGATACAGGCCATTTTTTGCCTACAGATTTGCTGGTGGCAAATTGTTTATATTCATTCAGGGAGACTGTGACATTCACTGATGTTCTCTCCATGCTACTTAGCGGCTCTTTGAAAATGGTGCTAACATGGATCATGTAAAAAGAATCATGGAAAATATCTGTCTTGATCCTAAGCTATGCAATTGCATTACTTTCTGAAAGGAATTCAGAGTACTGTACACAGAGATTCCCAGGGAGCATGGCAGCAGAGGAGGGCACCTTGGGGTGCCCAGCTACAGTGCACAGGACCTATTAAAAAGTACTGTTGTGCTCTTGCTGAACTGATAAACAGTAGCATTGCTACAAGTGAGACAGTACAGGACAATGAACCTGCATAACCTACAGGGAGTGTCATGAGAAGACATGACCAATCTCGATTTTTTTACTAATGAAGCAAATCCTGTTGTGAATTATCTCCATATCATTTGGCATGCATTGCTCATGGAAAGCATCTCTTCTCAAAGACACATGAGGGAAGACTGACTCCTCTTGGTTCCTGGAAATAAAGATGTAAACTGGATCTGTGACCTACAGTAGTTAGTGTGTTCCTCAAAGACATACAAGTAGTCATCCCTGCAGGATCCTAACAATGAATGGGTCCATTGTCTGTGCATCATTCCCAGTAAAAATAAGTGGTGTTTTATTAAACCAGGGCAAGTTCTACTAAAGAAATGATACTTTGTTGCACTTTAGTAAGACAGTATCACCTGTAAACTTACGCATGTGTTATATATCATATATACATCCATGACAGATGTGTGTGTACATATGTACTATATGGGTGTACCAGTGTGCCAGCTGTAAAAATCTGTCTAAATGAGTGTATTGACAATGAATTACTCAGGTAGACTTGACTTTTTTTTTAGTTCAAATTAACAGCTTCTTGACTTGTTACTACATCAGCTGCTAATTAGTTCCTGAGTGTAGTTCAAGGTGTTGGCATTCATTACAAAGCTTTCTGCTGTGGTTTGGATCTTTATCTCTATCAAAGGCAGAATCTACAGGCAAAAGAACTTCTTCAGTTTATACAAAGGATATGAGAGTAGGGAAAGGAAAGGTGGGCTGCAAGGTCAGGAACTGGGTTTAAATACACCACATCATCTAGATTTGGCTCCAGTAATACAAGGAGTGCTTTGTTATAAGTATAGATGATGACTTTAACCATCAGGACTAAAAGCAAGATTTAAAGTTAGAATAAAGATAGGAAAATCAGAACTGGGAACTTTAGGAGATTACTGAACTCCAGTTGAGAGAAGGATGTAATATCTAGCTCTTGATTCTGAAAAAAAAATCAAACCCCAACTCCATATAATTGTAGGTGTGAAAACAAGGACCCTTAGTAAATATTACCAATCTAGCAATAATAAGTTAAAAGGATGACAAATACAATGCTTATCTTTAAGAATGTTTAAAAAGCTGATCCAGGGAAATAACTAAATCTCTAAGTTTTTCCTTAATAGTATTAATTAATTCAGGTTAGAATTGAAATAGAAGATAAATACATGGTAGTCAAAGAAAAATATGATATATGGCAGCATCATCTTTCATGCTGGATAAGAATATCTGGGTTTTATTGCATGATGTACTTCTAACAAGTAGGTGTAACATATCTTTCCTGAAGTTTTCTAACTAGTTCCATACATGAACAAAGTATTCAATTTTGTAAAGTCTGTAAGACTTAGCTCCCAATGAGATTTTAAAATCTTGATTTTATTTAAATAGTTAATAAAATAGAGTTTGTTTTTCTGAACCTACTACTTACTACAAATGCAATAAATCCACCTAGACACAGGTAAGACTCATACCATTTGCACATAAAATATCGGGCTATGCTGTTTTTACCAAAAAAAAATGTGGCAACAAAAAATAGGTTACCTCAGAGCAAAATGCTAGAAAAGAGAAGATATCTTCTTCTAGAATATCCAGCTGAGGTAAGCAGTAGGTAGATCAAAAAAAGCGTTGGGTTCATCTAGCTATTTCAAAACAGCAACAGCCTAAATTTTTCTATACAAAAGAGCTATAAAAGCCTTGCCTGAACTGGCTGTAGTTTGTCACCATCTTTTCTCTGCCTCTTGACTTTCAGTAAAGAAGGTACTCTTTAAATACACCCATTATAAGCCAACAGAAACCAACCAACTCTTCTACTCATTTCCTATCTATCCTTTTCCTTCTCTAGTTTTGATCTGACTACTCATAGGGTTCCTAAAAAGGACCCTAAAAAAGCTTTCATTTTAGTGCTGTATTA
The DNA here is from genome assembly GCA_028858755.1 of Ara ararauna. NCBI lineage: Eukaryota > Metazoa > Chordata > Aves > Psittaciformes > Psittacidae > Ara > Ara ararauna. Next base: position 143,354,150 of record CM054377.1, on the reverse strand, counting down.
GGAATTGCATTTCTTTGATTTGTGGAAAAGAAAAGCTATAGTACATTTTGTATGGTATGTTGCCAGATTTCTTTGTTTGGCAGGGTTTTATTTTTCACAAGTTGCTCATTTGCCGGAGTTCAGCCTGTACAGAATAACTGATGGCTACTGTACCCATGTTAATATGCTACACTGTAGAAAACTTTCTCTCTCTACAGAAAGTTTGTAAAAAACTGTGGCATGGTGTCATAGCTGGAGTGGTTGACAGTATAAGAGTTTTTGCATGGAGCAGTGTGGAGTTGTCTATGTGCCACACTTTCCTTACTGTAGGAATATATAGATGATGGGTGCTTCCTTTCGCTTGTAGTGGTAGAAAAGGGTGGAAATTTATTTTCATGCCTGACATAATTTTCCTCAGGAGTGTTTCATGGAACTACCAGAGGAAAGCTCCTCTTTGCTGTTCTTCATCATCTTTTTCTCATATGCTTTTATATTCTTTTATCAGAGGTATAACAATAGAAAGTCCCAGGTCTGGATTTTGTTGGTGGGTACTGGGTGCTCTGCAGATTCATCAAAAGCAGCGAAGGACAAATGAGACTGGATTTCTCTCCTTCTTTTCTTTTTTCCTGAGGTCATGAGATTTAACCACAAAGTATTAAGATTTTAATCTATGTGTGAAACTGAAAAACTAATGTTAATCCCAGATATAATGTCTGACCTATGCATTTCCCTTTAAACAAAAACACACCAACAGAACTGCTTCATCTCGAAATCAGAAATATTCTGATTTTAATTAATTCATTATTCTGTGAATGACTAATAATGTAAATATATGTTTTGCAAGCATGTACTCCATACTATGTTACATATGTAAAGCTTTCAGTGGGTAAAGGAATAAGAAAACTTCAAATATTGTTCCATATACCTGCTACTTTGCTGTTGACACACCACAGGAAGAGATTTTCTCTTTACGTATGCACAATGTGTGTCAATACTAACAGAAAATGAACACCTCCAGATTACTAGTCTCAATATTTTGATTTCTGTGGTTGCCTCTGTGTTGTGTTGTAAGATCACCCCATAGCCACCCTGTTGATGTCGCGATGCCTGGCAGTCCACCTCTCCTTAGTTTCTGGTGTCCTTCCCCTCAGTCTCAGGTGGTCCTGAGGGACTTTTTCAGAGCCATGTGGCCAAGCTGCTGTAGGGAACCACTGTCTTCAACTTTTTCTTGGCTCTTGCATTAAGCTGCCCCACATAGTGATGTGGGTAAATTCATGGCTCAGTACCCTGAAAGCATACAGTGCCACATAAAAATGCCTACATTGGAAAACTGTTTGTCTGTTGGTATTGCCATCCACGCTGCTGGGAATCTCTCCTGAGAGTCTATGAGGACAGCCTATGAGTGCGACTGACCACATCCAGGGCCTGCAGGGGACCTCTGTCAGACAGACCTGCACAGCTGTGTTGGCTTCATTCCCCTTTGCTTCAGCCTTGAGAAGCAGTGGGCTCTCCTTGCTGTCCTCGCCCTCACCTTCCCCCTGCTCCACATCACCAGATGCCCCTTTTCTGCCTGGCAGAATCTTCCCTGTGTGTGCTCTGCCACCAGCCCGTGACAGATCTCTGCTCAGCCATGCCATGCTCCTCCCCAGGCCGGCAGTCGTTTTCTCTCTTGATGGTGGCTGACCACAGGGCTGTGGTATGGGGTGACCTGCACCCAACCTTTCCAAAACCCAGCAGAGGCATGCTCAGGTGCATCACCTCAGGTAAGAAGCCTGCCTGCCCCATGAAGGTTTACCATCTCTTCCAGCCCTGCTGAAGACTCGCATGGGATCTGCTGTTCTAAGGCCAAGATGAAAAGCTTTCTTCCAGAGGATGTTCAGGTAGGCGGTGGTGGAAGGTGACTGTGGGATATACTCATTGTCCCATATCCAGTGGGAAAGGCCATTGTGTTCCATCAAGGATTGAGGCAGGCTAAGCCTGTGGGGCAGGTACTTGTTATGCTGTTTTATTGTATGCTGTCAGGTTACAGGTATAAACAGCTCTTTGGAAATTGGAGAAGGCTAATAGCCCAGGGGTCTGGATTCGTGTTCTCTCCTTCCTTCCCACATTCTCCTGATAATCAGAAGAGCTAGGAGGTAATGGTGAGAGGCAGACAGAATTCCTTATGGCAAACAGCCCGAAGGATCACAAGTGGGGCACAACTCAAGGGCTACCTGAGATTTCTCAGGGGTGCTAGAAAGACTTGTGGAATAATCAACATGTCTGAAGCAACTCATGCCTAGGTCAAGCAGCATAGATACAAAAAGCGTCCCTTCACCTGGAGGCACTTTTACTTTGCTTATGTGTAAGGATGATCATGGCTCTCAAGAGAAAGCTGACAGAAGAGTGTAGACAGGTCTCATAAATACAATCAGAGGATGTCTTACAGTTCTGTTCTGTGCAGATGGCATTGAGTGCGTTGGGCTCATCCTCATAGATTTGCTCTCACATTACTTCAGTGAGTAGGGCAAAACTTTAAAACGTGGCTATGAGTAAAGAACACCCAAACACAGTAAAGTCTTTTAGAAGGTACAAATGGTATTTTCTAGGTGTTCTGTCAAATTTGTAGTTTTTCACCAAGTCACAATACTACTAAATCAGTATCAATGTTCCTTCCTACCATCTCATTGCTATCAAAGCATGTCATAAGAATATATATAAGACTTGCCAGTAGGTCCAGGTATCCTTTTCTATATCCTATTTCTATCACTATTTGATTTTTTTTCTTTAATTCACTACAAATCATAATCAGTCACAAATATTTATGCAGCAATGAATAAAAAGGTATGTTCAGTAGTTCATACTCATTCATGCATGATAGGATCCATTTGTTTCATGCTCTAAAAATTCCATATTAATAACTAAAAACTGTTTCCATTTTTAGTTTTTTTAGTTACATAACAGACATTTTCTTTCTTTAAATATTGTTTGAAATCTACCTTCCTTTACAAATGCCAATCAAATCCCCTTTCTTTAAAGAAGCAAAACAACTGCAGCTGGAAAATTGTTTCATCAAAAGTAATTAAGCTAACATGTTGAGGTAAAGGCAGAAAACTCTAAATGCAAAACTGAGGGGGTAACAGTACGTGTAAAATATGGCTATCCACCATCGCCATATCTGTTTGATATAGTATAATAACCATTTAAAAGCAAGGTTAACTTTCATTTAGTATAGATAATGAGATTTTAGTGCCCAGTAAGCCTAGAAGACTTTGGAGTTTTCACAGTTTGAATAAGAATTGAATAAGAAAGTTGGAGGAACTAAAAGCAAACAGTAAATTTTTTTTGTGGATTGGGTTTCTGGGAAGATTACTTTAAAATCCTGCCTTCATTTAGGCTGCAAATAAAAGGCAAGAATCTATTAGTACAGAGGTAAGCAATGAATAATAAGAAAAATAAGGGGAAAAAAGATTTATAAAAGAATTAATATTAACTTTACTGCATGTTCCCATTTCATGCAAATGATGTATCTTTCTACTCTATCCCACCGGAAGGAAATAAAACCCAGGCAATTTCTGCAAAACTACCCATAATGCCAACCAAAAGTGTTCAAAATCAAAAATCAGGCTTTTAAATCAGCTAAAAATTGGCATGATTTTTAAAGGCAATATATCATTTGTGTATAAGTATGCATGTGTATTCTTTTAGACTAATAGTCCACTATTTGAGATTCTATCATTCCCAACCTCCTTTTTTTTTTTTTTGACTTCACAAAATAAGAGGCCTAAATATTGTGAAACTTACAACAAAATCACAAACACTGGCAGTGTCATGTTTCCCCCAGGCCCCAGTTAATAAAATGCAAACTGCAATAACATGGAATAAACTCCTTGGACAATAGCAAATCTTGTTTTTCTGCTGTGTTACCACATGGGGTAAATAGTGGGTGGGCATGTAGGAGGGTGCACAACAGAGTACAAAATAAACACAACCTCATTTAATTTGAGGAAAAACAAAGACCTAAACTGATCTGTATTTAGTGAGCCTTGAACAGTGAGATGGCCTAAGGACTAGAGCAGCACTGGAGATAACTCTTGCATACTGCAAAACATATTGTAGGACAAATGGAAAAATAGCCTCAAAGTCTTATTTATTTATTGTCCATCACCAAAGGCAGGCAACTGCTAAAGGGGTTTATGGTTGTTCCACCAAAGAGGGTCAGGGTGAATCTAACCAAAGATTTTTTTCCTTCCAAATCAAAGAACTAATAAGCATCCTTTGTTATGGACATTCAGGTTGGTCCCTAGGTAGCCATAAAAGACTGTGAAAAATCTGTGATCTCTAGTTAAAATCAATGGCAAACTTTCAGCCATAGGCATTAAAGTATAAATAAATTACTATTTTAGACTGGGAGTAGTCTATAAACTTATATAACAAAGAAAGTCTATTCTCTTGCCCATCAAAATTATATGGTTTTGCTAAAGAAGATTCACAAAAGCCAAATCTGAGCAATTTTTGGTCCATGCAGAGGCTTCAGTAGATTTTGCCAAGCCTGTATTGACTTGTGCAGAATGACTGTACTGCTCAGCAGCAGGCACATGAAATAAAATCAGTCATTGCTGCTGTCTGTAGGCACGCATATGGATATGCTGTAGTGCTTTTAGCATGATAAAAAGTATCACAGAACTTTAGAAGAAATGGTTACACCTGATTCAACTATTTGCAATCTCTAGAGTTACAGCTCTTTTTATGGCATTGAATTGACTTACCTGTTAACTTCGGGAGTATTCAAAATCCCACTAAAATTTTGTTGTACTTAAGATACAGAGGCATCTAGAATGACACAGTGAATTATGAAGCAGCATGGAGACATACCATTCCTCATTAAAAAGCCTTTGCCACAACTAGATAGATCTCAGAAGCATTCTTTCTATCTGTATTGCTGTTCAAATGTGTTTTTTGCTATTCAAATGTTTTGAGAATTGATTTTAATTTCTATTACCTTTTCACCATCATTTCTTCTGGGCTAAGTGACTACTGAGAGGAGAGCAGAAGCAGGCAGAGACAGGACATGACTACCTCAGCATAAAAGGCTACTGAGCTCTCCAGAAATCATCTTTGTTATTTCCACTGTCCAGACTCTACTTTTAAAGGGGAAAGAGAGTCTTTTTCCTTTTCCTCAGAAATTTAATGGGAGAACTTAATCCCCTTTGGGGATGTTTTGACTGCCTGGGAAATAGTAAAAAGAAAGCAGAAACAGTCCCTGAAAATAGCCAATCAAGAGATTTTTTTTTTTTTTTTTTTCCTCTGGACAGCAATTTTCTTGGTGTTGGAAGGTGATATACTTAACATAAACAATTATTGGGGAAAATGAAATACTGACTCCATAGCCCTGTGTGCCGGTCTGTCCACTCACCTGTCATGTATGCATGCTTTTTCTATTCCTGTTTTAGAGTTTATTTTTTCTCAGAATTTTCATTAAGATTTTGTGAAAAGACTTGTTTTCTCTCAAAAAATTCTGGAAGCTTAAATAGTTACGAAAAATTCAACTCTGTCTTCTGAGGAGTCCTACCTGCCATTTTTATGATTGCTAGTTATATTTCCTCAGACTTGTCAGGTAATCATTCCAGCAACTAAAGAATTTGATAGAATTCACACAGAAGGAGTCTGCTTGTATTTATTTGCTTGCTAGGGCATTTATTTTTTAGTCTGGACCCACAGATTTGAATTCTCTCTTGCACAAGGCAGCCAAGATTCACCTTACTCACATGGTCTAGAATCACAACAACAAAGCCAGACTTAGGTATTTCCCATAACCCACCCAGTTCCAGGTTAAAACCCACAAATCAGCTGTTAATATTGTGCAAAATACAGGAGATAACATGCATACAATAATTCATTTCAGATTTGAGAACATGGATGTCTTTTTAATTTACTTGTTTTTCAGTGTTAGTCATAGATGCTTGCATATTTGCACATATATAGACAAATATCTACACCCTGAAGTAGGCAGATGTAAAGATCTGATTTGCATGCATATATCATATATTTGCAAGAATGTATGAGGCATTCATGTCTAAAATAGAAAATCTAGCTTAAGGTATTTTTCCAGTCTGAGAAAATTCTATTTCTATATTTATTTATCAGATAAATTAACATAGAATCTTACATGGACTTTTGACTTAGTTGTCATTGATTTAGCTTAAGAAGCATTTGGTTAGAAGAGATCAGTTAAGAAGGATGTTTTACTCCCAAATTCTCCCTTGAATTTTACTACCTTCAAGGTAATAAGATCCATGGAATGCCAACTGCAGGTGAATCACAGTAGGTTTCCAACCTGTGTTAGGATAGTCCTAATGTCATAAGAGCTGTTACTAATGTTAATAGGAACTATTAGGATAGTTCCTATGTGAGGAAGATCAAACATGTCCAACTAAGCCTAAACGGAAGTAATCAAAAGGGAATTTGGTAGTGGAAGCAAAAAGCTAAGTGGCAAAGAGTTTTGGAGACATTGTTAAATAACATCTGAGGCATGGTGCAGAAGGCTGCTGACATTTAGATCAAGGCAAATTTCAAATGGAAAGTGTCCTTCTGCTATGTACTGAAAGCAATATGGGTGTGATGATAAACCTTTCATGTGGTCAAATTTAAGGTTAAATATAAAAACATAACCTCATACAAATTATCAGACATGATCAGTTTTGCAAAATATTTACTTGAAAAATGTGTAAAATCAGTTGCAAATAAACAAATTTATAGTCCTTAAGAAAGAAATATTTATTAGGACCATTTAGCAGGGAGAATGTTGCACGTATTTGGGAAATAAGATAGCTTTGTTAATGAACGTACAGAGATATTAGGAAAGAAAAAAGACTGTTTGAAGACTTCTTCCCAAACAGCAGCTTAAATAATTCCTAAGGTTAGTTTACCTGATTTTGTAGTTCTGTTAAACTGCAAGTTTATTTTAAGACATTTTCCTTTGAAGTTATTGAAGCTCATCTTTGACCTTTTCTCAAAGGTAACGGATCTTTATCTTGTAGTTGCAGGTGTCTAAATGTGTTCTCTTTGTCTTTAATGAAATTTATTTGGTGAAAAGCTGGCTTTATTAACAGGTGCATTGTTTCACTTCAGATATGGATTTCTTAGAGTTTTCTTTCCAAGAGCACACTAACTTTATTTGTACAAAACATAAATAGTAAGCCCAGTTGCAGAAATTCAAAAACATGTATTTGCCATCTATTATTAGCATGTTTCCTTTCTATTAACACAGGAAATCTCACACAAACAAGTGCACTGATAACTGTGATAAACAAGTTGGTGTAGTGCTTTTTTTTTACTGTTCGCTGATTTGAGGACTGCAAGATATATTGCTATTAAAATTAAAAAAAGGAAGAAAGAAAAGGGGAAACAGCACATTTTACTTAAATGACATAAAAAAAAGTGTACTTTATCCATGCACGTTCAGAACCAATCTCATAAAAAAGTCAGCAATGTCATTTTTTGGCGCTGGAACTTGAGTTAACAAAAAACAGGAGTCAGCTCCAAGTCTCATATTTTTTTTGAGTCAGACTTCAGAGATTTATTAAACAAAAAAACTCATGTGCAACATGCTGAGTTTGTAGCAACTGACCATCAGCTGCCGAAGCTGGAATTTTCCACTCTCTTCCACACAGTTTGTGGGTACTTTTAGAATCTGTTGAGACTTATTCCACAAAGAAAATGACAAGAATTTCCTTCCCAAGTGTAAGGGCTATATGAAGAGCACCTGCAAGCATTCCATACCTATGGTACACTTCATACCTTGCCTCTTTTTGTTTACTGCTTCTTGTTTGCCTTCCCCAAGGGACAGTATAAGAAACTTTCATTTTCTCAGACTTTCTGGTGGTTAATTATTATGTTCATGTCAGCAGTTCTTGTTTTTTAGCTGGAAGAATCTTGATCTAGGTGAGATCAACCTAAATAATTGAGTTGTTCCTTAGTTTTTTGCCTTACTTTTCTATTCTCTACTATTGTCAAGTATTAAGGAGTGTAATCAAAGCTATTATAGTAGTTCTTGAATATGCCTCCTCAGCCTCCTTACCCCTTTTCTTTATTTCAGAAGGTATTTATCTACCATTAAATTTAGAGGGAGCATCATCAAATTTTAGACCCCTGTAGTGGTAGGGAGAAAATTAGGGTTAGCATCAAGTACATCATCAGTCTACCCTTAAGCAGAAAATTCTGTGAAACACAGAATAAATATATAGGTCAGACTGCGCAGAAAAGATAAGGGAAGTTAGCTAAACAGTTCATTTCATAGGAATTTTTTTCACCAACATTGTTTTTACCAAAAGGTTAAGATTAAAAAAAACAAACCATAAAACTGTCTGCTTAGACACTTTCCCTATTCAAAATCTGTACAGAATAAAAATTGGAATATTTGCTTTTAAGAAAACCAATGTTATTAAGGACACTGAGGTAAAATGACATTTTAGAGTAAAAATATTAACTTCTATGTTTGGTTTTTTTTAATGACAAGGGTAAGCAAAATATTTTTACTAACACGAAATGTTTTTGGTGTCTCAAGACATGAAAATGTTAACAAACCAATGGTTTTGGATAGGAACAGATCTCAACATTGGAAAAATTCTGTAAGTTAAGTGTGCCAGTTTCCTTGCAAAACCCAGTAAAAGCCATAAACCACACTTTAAAAAACCAACATTCTTATAGCTGGGCCAAACTGAGCTCATGTGTTAAGAAGTTCTGTGAACATCTCTCTAGATTTCATAATTTGTTTATAACATTTATAAGAAACAGCTCTTCTTAGCTCTGTGTACCTAAAGCACTTGAATAGGTTCTTACCTCAAGATCACTGGAAAAATGTTCCCTCTCACATGCATTCCAAGTATTACTTTAGAAATTCTCTTTCATAATGTCGGCCTCCTCTTTACACCTTTCTACTGTCTCTCTTTTTTCAATTGCAATAACCAGATGCCTGGCTTTGCCAGAGCAGTCCAAATATACTGGTTTATGCAACAGCATCTCGAAGATTTTCTTTGAATCATTTCTTTATTTTAAATTTTCAGAGATGGCATGAGATTTCCCCTCAGTTTAAGTCTTCACTAGAGGTAAAAGAAATTACGCAAAGCAAAAAGTGAGCTAGGACTATGCAACATTGCAACATCACTCAACATATAGTGCCACAGCAGAATTATGATGGAAGCTTGCTCACTGAGTCCCACTAAACTTTTCCAGCCTTTGTTATTGGTTTGTTTGGGTTTTTTTAAGTCATCAATGCATATTATAAACATGTTTTTTGTTTAAAGTTGTTTGTGCATATGGATTATTTTAAGCTTGCTTATTATGTCTTCCCATAGTCTAGTGAGGTCTGAGAATGGAGCGAGGCAGATGCTTACCCTCTATGTAAAGCAGATTGTGAAACACAGACACATCCTGGGAGAGAGGTGAGCTATGCTCATTGCAGAACACATGCCAGACTGTCCTTTTACAAGATGCATGTTAAGATAGTCCTAAACCCACTGAACTTGAAGTTTCAACAGAGGGCAAAAAATCAAGATAGGCAGTAAGATAAAGGAAGATTTTCTTTCTTACATCTTAGAAGCTTATTCATAGAAAGATTAAATAACTTGCCCAAGGTTATAAGGAAGCTTAGTGCCCTAACCTAAGATGATCAACCCTCAGTTTATTGGTTTACCCTTCTGTAATATACAATATTAACCCACTATGAAAGACGAATTTTCCCACATGTGAAAAAAAAAATTGTTTCACTGTATGTTTCTGTACCTTATTTTCTTCTTTTAAATGGATTTGGTGTGACCTTTTGAGAAACCCTAGAAATCTACTTCTCATCTAATAAACTGGGTCTGACAGAAAAAGTACCTGCTGATACAAAAGCCCTAGAACGTGACAAGAGCAGAATATAGGCCTTAATAACAACACTTGCATGGTTCCTACAGTAAACTATGTCTGAATGGAAAGATCTAGAAACTTATACTGATTGTGAATTCCCATGACATCCATAGATGTTCTAGAAAAGTTCAGTTGATATGATTATATTGTGACCTTTGGCTGCTGGTGGAGATCAGCATGTTTAGCAAATGGATCAGGAAGCAAATGGAGCTCTGTAAGACAGCACACGGTGAGTCTATGGAGATAACTGTGCCTGTGATGCCGAGAAAGCTGTCTGGAGAACATGTGAGATAAGAAAGGATTTGTTCCTTGTTTGATGGAAGAAAGTCTTTTATTGTATTATATGTATGAAAGTACAAAATATATACATTATGTATACATCTGAAATATGGGAAGCCAGTAAATTGGGCAAGAGAATCGGACATAGGGTATATTAGTTTTGATTTCTGTTACTTGTGCCACTGTCATATCAGTCTGCATAACTTGTTGATGCTAACAAAAGTATGACCAGGAAATAATGAAATAATTTTGAAAAAATAATGCCTGTATGAAAAGATCACAGCCCTTTTCCATAATTTTGGATCTCTCTGCAATAACAAACTAAATAAGTTTTACAGATTGTGGTAAAACGCACATAGCTCAAATGGTAGTTCATGTCAGCAGCACAATTACAAAATGCTGTTGGATATATGAACTTTTCACCTAAAATTAAAACTTCTTTTCCAAGTTCTGTGTGCATTGTTTCCCTGTTCTTCCTGAGACACTCCTCCTGGTGCCCTAGTTTGCTTGCCAGAGCTTGCAAAGAACAAGGATGTGGGAATAATGAATTATTCTATTAATTTGTTATTCTTGATTAATAATAAATTATTCTAATAACATTTACTATTCTATTCATTTATTACTGGAGAATAATTAGCCGGGAATAGCTTCTAAGAAGTTTTTCCAAAATTAGACTTTAATGGTTTTACTGTGTTTATCTTCACCTGCATGAAAATATCTTTGTAGCTCTCTCCACCTCACTGTTCCCACCTCCTCCCCCACTCAGACATGTTTCCCAAAGCTACTACTGCATTGCTAAAAAAATGTTAATCTCCTCTCCCAAAGATCCAGCCTCTTCCTTCACATAGCTGAACTTCCATTTCTGACAGAAACCCTTCTTCTAGTTAGATGCATCTTGTCTGTGCTAATGGGAAGTGTATGTGAGTGGGGGAAAGACGTGAATGAAGATCAAAGAATAGGTGTGTCTATATGAGAATAGAGGTTATAGGTAAATGAAAAGAGGTGATTATGGAAAGATACATATATAGGAGAGATGCAATGTCTGCACAGGTGGTATATCCAGCTGAGATTTTAAAGTTAATGGGACTACAGAAAGGCCTCCAGTTTATCTCCATGCAGAGGACTCAGTGTTGCTGTCTTGATTTTGATCAGTGCTTATTTGGGGCTTCAGTGCTTGCAGATGTCCAGATGGCCTTTCTCCTTGTCAAGGAACTGAATTGTGCTTTGATTCAGAGCTGTTGTGGAGGAGGGATGTTTTTCTGCATGCTGCTACCTATCTAGACTGAATATTCCTCTATCTCTAAATCATTTGCTTATGTGACTGAATTCTATATTTGTCCAGAATCAACGTTTCATCTTCTTTAGCTTTCTTTCCTTCCTTTTATGGAAAGAAGGAACTTACACTCCTCTCTTCTTTGTAGAATGAATATAGTTTCTATGAAAGATTTAACGTATACAATTCACTGTGAATATTACACCAAAGAATACATATGAAAACTTAATACTACCTTACATCCAGTCTGTCTTCTTTTCCAAAGTCTTTTCAGTTAACAGTGTAATTATTACTCATATAAGTAGTAGATGAGGCTAACTGGTTAGTGCGTGACCACTCACATGTTTAAATTAGACCTATCTTGAGATCCCACTCACTTCCCAGCTAGTTTGGTACAAGAACATCTACCATACTTTTTAATTTTGGGTCTCTAAGGTATAACTTCAGGGTACAATCTGGCAGCAGCTACAAATATGCTTCCTTGTGATGTTGAACTTTGGAGCCCAAGTGGACTAACCCCTGAAGAGCTACTGCATTAGCTTATGCCTGCTCCATCTAATCCCTTCTCCTATATCTGACAAAGATCAACAGAAAATGCCCAGGGATAATGATGAGAAACCAGTTAAAGTACAGGATGCTTATTCTCCTGATCTATCTTCACTGCTCATGGCAAGCAATAGCTTCATTTAACCATTAAATATTGAATGTTACATTCACTATTCAAACATTCCTGTAGACGCAATTTTAAGCACCCGTACAGCTTTAAAAGACTTCCCCCAGGTCTTGCCCTAGGAAGACCATGAAGTTTCATCTCCCTTGGCTTTACCAGGATCTCTGGATTTTCTCAGGTTCCTTTCAAGAAGAATGCCTTGCTTCTTGTGACTCCGTGAAAGTATGTTCCTGATTCAATCTAGCTGGAAATATCTGAGGAAAAATAAAGAATCTTACTGAAACTCAGGACAATGTTAGTTTTCACAAATATCAATTGTGAAAAAAAATTCTTACCAAAAATACAAATTTGCAGAATCATATTTATGGCCAGGGTCTTAACAGTGCTGTAGAAGAACTATATAATGAAGAATACATAATTCAAAATTAATAATGCTATTTTTACTAGGCAAAAAGCAATTTTCCTAAGGGATCCCAGTTCCCCACTTGAGAACACTTAAACTCATTTAATTATTGGAACTGTAGAGATAACAAAATAAAAATATTAAGAATAAGATAAAAATCTCCTGGGATAAGCACTTCCCCCCCCCCCCGTGAAGATTGCTTTAGGTATGATATCTGCCAAACCTAAGATAGAATGTGTAAAATGAAACACAAGGGGGAGAACATTATTTGCATTGGCAGATCTTGTCAGTGGGAACATTTCTCTGCCCCAGTACTTATATTGCAAAACTTACTTTTTTGCACGTACATCCTCCACATTTTAAGAGTTGCTTTAGGCTGTAAAGAGAGAAAAATAAGTTAACAAGTCAAAGGTTGTAATGCTTCCGACCATTTGTCTGGGTAGGTTGATAAAGATGGTGAGAGATGTGTAGATTTGGTTTGTTTGGCATGTAAAATGGTCTTGAGATTATAAGTAAAAGGAATCCTTTATGCAGTGCTGTCACTATCAAACAGAACCAGCTGGGGCAGGATGAGTGTCTTTTTGACATTGCAAAAGAAAAAAAAAGATTGAAAATAGATTGCACCTATCTAATATCACTAATGAAACCACAGTGATGTCAGTTCTGATCAAGCTGTAATCGGAGTTGCTGATTGTGTGATAACAGGCTTCCTTTTTACGTGTTTTCTACATGTTTGCAGTGGAAAAGGCCATAAATGATTAACTGTGGGTGAGTGGAAATAGTGAAGAGAAAAATAACTTTGTCACAACAACAACAAATGAGAGGAGAAGACTTCAGAGTGAATGCAGAGGGGAGGAGGAGAAGAGAATTCTGAGTATTATTAAACATGTAAAAGAAGACTCATGTACTTTATAAGAAGTAGATCACTCACACAGACACATTCACAACTTTGTGGTCTTTGAAATTTGTGTAAGGGCTATTAATCAGCTCACCACAGATTATCATAGCTATTTCTTTGGAAATGACACTTGAATTTAAACCTAGTGCTAAAAGGGAAAGCAGTAAAAACATGACTTGAACAATGAGAAAAACCACAAGTTTGCTTAAATCCGTTTGGATCGGATTCTGCTGTCTTTACTCACAGAGAGTAGAACCTTACTTGATAAAAAGTCCTTTCTGAAGCCAGTAGGGTCAGGAGAGCAAGTATTCAATGATAATAAAAAAACCCTAGATATCTTCCTTAAACCTACCTCACATTCTCAGGATTCTGTAAAAAGTCATACAGCACTCTGTCTTCCAGGCACAAAATAAAGGATTGCCCAAGAATAGATTTACTTAGGGTAAGTCAGTCATAGCTCCTTCAATTAGCACCACTGGTATGGTTCATGCACTATGTCACCCAACTTGATTGCAACTACATTACAATCTGTGCAATCTGTGTCACTGCTGCCTTTCACTATCGCTGGATCTGTCCCTGCCATTGCAATCAATGTGGCAAATGGGTAGTGAACAATGAACCCGAAATAAAAAAGTTTTTGGAAAATATGCTGCAATTGAACAGAAGAAAGTATAAGAAGAGTGTTGCTTCTAACTTGCTTATAAGTAACTGTAACTGGTGAATACTGTTGTTAAGACAGTCAATAACTGACTCAGCCTTTCTCTAGCTGGACCCCACCTCTGCTTGGAAAAAGAGAAAATCACCTCAGCAAACTAGTTAAATAAATATGTTTAGATGGCTAACCACTGATCTCAGACCCTTTAAAAGAAAATACAGTCATTATGTATAAAAGAATAATAACCAATCTCTCTTCCAGTACAGGTATGCTCTAGCAGTCAATAAGTATTCTGAAGAAGCAGGTAGAAGCAACTCCCTAGTTGTTGCTAGTAATCTGTTGTACTTTTCTGCTTTTTCCCAAAATTTTTGTTCCTTCTTCTCATGGCAGGCATAGAGTTCAACACATGTATAGGACAGAATGTTATCAGTGCTGTTTTATAATAGAGTTACCTTCTTCATAGTGTGGAAGTCTTCACAGGCATATTCCTGGATACATTTTGGGCAGCTAATAAACAAAAGTAGTATTTGTCCAAAAGTAGATTAAAGAATGGGGTTTTGACCTCTTATTATTACTGTGCATTATTTTGTTGACATCGTTATACAATATTGCTTGGGCTCCTTTAAATGGAAAAGACCTTTTACTCTTAAGGCTCCAAATCTGACTGATAATGACACTATTTACCAAAATCTGCTGAACCAACTGAAGTATGTGTGAGCTATATCATCTGTGGGGATGGATGGGTGGATGGACGGATGGACGGATGGATGGATGTGAGATAACAGGCGTGGGGTAGATCTGTACCCAGTAGATCCCCAGTGCTCTCTGTAGTTTATTTTGGCCTTGCTTATTGGTCTTTTTTTATAACTTTTAGAATCCATCAGCAAGGTATCTGTAGATATGTGGCTTGCTTTCAGTGGGAGCAAATTTGTTCCTGTTACTCCGAACAGCTGAGTTGCAAATAAAAAAAAGGTGTTAAAATGTCCACAATCTTCTTGCTTCTCTGCAGCTATTGAGCCTACTGAGGTACCTGTAAGTCGGTGAAATGAGACAGTCATGGTCATCTCCAGAATAAAAACATTTTCATTGTAGATCACAAGTAAGGAGAAGACATGAACTGTAAACTTCAGGTTTTGAGAGGAATACGTGTGTATGTGTATATACAACTATATATGCATACGCACATGTGTAAACATTTTTATATGAATATATTTTTAATGTTCTTTTATGAGCATTGTTTTAAAAGGATAAGAGTTCCCGAAATGGAAAATTCTGGATATTCTTTTTTACATTCTGCACCAGAACAGTGGGATAACTGAATTCTCTAAAGTATATAATTTCTGAAATATGAACTGATGCCTTGGGGTAAATATGAGATGGCTGTGAAATCCTTTTAGACGTTATCTTCTAGAATTAAAGGCTAAAAAATGGGAAGTGCTTTCTGTTGGCCAGTGTTTTGCAACTTTGTCATATCAAAAACTGTGATGGATGTTATAATATCAGCTTACCATCCAGGAATATCTTCTTCCCAAAACAACTGAAATACAAACAAAAGCAGAAGTTCACTGATTTTTCATTTAAACAATAATATCAAAGCCTAAATGTAAGATAATTTGAGCACTTGTACAGTTAAATCAAAAAAATGGTCATCTCGTGTACTTTTATTCCTCAAAGGATAGTAATATTTTAAAGTGATTAAGAATTGAGTAGCAGTAAACTGTTCATTAAACATTCAGGCATGATAAAAGAGCTATGAAATTGTTAAAAGCCCCTATCTTAGTATTACAATCATCATTATACTTTCATAGGCTTATTTGTATATTTAATATATATACAAGATCTATGCTAGCACTACTTTTTCTTATTTTAATGATGAACAATTTTCAACCTAGCCTACACAATATCTTGCTTACTTTAATTATTACTGGCAATCATTATTGTTCACCTGTGTTTGGAGTGATACCTTTCAGAAAACCTGTTAGGATGAATGTGCCCTTATGCTGTGCTATATACAGAATGGAATGATAGAGAGCTCCTGTCTCACTTGTGCGATTCTTAATCTAAGGTCTCCTCATGCTTATTTTTGCTCTTTGTAGAGGATTTTGAAGTGCTATTAAGGAAAGGGAGGAAACCTGTTGATTTCTCCTGTCAGGTGAATGAGAAGATTTTAAGCCCTGTTGTATCCAGTTTCCAGGTGACAAAAGAACCTGTGGAGATGCACTGACAAACAAATGACTGGCAGGTGAAAATTCATTTAGGGATTAAATGGATGCATAATCTGACCCTAGGCTAGGATGGGAAACACAAAATTAATTAAATGAGAAATTTTGGGTTAGGAAACTCAGCACTTTCTTATGCTTCTCAGAATATGGAGAAGAATGTGTTTGCTGAAGTTGCCCAGAGAAGGAAAAGGATGTTGGTAAAGAATTGGAGATCCTTGGAGGCTTTGCTGCCACTGAGAGGCAGGAATAGGCAGAAGCAACTGCTCTTGTTTTAAGGGGCTTTTCATGCAGGAATATCTGATTTGTCCTGGTCATAACTAGGTTTCTAATTTGATAAGTTTCATTGCTGATGCATAATAGGCCACTGGGCAGAGAAAACCGACATGTGCTTAGAAAGTGCCATGATTTGGGAAATCCAGGTTCTTTTCTTACACAGTTTTACTAATGAGTTTTAATTTTGGTATTATTATTGAGGAATAGCTAAGAAGTTATATCAAAAATATTGTTTTCAATTTGTTTAGCATTACCATTAGTTTGGTATATCCAGATTCTTTACTAAAAAAAAAAAAAAAAGCACGATAGATTCATGCATTTTATAGAATCATGGCAGGGCTTGAGTTGCAAGAGACCTTAGAGACCATTCAGTTCCACATGCCTCACCTCATCATTTCAGATTCTTTGTTAAAATTTGTAACGCTTATTCTGTCTTTAGGTAGTTTGTTACTAGTGAACGTACTACTTACCTCTTGTATTTTTTCAGTTTGTTGTTTTACTAACAACTCTCTTAAATCCAAGAAGGACTTTCAGACACAGCTTTTAAATAGACTTTTTGCGTATTTTTGAAAATCATTATTTCCCTGCTTTCCTGCCAGTTAGTCTTTTTTTAGTGGGTTTTTTTTTTTTTTGTTGTTGGTTGGTTGGTTTTTTTGGCTTGCTTGTTTGTTTGTTTGTTTTGTGTTGTGTGGTGTTTTTTTTTTAAACCAGTTCTTTTATTCTTTATTTATAGAATCATAGAACGGGTTGGAAGGGACTTTGAAGATCACCTAGTTCCACCTCCTCTGCCACTGACAGGGACACCTTCCACTAGACCAGATTGCTCAAAGCCCTGTCCAGCCTTGCCCTGAACACTTCCAGAGATGGGCAATCTGTGCCATTGTCTCACCATTCTCAACAGTAAAGAATTTCTTGCTTATATGTCATCTAAATCTATCCTCTTTCAGTTTAAAGGCATTCCTCCCTGCCTTATCTTTACACACCCTGGCAAAAGTCCCTCTCCAGCTCTCTTTAGGCCCCCTTTAGGTACTGGAAGCTGCTCTAGGTTATCCCTGGAGCCTTCCTTTCCCCAGGCTGAACAAGCCCAACTCTCTCATCCTGTCTTTATAGGAAAGATGCTCAAGCCCTCTGATTGTCTTCATGGCTTCCTCTGGACTCACTCCAACAGGTCCATGTCCTTTTATGTTAGAGGCCCAGAGCTGGATGCAGTACTCCAGGTGGGGTATCATGAGAGCAGAGTAGAGGGGGAGAATCACTTCCTTCAACCTGCTGGTGATACTCCTTTCGATGCAGCCCAGCACATGATTTGCTTTCTGAACTGTCAGTGCACACTGCTGTCTAATGCTGAGCTTCTCAACCAATACCCTCAAGTACTTCTTCTCTGACTGCTCTCAATCCGTTCTCTGACCAGCCTGTATTTGTGCTTACTTTATGTATTATGATTCTTAGCATAATGCATCTTGGAGTAAATTAACATAGAGACTATCTGGAGCATAGCTTGGGGGTGGGTCTTTCAAGACTGAAAGTAACATTCCATTGTAAAATTCATTAACATTTTCAGAAAAAGTTATATTGGTAAAGCATTTTGTTTACAATGATTTTCTGTTTCAGTATACTCTGTAACCAAGAGAATTCTCTCTTCATTTAGATACGTCTTTGTAATCATAATGGAGATTTGTTCTTGGAATATATGCTTCATATTTTATTTATAGCAAGTCCTAATAACAGCAGAACAATTCCCTCTGGGTTTCCATATTTCTACCAGTATGATTGAGCCAGATACGTTAATCTGTACAAAATCAAGTGGGTTTGCCTTGCTTTTACAGAGGCTTTCCCCTATTATTAGGTATTTAGAACACACAGTTGCATTTTTTTAGGCTATACGTGTAAGTTTTTAATTAAGTAACAGGTCAAGAAAGCAAGTTTGTTTGGTGAAGGTAATAATCTAGAGGAATTTCTATTTTTATATTTGTTGTCAAGATGAAGAGAATATTTTTTCCCTAGTTCTAAAGCTCATCCATTTCAGAGATGCATTTTCAGCAAGTCTTTTGTTCAATTCTCACTGGAAAGCACATTGTTTTATGAGCATCTTGAATTTGACAAATTGTCTGTTTTCATAAAAGTTTCTTGTATTTGTAGCTTATTGTCATATTGACAGGGTTAAAATATACATTGGGATGCTGGAGTTTTATCGTATGAATATTCTGATCTTTTGATTAGTTCTGCTTTTACAGCAAGCTAATAAAATGATACCTCATAAAACAGCTATGGTGGAGGCATATATTAATATCCTACTTTTACTGCCTTAGTCATATGGCAACTAAAAGAAGTGGCAAAGATCATCCAGTAACTATTGGTGGAGTCAGTCTGCTGTTGTCAAAACAACATTCCTAGTGGTAATAGTGGGATGAATTACAAACTGGTGTTTTAGCTCCTCCTTTTCTTGAGAGAAAAATGATTGAAATAAACCAGCAGATTTTAACAGATTTTGAAATAAAACAGTGAGTAAAAGTGATTACTAAAAATGTTGAAAAACACTGACTGTCATTCAAAAACAATTCTGTTAAAAGGCTTTTACATATCTCACACTTTTTTGGAAGCTAATAGAAGGGTTGTTTACTGTAGATAAAACCCACAAAGAGTGAGAATTAAGAAGCAGGGATGATTCTAATCTTACCTTAGTTTATTAATTCTTGGTGAATACCAAGGAATCAGAAAGTTATTTCAGATTTATAGATGCAAACTATCCACCCCTTATAGTGGTTAAAAATAAATTGAGATATGTCTTATACATCATTCGTATTCACTACTGCTGCTTTTCTTATAGGAGAAATCAGGATAGCAGCAGCATGTATCGGCACCAGGGCACTCTACTAATTCCACTGGTATTAGCGATGATTCCATATGAATCAGATTCTAACTCTGGCCATGCAAACCATTACAGGCTCAGCATTTTCCACTCCATGGTCCGTCCTGCACTTAGGAGATAGTTAATACAATCACAGCTGAGTGCAAGTGTTGCACATTGGATACCTATTGCGATCTTGGTGAGCAACATTGTGCCATTGTGCTATGAATATGAAGATCCACACCCTCCAGCAGAGAAACGCCATTGACTCCAGGGAAGGTTTGTCAGCTTACACCTAGGTCTCCAATTACAGATCTTGACTACATATTTGTAATACAAGCCATTCACTTAATGGCCTGTATTACAATATGGAAAAAACGTTTGTATCAAAACACTGCATTTTAGTGCATATGCAGAAAGTAAGACATTTCTTTCTCAAAAATAATACTCCATTATTCCTGTCACTTCATATTGGTGACTGTTAAATAGCTTTTTTCCCCCTCTTTTCCCTGTCTAAGACTTAATGTTCTGCTTTTATTTCTGCTTCAATGATGTTTGTCAATTACGACGTATGGTAACTCAGCTGCTTTTTCTGCTAGTGGTTCTAACTTGATTTTTTGTTAATTTTTAAGCTCTTCTTTCCTCCACATTGCTTACTTTTAACATCTAATAGATGCTGGCAGTTTCAATTCTAGTTTGTCATGTAAGGAAAATAGAAACAAATCCCCTTAAATCCTTAATTTCACAAGAAAAATATTTATAATAATTTTTTATAGATGTTTTTATTTTTGGTGATTAATAAAATGTATCAGTATTTTATTTTTTCCTCCTGAACACTGGAAAAATAAAAGATAGGGAGAGAAAAGCAAAAGGCTATCTCATTAGTCAAGTAGGAAATTTCTAATGGAAGGCAATTTGAATTAAAGGACTCTATAGGGAGTCAGCAGTCAACATCGGGCTTGGGCATAGCACCTCCCATTTGCAAACACCGCTAGTGGTTTTGCTTGCCAGCTCATTAGTATTTTGCCAGAGTTTATTTTTACCTTTAAGACTACTGACACTCTACTTAAGTCTTCGAGGTGATTTGAACTGACTGTTATCCATGACTATTCTGAACAAATTCATGATGCTGGATGATTTCCTTGGTTTGCGTCTTCTTCTCTTGGTGCTGCATTTATAGTGTAAATCCACTTTCAGATATGTAGTCTGGGCATCAGAAAGGAATGAATCTCCTTTCTGCATGGGTAGAATCCAGTTTTTACAATGTGTCTCTTAATTGCCTGAAAGATCACTTTCAGATATGCCATTTGGCTTAAAGCAAAGAAAAGAAGAACTGAGTAAGAGTCATCTGAATCATCCAGATATATTTTGAATTGCATCTTTAGAGATTTTCAGAGATTATTCATTTCAACAAAGGGTCTCTGAGTCTGATAAAAGAGCACTAATTATTTTAAGTGAAAAAAATGCTTGCTCATTTTTTGTTAAACTTAAACATAGTAATCAGGCTAAAAAACATTTGCAAAATCTTGGTTTATACTGGTCACTGTAGATATTGTTTGCTACCTCTTACATAGTCTTTTGAATATTTTCATTGAATGATATAATATGCTTGCAATGCTATTATGTTAATATTGTCCAGTAGCATTTACAACTCACCTGCATGTCTCAATGTGTGCTTTATTGTCCAAATTTTCCTTTGTGAAACATTGCCTATGGAATATCTTGTCACAGAACAATCAAAACACATTGTGGATTACTATTTCCATAACATCTGTCTTTTCTACTACAGATTAACAATTATGTCTTAAAAAAAAGGGAGAAACAAAACCATGCAGCTTAGACAGCAGTAGCTGGTTGTACTACATGTATATCAGAGCAAAAGGTCTATCCCACAGTGCAGCTGGTAAGGTTCACACTTTCCCTTCTCATTGTACGAGAGAATGCTATATTATTTCTATTACTAAATGATTGTCTGAGAGGGAAAAAAAAAAGAGATAGCAGACTCTCCCACCCTTCCCTTTCCATGCATGTAAAGCTTTTCAATTGTGTTAAGCCATATAGCAGAAGGATTTTTTAAATTAGTGTTTTGTTTTAGCGATGGTTGCTGATGTGTACATGTAATACAGTTTTAATCAAATCCCAAATGTTAAAGACCTTTCAGCAGTATCTTAGGCAGCACTGTGCAATGCTTATTCCACTTGAAGTGGCCACTAGGGAGGTACAATTAGCTGTTCCCATGGAGAAGTTTGTTATACTAATAAATAATAAGTAGTGTAGGTAGAGATGGAATCAATTAAAGATATTTTTGACCATCTAATGGTTTATGGGAATACTAAATAATTGACAAGTTTTGGCTATGTGTTCCATAAGCATGTTTCATTGTAACTAAAGTGTGACCACAGAACAAGGAATGCCTCTGCATTGACAGTTATAAGGGTTAACTTATACCACTTTCTTAAACATCACTGCTTGTACTGTTCACCGTTAACCCTTCCTAAAGAGTTAAAATATAGACATAAATGTGCATGTACTCCATGCTGAAGCTGCTGCAGCAAAGCTTATTTTCCTTTTATTTTTAAAAACCGAACAGATATTTGAAATATTAGGAAACTGAGAAGTTATTGCTATCTCTACTTTCATGTGTTTGCTGGAATAACTCAGAATTCACTTTGTTATTTAAGACTGAGTTGACAAACTTTTTCAAACCATAGCTTAATCACTTTTATTTGTCTGAAGTAAAAATATTGACAGAGATTCAAACCAAAACCAGATCTAGCCATCCCTTTGGGGAGAAAAAGGATTTGTTCAGTAGTATTTGCTGAAGGCAAAATGCAGTAAATATAAAATCAGATTCACCAGCCCTTTAAGTCTGATTCGTTCCACTCCAACAACAACCAGTTTTTTGAGGTTTCCTTACCACTAGAGAATTCATGGATGACCTGAACACTGTCGTACCTCTTATATCGACTTTTTTTCTCTCCTTATGTGTAAGAATGTAATGGAAAAGCAATCGTTGGCATAGATACTTGAAGTCAGAAAACAAAGGAAATTTTAGGACTGAAGCTGAAATGAAAATATGCAGTATACAAAAAACATAGTGTGTATTAGACTTCAGTACTCCTCGGGGTCTACTGAAGAGCCAAATTACTGTGGTAGCTGGCAATAGTATCAATTTTTTCAATATTATTAATAGTAATAATAATGATAGTAATGGTAATAATAATAATAACAACAATAACAGCAACAGTCTTAGAATATTACAGTAATAAGAATGAAATTTCTGTTGTTATGTCTCAAGACATAAATTAAAGCCATTCAATGACTGATAATGACTTCGATGAAATAATGTTGGCAGTATTAATAGAAGAAATTCTACCTGTGTTCATTTTGTGAACAAATGTATCCTATAATGTACATTATTTTTACACTTAGAAATGACTTTTAAAGAGCAATTATTGTTACCAAAGTTTTAATGAAGTAACAAAAAGATACAATTTTGAATCCTTTATTTATTGAATATAAAGCAAGTACTATGCACATGCCATTCCACCAAAGAAAGCTAGAACAGTTTAGGCTACACAAAATTACCATTAATTTCAAAGAAAAAAATACTGATTTTTTTCAAAGGCAGATCTGTACGAGTAGGATGGAGAATACCTTATTCTTTATCATCAATTTCATGAGTAGTTTTAAGAAATTTGCAGAAACTGCAAGCCATAAGCTAAGATTCTAAGTAATAT
Source organism: Ara ararauna (assembly GCA_028858755.1). Lineage (NCBI taxonomy): Eukaryota > Metazoa > Chordata > Aves > Psittaciformes > Psittacidae > Ara > Ara ararauna. Next base: position 143,331,022 of record CM054377.1, on the reverse strand, counting down.
CCTTTGTAAGTTTATCCCTGAATTTCTGGTGCTTTTAGGAGATATGGATGTATGGAACAAGTTTCCATCCAAGAAGACTATAGCTGTGTGTCACTGAAACACTACTCTTGAACTTTGGAAAGCTGGATTATATATATATACTTAGGCAGAAACGAGAAGGGCAAAGAGTGTTTGGTAGACTGCCTCATTCCTATCATCCTGTCCCTTTTCCAGCTTTGTCTCTTATGCTTCCACTGGCATTTCATGGCTTCTAGTCACCGTTTATTTTTTTTGGTGACTCTCAGTATTCTTTCTTTAACTCCTGCTTCTATTTCTTTCTCACTCTCCCATTTCCACTAACTTTCAACCCTATTTTCTGAATGTTTCATAGCAGTCTTGTCACAATCCATTTCCACATCCCTAGTCCATATTATCATTCATGCCAGCCTATACTGAGAGGAAGTCCTTGAAAAAAATGAACTACGAAGTTCTGTTAAGTCTCTGCTGAATACAACTCAACTTTCAACTTGGCTAAAATGGAATTGATTTTAGTAACAGCAGCAAAAAAGGTTTGCTCTTCCTTCTGCCTTAAAGCCATGAATGAGCTAGACCTCCTCAGCTGAGATGATGCTAGAAGATAGTATGTTTGCGCACCTATGCAAATATCTTCAGTCTTCCTCTGAAACAGCTACATTAATTTAGTAAAAACTTTTTCTATGCATGTTCTTTTAGACTTTCAATGGTCACAATAACGCCTTACTTGACAGAGTGGCAAAAAAACAGTAGCTGCAACTACATTAGTGTTCTAGTCCAGATTAGGAGAGAACTGCTGAAATGAATCTTCTTGTTGTACAACTTGGCTTGCTTTGGTTCACACCTCTAAGTGGCCTGAACACATAAACAGGGCTCCTTTTGGGCAGAACTGAAATGGAAGATGATACCCAGGAGTACACCTAAACACACTTCGAATGCTAATTGGTGTTCAGCATATGAGATCAGACTAGAGCTAATCCAAAAGCCCCTCTGTAATTAATATGGTGTGGATAGCAGCACCAACTGTACTTGGCTGAACATTTTTGCTCGTTGTGCCATAATACTTAATATTGTTGAAACAGACAGTAGATTTCTAAATGGCCACTAAACTGTAGCAAATTGGGCATTAACCCACAGACTTTGAGAACAGAGCTGACCAAAAGGTGAAATTTCCTTTTGTAAGAAAACTATGACTTTTGAGAAATGGGAGGAAAGAAAAGTTGTGAACATGAGCCCGTGGCATGATAACTGAGATGTTTACCTGTGTTCAGTTTGACTTAACTTCCTTTCAATGCTCCTTTTGGAATAACAGAGATACTTTTGTGAAGAGTTATAAGAAACAGTTCTGGTGTCCTCAACATAAAAAGGACATGGAAATGTTGGGACAAGTCCAGAGGAGGGCCACGAGGATGATCAGGGGACTGGAGCACCTCCTGTATGAAGATAGGCTGAGCAACTTGGGGCTGTTCAATCTGGAGAAGAGAAGGCTGCGCAGAGACCTCATAGCAGCCTTCCAGTATCTGAAGGGGGCCTATAGGGATGCTGGGGAGGGACTCTTCATTAGGGACTGTAGTGGGAGGACAAGGGGTAATGGGTTCAAACTTAAACAGGGGAAGTTTAGATTGGATGTGAGGAAGAAATTCTTTACTGTGAGGGTGGTGAAGCACTGGAATGGGTTGCCCAGGGAAGTTGTGAATGCTCCATCACTGGCGGTGTTCAAGGCCAGGCTGGATATAGCCTTGGGTGACATGGTTTAGTGTGAGGTGTCTCTGCCCATGGCAGGGGGGTTGGAACTAGAGGATCTTAAGGTCCTTTTCAACCCTAACTCTTCTGTGATTCTATAATTCTATGAAACTTAGACAACTGAGCTTTTAATGTTGCAGAATTTACCATAGCCTCTAGACCTGCTGTGGACTGCAGAGCTCATGGACTCATGGTAAATACATTTTCTGTTTCTAGGCAGTGTGCTACACGAGGACTTTGCAAGAGCTAACTAAATCCTATGTGGTTTTGTGTTTGTTATTATACTGACTCATGGAAACATAATGGATAATATGTACTGTTTTAGGAAATCACCTCTAACCAGATCCTACATGCCATTTCTTGATAAGAGCTTGATTTTGCCAATTTTGGAAAGATACTATTTTTTCTATTTGACTTTTTCTCTCCTTTCTACTGTGCCATGAAGTAAATCAATGTCTTATAGAAAAGGAAAAGTTAAAGTTTCTACCACATGCTCAGAAGCATGCTGATCTCTGTGTTTTTCCCCACTTATGGCTCTAAATGCAAACCCTACTGTCTCGTATTTGTTGCTTCCTGCCAGTGTGATCTATTTAGGGATGGATGGTTTGAATTCTGGTGTCCTAAAGCTGAAGCAAGCCTCTGTGAATACAGAACTCCGGAGTTTCAGTCCAGACACCTTGAAAAGCTCTTCTTCTTGTTGATTCTGCAGGTTTCTAGCTGTTTTCTGACTTCTGTCAATAATTGTCTTGGCTGGGCCATTTTGCTCTGACCAAAAGAGGAACAGTCGTGGTAGACTCATTGCATAATAGTAAACTGTGGGTTTATTTCTGTTCTCTTGTGTCTTGGTAAATTACTCTGGCTTAGTATCATGCTTGAGAAAACATTCTTGCTGTTCTCCAGAATTTAAAATATAAGATAGCTCAAAATTCCCATATAGAAATGCTAAGAAAAAGGGACATAATATTCTAGTGTTCTAGACGCCGGGTACTCAAGTGTCCAGAATAATTGATGCACCACTTACAACTTATCTTTAGAACAGATATGGCAATTTTTTGATTACTTTCTCTCTTGGGAGAATTAATACCCTTTGTGTTTCTCTGGAGCCAAAAATAATAATAATGCTGACACCATTTGACACAACTGAGAAAACTCTTGTGTTGAGGACCTGGAGGCACAGGGTTCAGAGCTTGCTGATGAATCATTTCAAGATTTTTCTTGGTGTACCTCATGGAAAATCTATTTTCCCACTATTCGTTGTAAAAGATTGTTTTGATTAATCAATTTTCAAACTCATGTTTTCAGTGAGCATTATAATTATTGAATATATGGATGGGAATATTTGTGGGAAAACAATATGAAGTTAAGGAGTGTTGAGATAAGTTGAATTTTGAACTGGAATGGGTGAGTTTTCCTACAGCAAGTGTAGTTCCAAATATTCATTTGGAATATACAAATAAAGCTATTTGGTAGTGTTCAGCTGAGAAAAGAAAAAAAACCCCACACAAATATTTGAACTTATGAAACTTACACTCAAAAACAAGAGCAAGGGAGTGTCTAAGAAATGTGATTCCATCAGTTTGGAGCTCACATAGATGGAATTGATTTGCAAGAAATTTTGTCTTTTTGAGAAATTGTTGATCATAGAAAGATGATAAAGTGGTTAAACATTTTAGTTCTTTGTTATGCAAATATATCTACAAGTTTTATTTAAAATCAAAACTGCCAGTATCCAAGTAATTAGAGTATGTACAGCAGTAATAGCTACAATTGAGAAAAACCCAGAAGATGGATTTAAGTTTGGAATGAGCTAACCTCGTAAACTGATGAATTGCAAAGTCACAATCAGGAGAACTGAAGACTACCTGAACCTCGAGCCGCAACTTCTCCTCCAAGAAGAATACTGTGTCTCCATCTGCTGGTCAGCGGTATAACCCTCTGCATTCCGGGAGCTGGGGCGTAGTAACCAAAGGCCAGGAGGCTTTTGTTCTCTCTTTTGTCATTCGTGGGTAATTAATGAATTTGAAAAATCTCATTCCCGATACTAAAAGGACTTTGAAAATTACGGTAACCAAAGGGACATACTCCATAGTTTATAACATAAGTAAACATTTTTATTCTGTTACTTTAAAGTCTGGTTTGTTAACATCCCTGTTTTCCTTTCATAATGGATTAGACTTATACCACTGGGAAAAAAACAATGGAAGTCACTGATTCAATTCAGATTTGGAGAGAATTCCAACATTTCAATTTAGTAAACTCATTAAGAAAGGAAAATGTTCAAAAGTTAAAAGTGATAACAATTCAGAAGGATTAAGGAAACCCAATTCTCATTCAAAAGGCGATAATTTGGTGGAGTGATTCATGCAGAATAAGGTATTAGGTAGAGCTATTAGTAAGAAAAGATACGTAAACATATCTTGACCATAGCATACAGTCATTCTGAGACACAAGTGGGAGTCTTTCAGAGTTGCATTTGTGTTTGGATTGGTTTCAGTCATCAAATCAAAAATTATTATATTTAAGTATTTTTAAATAGATATTCTCTGTCAATGGCAGACTTTATGGTGTCAGAGAGAACTTATTCATCTTAACTGGAATGGTTAAGATGCTTTTCAGAGATGTAAGATGAAAATCCCACTCCATGTCTTTGATTGTGAATGGGGATTCAGATTTAGGTCTTCTGTATCTTAGGGAATTTTCAGACCTGCTTTACAACCATTACAGAGTTAATCTGGTTGAATCAATACTTCTCTCTGAAAACTAAAAGAACAGTGTATTAAAGGAGATTTTGTCCCTGTAGTTAGTTATCAAGGCTACTTGGGGATAAGGGAGATCAGTGCTCTAGTCTCTGCTTGATATAAAACAGATCAAACTTCCATGTGGGGCCATTTAATCATAGCTGTCAGTCTTAATTAGGCTTCTTTCTGGTCACTCTTCTTTGCATAAAAGAGCTTCAGAGGAATTCCCATTTATCCCCTTTTTCTGTGCTCTGGAACACAAAATACAAACTGTCATAATTTTTCATGAAACAAAATTCTGGCTGTCGCTGCTATGTATCAGTCAGAAGATTTCACTCATTCATGAGTTTCTTCTTGAATAACAGCTAAAAAAAATACAGAGAAAAGTTGGAATATAATTACTGTTTTTTCATATTTATGAAAAATATGTTAGCTAGAAGTTAATATTAAAGATTATACAGGCATTGTAATGCTTGCATTCTAGTGAAAGGGAATGATTTAGTGATTTCACTGAGATGAAATATCTCAGCAGATATCTTTATTATGATTTTTCATTTAGATTTATGATTTGCCCTTGTGCCAAGGCCTTGATGTCAGAATCAGCTTTTGGATCAAATCTTCAGCTGGCATAAGCGACGTAGCTCCATATAATTTTACATTTATTGCAAGAAAACAACTTATGGCAATAAAGGACTGTTGTAAGATACAGTAAAAATCAAAAGCTGTCATGAAAGTTTGCTGAATCATTTTCAGTGCAGCGCTTGGCTGAAGCAGCAATGAACTAAAATGTCCCACTTACAGCTGTTGCAGTTTTAAACAATGAAAGTTACTGTAGTTTTTCATAGCAATGAAATTATGATATGAAGCAGATGAGTCTGTAGTGACACTGCTAGCACTGATTTCAACTGCCACAGTTGTGTTGAAGTAGCAAAGTTACAATTTTACTTATTGAAAGAGTAAAGTGAAGTGAACAGTAGTTTGACAAAATTGTATGTTACAACTTCATTTTTTATATTAAATATGTAATTGAGGTGCTTTATGTACTGTTTATCACTGCAATGAAAAGGTAGTCAAAATGAATTTCTCTAGGCTGTTAAACTGCCTCTTATTAGCATTGAAACTATATTTGCAGCACATTATCTTAGGCTAATTTTTTTTGTATAAGGAAATTGCCATCAAAGCATAGTTAATCTGAGCTGAATTAGATTATAATTGGAGTCCTTATGAATGGGGATTTAAAATTATTCTGTATTGTCATAGAGTAACAATGCATTATTAGGATATTAAAAGTAGTTGGCAGCAGTATCATAAGAGTACATTTTGTATTAACACTTTGTACAAAGTAAACTCTGCTCATTTTTTTTGTTTGAACATCTTTCTTGTATCTTCTGTTATAATAAACTGCCGAAATGTCAGTGCATTAAAGTTTTTCAGCTTTAAAAATGCATCACAGATTAAGATATAGCTTAAAAAAGGAGTCTATCCAATGCCTTTTGAAGTCAATTGAAAGACTGTGCCTTCAATGAGCTTTGGATGGGGCCCACAATGTGCTTGTTGCAAAGTAACAGCTGTGCAGGCCTTTGTTTGCAGGAGAATCAGAAGTCTTACATTTGATGGTTGGGATGCAGTGAAAAGCAAAAAAGAAGAAAGATGGAGGCAAAATAATACATAGCATTTAAAAATGGAAATGAATGCTGTTTGTGCTAATTAGGAGATGCAACATAAGCCTTTGGCTTTCATTATTCAACAGAAAACATTTAAACAAAAAGCATCTGAAGAGGTGAGGATGTTTCTGTGAAGTTTTTGCAGAAGGCCATATAAGCACCGTCTTGCAACCAAAAGGGAGTAACTTCTTCACATGTCTTTGATATACAAATGAAAAAGAATGGCATATATAGTTGGTTTTTTTTTTTTCCCTAACATGGACATTGTGGTGGTTACAGCAGAGGGAAGTACCAATAGTCTCAGAACACATTTTCTTTGGGGATGAAATGCAAGTACTTTTTCAGGTCATATATAATTATGTAGTTGGTAACATTTAGAAATAGTTAACATGGCAAACATTGTCATAATGTAGTCAATTCAATGCACAGAGTATAAATAAATGTGAGAAATCAACACTGTGAGATAATACCTATTTGAATAGCTGAATAGATTTGCCAGCTGATGCTTACTAAAATCTTGCATGCATTTATATACACAACACACATATACACATGATTTTAAAGATTATAATATAACTACATAAAGGTCAGCTACCTCCTGGTCATCATTTGCTATAGAGTTTTCTTAGGTTTTTTAATAACAGAACAAAGCTACATTTATTTTAACTTCTGTGTTGTAGTAACTGTCTCCCTTATTTATGTTTTGCTCTGCACACAACTCAGTGCTGAAATGCAGTAGCAGTGGAAAACGTAGCTGTTTGGCTGCTAATTGGGCTGCTGGTGTACATTTCAGTTGAACAAAATTAAGAAGGAATGGTAGAGGCAGAAAGAAAGCTTGAGATACTGGGACCACTTGCCTGCTATCAGAGGGAACACATTATATAATGCTTTAATAAAAGGATTGAGATCTATCAAATTTTTGCCATTGTTGCTCTTGGAGGACGTGGAGGATGGTTCCAGATGCTCCTTGAACTCTGTGCAATGTCTTTCAATTATCAAAATAATTTTACTCCTGGTCAAAACATACTATTTTGTTCTTCTGACAACATCATTTCTAACATTCACTTTTACTGTTTACCAGTGCTGTAATCACTGATGGCAACATATACCCTATCTCAGTCTTTGTTTTACTAGAATAAGCAAAGAACCATTTTTAGTATTCTCTCATGTTTCTTGCTTATTACAAAGATGTTTTCTATATCTTTTGTAGCTTGAGTTTTTTCTTCTTTATCTTAGTGGGCTTAGCTGTATATGGTATTCAAGATAAGGTTTTACCAATATATAATCACTTCCTTCTCTGTCTCTTGTGGAAATATCTTTTTTTCTCTGCATATAAACTACAGAACACTTGTGCCCTAGGGCACACCACATGGTGGTCCTGACTTCCTTGTAATTCAGACCAACTACCCAGACAGGGTACAGTCTAGATGTAATTGGTGACACTAATGCTAATAGCACATCTGAGGACAACTGTTGCTACCCTGTTATCAAACACTACAGAAATTGCATGTTCAGATAAATGTTTCTAGTCCTTATGACTGTAAAGAAAATCTTCCAAATATCAGCTGAATCTGAATCTAGACCCATATAAGGCCAAGCATGCTGCAGACATGAGCGGAGAGCTGTAGATATTCCTGTGCTCTATTAATTTTTATTAACTGTGAAGGCAGAGATTAAATGTCTTGATGGCTCATATAAAATAGATTGATAATTGCCTAGTCAAACTGTAAAAGAAATGAGACTAAGAAACACTTGGCTTTTAGAGTTTTTGTTCACTGAAATTTTACAAAACCAAAAGAAAATGTTGCCACTACTACTGGCTTCACTGATCGGATGTTTTGGGGGTGGGGTGGGTGGGTGTGTGCTCATACATAATGGCTTCAAGCCTTTTAATGATGACATTTAAACCTTTTGAAAAACTTAGTTTTGTTAGGGTTGAACTGAATTATGGAAAAATCTTGGATCTCTCTTCTGTGTATTCTCGTCATTTCGTTGAGTATTGCTATTCAATCAAACATATAATGTCAAAGTGATATATTAGAAGACGTATATACTTATTAGAAGCACAGAATTAGTTTTTCTGGATACATCAACAGTACAAATTTAAGAAAGATTGTACTGTGCAGAGAATGTGATTGAAAACACTGATACTGAAGATTTTTTGCTAAGGTGGCTATTAAAGGACCGCACTATTTCTTCATCATTATCTGGGCTGGAGAGGGAATATTAACTTTCTTTACAATTGCTACAATGCTTCCTTAGGTTTGGGGAACAAATCATATACTGCAGCTTGCAATTCCCCACTTCTGAACTGACTGTTTCTACTCCTTTGTTACTGCAGCAGCAGAGGAGAAGGTACAATGCTAAGTCTCTTCCTCATGCAACATTTCAAAATATTATTTTTATGGCAAGATTTTCTTTTTTTATTTTTCTCTCAGCTTTGGATGGCTAAAGATGTCAAAAGCAGGAATACTTTCAGAGATTTATTTGTTTCATGTTACAAATATCTTACTATAAGTAGGTGCTGTAGTACTGTGCCTCTAAGCACAATACCACATTATTGTCAATGCCAGCCTAGCTCTCAAATAACTTCTCTGCAGCTAAGACTTGAAATAACGAGCTTCTCAGAGCATTGAATCAGGGAAAAAAACTACTGGAAATTCCATTGTGAATATTGTGCTTGTAAAACAGTCTTGGCTTCCTCTAATTTAATAAGAGTACCAGGCAGTTTGTTTGATCCTAATGTTTTAATGTCTCTACAGAAAACTTTGTTTAGTTTGTGGGGTTAGGTTTGGGTTTTATTTATTTGTTTGTTTGTTTGTTTGTTTTTTTCGTTTACACTTGAAGTCATTGTCTTTGTTTTCCTGTTAAATGTTCAATGGGAAATTAAGGTGTTTAGGATTACGAACATGTGTCTATTTGGCCTTGCATTATTTATTAATAGAATTTATTTATTTATTTGTTTCTTTCTTTCTAAACAAGAAAAAACGTTTTTTCCTGTAGGACAGATTCTTCAAGTGGGTTAATACTGTTCCTTGCTTATATTTTGTGGGGAGACAGATATATACGTAAACATCAAATTACTTAAATTCAGTGGGATCTTAGGACTTTCCTAAATATTAAGGCCCAATCCACAGTGAAATATAGAAAATGGAATAAAGTCAAGGTTTCCAGGAGTAGAATTCAATCTAATTTTTACAGCAAATGGAGTTTTAGTTAACCCAGAAAGCGCATTACAATACCTTGCACACAAAAGTGCAGTCATCAAAACTAACGTGGAATGAATATTCAGGGAACAAGTCTGCCTGGAACAACATCATACTTGGAAAACCTCTTCCTGCTTTGCTGTGGTGTGTAGCTATGTAAATTCAGCATTTGCGGCAATCTTCCATAGACTTAAATGCCAATGCTGTGCTCTGTAATTTCACTATAGTTCCATGTCTTTTCAAATATTAGTTATGTTTCAATATTAGTTATGTTTTGTACAATAGTCTCAGAACTACAGCTGTTGCCTGAGAACTGGGAGACATAGGTTTTAGAGGAACTGTAGTGAGAGAACAAGGGGTAATGGGTTCAAACTTAAACAGGGGAAGTTTAGATTGGATATGAGGAAGAAATTCTTTACTGTAAGGGTGGTGAGGCACTGGAATGGGTTACCCAGGGAACTTGTGAATGCTCCATCGCTGGCGGTGTTCAAGGCTGGATTGGACATAGCCTTGGGTGGCATGGTTTAGTGTGAGGTGTCCCTGCCTCTGGCAGGGGGGTTGGAACTAGATGATCTTAAGGTCCTTTCCAACCCTAACTATTCTATGATTCTATGTAGCTGAAGAAGTTACAGATTGCTTTTCCGGATTACCGCTAAAGTAGCATTTAAGACACACAGCAAGTTCACCGGACTTCATGTAGGTCAACTGTCACTGGCTTCCCATTGCCACCTCTAAAGCTCAGTTCAAAATCATACTCAGTATCAGGTTTTTAGGAACTTGGAAGAGAAGGGACATGAACAACACTTAAAGGCACAATGCCATATGTGTTATATAAGTAAACAAGTATCCACACACTGTTGAACATGCTTACACTGATAATTTGTTCCAAAATTGAGACTTTGACAGTTCTCTTTGTGTTTAAAACAAGGAATAGCCATTTGATTAGAGATTTGAAATGTTTTCCTTTACAATTTCAGAAATCAAAAACTTTTTAGTCCTGTTGCTTTCATTTCATTGTAGCAGTTGTGTGACATTTCTGGGTAAATGTTGAGCTTTGAAAGGTGACCACTGCAATTCTATCAGAAGACACTGCTGGCCGCTAAAGAATTTGTAGAAATGCTACTCACTGGGCAGATTTTTAGGGTTAAGTACATTTGTGACTCAATCTTACCGTTCACAATTGAGGAAACCAAACAGAAATGATGTTTCAATAAAAATATCAACTCAGCATTTAGCTTGGAAGCATCCTAATTCAAAATATCTCATTAGACCAATCGCTGCTTCCAAAAGCAGTTTCTGCTTTGCCTTCTGGAATAGTAGAAAGCATACAAGAATCCTGAAGGCACATCAGAAGGTTAGGTGATGTTATATCAAAATAACTGAGAGAAGTAAACTGAAAACTTAAGCGTATTGCCATGGCTTATTTTATAGAAAACAAGGATACAGAAAACATTTTTCTATATTGTGATTGAGTGGAAGGTGAACACAGAAAGAAGTGTTAAATACGTACCTGGGTTGCAACACTGCAGAGGAAATTTACTAGTGTTATTTTGAATTATGCACATTAATAGGCATGATGATTTTTCTGATGATCCCTAAATACAGAAACAGGCTGTGTTTTCATCACTGCTGAGAACCGACTGCTGGAACATTTGAGTGACTATATAGTGATTTTCTCTCTAGTATTCTACCACTGGGTTTTGTTTATTTTTTTTCATTGCCCCTCACTTTTCTGCCTTTGCAAATGAATAAGTTGAAGTGAAAATAGAGGGACAATTTTTTTTTTCTTTATTGTCTACTATATAAATAAGATTTTTTTAGAGCAATAATAATTTGATAAATGTGTTGTAAAGCCCTTAAAATCATTATTTTTACTGACAGCAAATAAAAAATCTTTCCATACCATTATTAGTTTCACCATCAGAAAAGTTACATAGAGCAAAAGAGGGAGGCCAGGGTGTAAAGAAATCGTGTTACTTGTCTTGAAATTAAATAGAAAATAATGTTTTTCCAAGGATTCCTATGGGTTTTGTCAAATTTCAACACAGAAAAATAGTTTGTGGACCCTATTTAGTATTTTAGAGTCTAAGAGCTGTGTTACAAGATGTAGCACAGAAACAAAGCAATGACTTTTGATCAATCTGATGTAATTTACAGCAAGCAGTTCTGACAGCAAACAAGTTACAACACAGCTAAGATTCCTTATGTCATGTTGTACCTACTTCTGTCAAACTTTTACTCTATTTTCCATCTATGTGATCACACCTAGCTTCAGGATAAAAGTGCACCATATCTACACTAGATAAACAGCAGTAATAAAGATTCAGGGTTAGAATTACTTTAAGTATCTTCTCCTAAGCTACAATACTGCTCCATAATTTCAACTATACTTTCTTGATAACTGATTTCATCAGTTTCCTTCGAGTTACAATCACTTCTATGCAAGCTTCTGTTCAGCGAAGCTTTGGAATGTGTTTGTGACCAGCCACATGGAGCCATGTCAAAAAAGAGAGATATTTAACATCTAAATTTTCTAAATTCCTTGAGAAGCCATATAATTTTGAAGTGATGAAAAGGTTGTTTAATGATGATGATTTTGGTTCTGATAAGTTCAGTACTTTGATGAAAATATTCCACCAAGATTCTCAAATAAGCTGTTTCTTTCTAAACAAACAGCTGAATGTGCAGATACTAACAAGGGAAATGCCAGCTTTTTCATGCACTTATTAAAGTCATGAAGCAAAAACATATCTCAAATTTTCATTTAAATTGTATCTTTCCCTGACATTTGGTATTAATACTGCTGGTCGGATAGCTTCATTATATACTTTTCTCTGAATACTGAAGACTGGCTTTCTTTGCAGAATGTAACCCACGGTTTTAGTGCATTTTAAAAATAGTTAATTTACCCAAAACCATGGCAATTACTTTTAAACCTTTATTTTAAATTTGAAGGCAAATAAAGGTCATGGGTTGAACCATATCAAACATAGTACCAAATGCAGGTTGATGTTGACCTCATACACCACTGAAGACGGACTGAATAATGGTTCTTTTGCAGCAGGCCTGAATTTTAACCGATACTGGACCACTTATTCTTTAATCAGAAAGACTGCAAGACTTTCAGAGCTGCTACTATGTAATATTTAACTTTCTGCTGACTGTCTTCAGCCATTTTGTAGGGTTCAGTTCAGTCTTAGAATGCCCTTTTGTTTTCCCAGGAAGCGCAGAAAATAAAAAAAGAAGATCTTAACCAGAGAATGTCTTAGGAATTCCCTTCTCATACTGAAATAATATTCATGTTGAAATCTGTGATCTCCTTTATTTCTGGAAGACATTCCTATGACTTAACTGCAATGGACTCTAGCTCCCTATAGGAGGTAGCTAAACATATATAAAAGTTATTGGCAATCATATATAAAGGATTTACAGATATTAACATGTTTTATTCTGGGTACAAAACAAGTAAAGCCTTTAAAGTCTAAGATTTTGTTAGTTTTGATTCCAGTCTGATGTCATTTTTTTTTTACCACCCTAAATATATATGAAAACCACAGGACAAATGTACATTACTGTAATGGGAAAATACAGGCTAGGTCAATTCCCCTCTTCCAAGAGAGGGAAAAGAACTCTTGTAGTTAGAAGAACATTCCTGCACAGCCTAGATATCCCTCATTCCATTTTCTTTATTAGGTTTATTCACATGCACAGTCTGAGTAAGTTTTCTAACTGATGAGACAGAGTGAAAGGAGGAACATTGCTGAACATAGGAAATAGTGTTAAGAATGCAAAATTCCGACACTTTTCTTGATTCCAGAAAGAATTTAAATTAATTGTAAAGGGCAAAAGAATTGGCTCTTTTTTCCATACACTTAGTAGAACACTTTTTTCACTGTGTTATTTGTAGTACTGTTTGGATCAATGGATTGCTAATTAGAAACTGACTTTGGAAGACTGCAGCTTGCTTCTCCATGATTCATGTGTTTGCATTGATTTTTGCATAAAAGTAAAATCTAGTTGTATTATTTAGCACTTAGAAATTGGTCCTCAATGAACTATTTGGAAGTTAATAGGCTTGATAATACTTGGAAACTCATTATTGTGTTTTTAACATTATTTCTTGGATTAAACTATATACACACACACATATGTATATACACACAACACTAACACTTACATACAGAGTTGTATTAAGCCAAAAGACAAGGTAGGCAGCAGCTTATGGCAGCAGTCTGTATGCTTCATCTATGCCAAAGAGGGGCCTGGCTTTCGAGGCTGAACAACAGTCCTTTGTTTCCTGCTCTATACAGCGGCTTCCTTTCCCGCTGTTGCTGTTTCCCCTGAGTGAATAAACAGAATGTAACCTGTGCAGCTTCTTAAAGAAATTATGGTAATTCTTCTGTCTGCTTCCCTTCAGGACGGTGTACGAGCAAATCCTCTCTGACATTCATCCTTTTCAATGTTCTGCTGTCGTTTATCCTAAAAGAAGCAGGCCTTGCCTCTGTGGGAGAACAGGACACTGCAGGCCTTCCTATCAGGGAAAGGGCAGTAGGTGAAGACAGGTCCATGGGTGACAAGCAAAGGGTGGCATGTGGAAGTCCTGTGCTTCAGGAAAGTGAGGAAGAAGATTACCCATGAAAAAGGACAAGTTCTCAGAACAGCAGGAGAGGAGAGGAGCTGTCATTACCCTGAGCCACAGCCCCACTAAAGCCTCACTTAGCTCACTTAGAATATCACGGACCTTCACTGACCTCTGAGTTGCTAGCTCCAGTCTTACTCTAGAAACCCTATTCTCTCCCCCCACAACCCATCTGTTCTGTCCGCTGAAGCCTCCACTGAATCTTTTTAGCCTCTTTTTTCCATCTGCTGTGACCCATATTGCTGCTTCCATAAAACTGATTCTGCCTACACTGTTGAGAAGCCTTCAGCTGAGTTAGCATATACAATATGGATTGTTGGTGTCATATGGCCTATATATGTATCTATCTATAAATAGATTTATTGTCTGTATATGCAGCCAGCAGTTCAGCCAAGGTTCCTATGAACATTCTTAACTTTTTGCCAATGAATATTTAAAATATAAATTTAGGCACCTGCTAAAGTTCCTTGCAAAACTGGGGAACTAATATCCAGATGGTTAGGCACAGGATCTGTATCTAAGATTCAACTTCATTCTCAGGTCTATGGACATATTTAGGGCTATTGATGATAGATCTTTGCTTCCAAATCCATGTAATGAATGCTGAGAGCAAGTTTTTGAACTCAACTGCAAAGGTCATTCTGACTATTTTATCATATCTTTGTTTATCACAGTCAAGAGATTTCTGGAAAATTTTTTTTTCACTCATTTTTTTCAGTTCTGCTTTAAATTTTGCAGTATATAAATCTATATTTCTTTATGAGAAGAGGTTTTCAATTTCAAACTTCTAAGACATCTGAACTCTTTGAAAAGGATAGCAATCAGATTGACCATTTAGCAAATCTTTGAAGCAAAGTGCTGATATTGTAGTGAATCCAGATCTAACTTTCAACATTAAAAATTATTTCTGCCAGTTCCCTGTGACTAATGCAGAACCTGCACCAATCTAGAACAGTATCAATTAACCACAGACATCCAACTGTAGCAGCTACTTTAGCAGACAGGTAGAATTGGACTAATTATCATACAAGGTTACACAGCAGAAAAAAAGGCCTGCAGTCTCTCTAGGAGAATACTGGCCTGTGATGGCCCCCTCCCTCTGCTGCAATTACCTCCAACTCACACCTGCCAAGCTGTAAGGAAGCATTCCCATGGTTTGTGACTGAGAACACAGTCAGGTAAATTGTTGTTTTAGTTGGATTAAAAATCCTCCATATCTCCACTCGTTTCAAAGAACACCATACTCGAACTGTTTCTACAGTAAAATGTGTATATATACAAAAATCACATTAGAAATTAGCCATTATGATTATTATTATTGTTATAATTATTAACAAGCCTTAAGTTGAGATACCATTGAGAGACCCTAGCCTCAGAACAATTCTTTCCATCTTGGCTAAACTGAGATGCCTTTCCACCCAGATTTGAGAATGTAGTTTCTCTGTTGAAGGAGGAGACCAGGATGTAGCGGGAAATATGTAGAAGCATTTGTGCTGAATGAAGAATCTGCTCAATTTGTAAGCAAGAAGTGAATAAGAATGAAATTACAAGGCCTAAATCTTTGAAAAGATATCAGAGTTATATTTCAGAAGCAGAATGGCATCTCTTTCACTTGGAATTCTCAGTTGTGAATCCTAAGCCTAGACTGTAAGTCATCTCCTTCCTGGAGGTCATGAAAGAGCAGTCTTTTTCTTCCCCTCGAAAGTCGGGCATTCTAACCTATACGTTGGAGAAGATGAGTTGTAGAACGTGGGAGAAAGATCTCCATCATCCTTGTGAAGTACCCTTATCACTGTTTTGTAATTGTACTCTCACTTACAATGGTTACATCTATCTAGATATTTTTAAAAGTGATGAGGCCAGAACTGTGGGATCAAGCATCCACATTTTCATGGCAGATGATTTCTGATAGTAAGAATCCAACTCTTTATGCCTGCAGCAAATTGTTGACAAGTCTTCCTGTGGTCTTTTAGAAGATGGAATAATCGAATGTGCACAAATTACTTAATAGAGTTTTAGAGAAAGTACTTTGCAAGATCGTTAGCTGAAAATGTTGATTTTCTTGAAAGAAAATTGTGTTAATTGCAGTTGCTCTCATTCATTGTGTCTGTCTGCCTCAGTAGATGCAAAGACACTGAGAGGGCAGTGCTATATGCAAGCAGATTCAACATGTGGAAGAAATAAAATGATGACAGCTATTTGTGTGGTTGACTTTCACATGATTTTGTCATGTCCAAGGTTTGAGTCTTAGCTGCAGAGATCAGATGGTACCTTATGTAAAGCCAGCACTTTGATCTTGAGCGTTTCTAGAGATATAAAGCTAAACAACTGGATTAAAGATTTGAGATTTATGTTTGTGGTCACATAGAATCACAGAGTGGTTCGGGTTGGAAAGGACCTTAAGATCATCTAGTTCCAAACCCCCTGCCATGAGCAGGGTCGCCTCACATTAGGCCACGTCTCCCAAGGCTTTGTCCAGCCTGGCCTTGAACACTGCCAGGGATGGAGCATTTACCACTTCTCTGGCCAACCTGTTCCAGTGCCTCGCCATCCTCACAGTAAAGAACTTCTTCCTTATATCTAACCTGAACTTCCCCTGTTTAAGTTTAAACCCATTCCTCCTTGTCCTATCACTACAGTCCCTGATGAAGAGTCTCTATTCAGCATCCGTGTAGGCTTTCTTCACGGGATGGTCTAAAGCACATCTGCAATCTGAGAGCTGACATGTAGACATAACTACTGTTTAATTATTCTAAGGAAGAATTATCAGAGGGAGAGTGAAAGACCAGAAAGATTAAAGCAAAGAACATTAGACTTCGAATTGCTCTTGAGAAAAATAGATTTAACCTCAGTTATTTTTAGTAAATTATCAGTTACCATTTTCATCATAACATAATTATCTTCAATACATTCATTTATTTTACAGTGGTATTATACATACTGCACTGTTCATAAAGTATTAACCTAAATATAAACATTTGTGTTAATGGAATCTATGGTGCCAGTGAATTTTAAAACCAATCTTACATTAGACATGATCTAATCGTCTCATATTGACTGATATCTAAAAATGAGTTTGATTCTACCATTAAGCTATTTCAGTTATTCGTATCAGAAATGCTCAATAGAAGCCAAGTGATGTTACTGGAAAAAAATCCTTTCATCATTTTTTTTTTTTAATAAATTAGTTCAAGCAGAAAAGAATATCTCAGCCAGAGTAGAGGTTGGTCCTGTAATTTTATCATTTATAATATCCTACCTCATTTATAATATCAGTCCTTACATATGATTTTGGGTTTGGCTGGTTTTTTTTTTTTAACAGGGGTATGGGGGTGGAATTGCTGAAAATAGTACACTTGGAAAAGTGTCTTATGATTAAGGGCAGAGAGAAGCATACCTGATAATGTCATCATATCCTTTGTAGGTATCGTCCTGAGAATGAACTATGTTCAGGATGATATCTGGAGCTCAGTAAAGAATTCCAGAAGTCCATAACAGCCAAAGGTGAGAAACCAGTTAAACAATGTGAAAAATCAAGATTCCAGTTTTCAGCCACTCATTTTATTTAGCAGTGTAGATGTACCTAGTATGCCTATATCTGCGTTCCCTTGTCTTTGACATGGGAATTAAAGAGTGCAAAGGTATTGTAAAGATAAAGATGGTCTATATGGGATTAGCCACTGAACCCACTTCCCTGTCATGCTGTTTCTCGAAGCACGTGTAGAA
Source organism: Ara ararauna (assembly GCA_028858755.1). Taxonomy (NCBI): domain Eukaryota; kingdom Metazoa; phylum Chordata; class Aves; order Psittaciformes; family Psittacidae; genus Ara; species Ara ararauna. Next base: position 143,313,294 of record CM054377.1, on the reverse strand, counting down.
GTTCAATGTTCAGAAAGTCTTTATGATCATGCCCCTTAAATATAAGGCTTAGGTGTATGATTATCGGGAAAATTGTAGTGTAGTAGAGAGAGAACTGATTTTGCTTTACACAAGCTTTTTCAGGTACTCACAGACTTGATGCAGCAGATGACAGCACTCTGCACAATATCATACTGGAAAAAAAGGCAACTAGCAATGGGTTCCTGCAAACTTAAATTTACTGGATTGCTTTTAATTGTAAGACAAGTCTTAGTCCAGTTCTTCCTTTATCTTTTCCTACATAATTCCTCTTTCAACAGATCACAGTCACAGACAGGCTTTCACCAAGATATCTAGGGGGTTTTTTTTCCAGATAGTGTGATCATAGCTGCTTTTTCAGTCAAAGGTCAAAACTATCTCTGCCATAGATTTTCTTTAAGAGAGAGAATATAATGGTAGGACTGAAAACCTGATCAGGGGCAGACTTGTTATTCAAATACACTCCTCTCTGTTCTACCCTGGTATGCTCACAAAAATCCATTTTTTCCTCTTGAGTCCATGCTTCAAGGCCTTGTCCTTCATGTCTAGTCCTACAAGTTCTCAAAATCTCCACACCTGTTGCTCAAAACATGGCATTTGCAGTTATTGCTTCCAGTATGTGAACTCTTCATGGTGAAGCATGTCAGAATAAGCCATAGCTGTGTTGCTTCTTTGTGTAGATACAATCTACTTGATATATGTCCTCTGAAATACATGTCTGTAGACTTATGGGAAAATTAATAAAACAGAAATTTAACTGACAGCTTTGAAATGATATGCTACCCTTAGCATATGGACTACCTCACACAAACACTTTACAGGATTTGTATCAGGATTATGGACAGTAACTCAATGGGGGATAACTTCTGAACTATATTCCTAAATCTCATTTGACAGGTTTTGGATGCTGTACAATTCTTACAGTATTATAATGTCATGCCAGTGATGCTACAATCATCATTAAGATAGTCCTTTCATTCTTAGTGCTAATTTTGTCTTATAATTGCTTTTGCAGTGAAATTTCATATGCTTTTTCTGAGCAGACAAATGAGCTTCCTTAAAAAAAATTAAATGCCTCATTCTCCAGCAAGACATGTTTTGAAGATCTAGTTTCCTCAGAAATAGGCAGCTATATCTGGAGTTTAAAAACAACAACAATTCTTTATGCTCTGAGCTTTTAAGTATGTACTAATGATTTACACTATCAGGTTTGGCACCATTGTAAAATACAAGTTAGTAAGTAAAGATGTGTAAACATCATTAATTTTATTAGGATTCTATACTAATTTACTTTCAGTATTGGTATATGTCACGATTTTTTTGTCTTTAAGGGAGTAAATGAATGATGAGGACAGGTTTAATTTCATAAGACAGAGAGCAGATGACTCTGCTATCCTCTGCGTCCATCCAAATCTTAAACCAGTGGTTAGGGCATTTTATTGGAATATGGAAATGATAGCAATTTAATCTGGAATATCTGTCTACTAGTGAGCCTGGTATTTCCTGCAGCTATTACCACATTGCAATCCTTGCAACTCTTGGAAATACCAGAAGTATGAGAAAGAGGGAGTGAATATTGAAGTTCTTCAGCCAAAGTAGCCACAGCTTGGAGTGAGAGTAGCAGGTAACTTGAAGTGAAGCAGATTGCTTACAATGGAATGGGAATGCAGTCATCCTCTCTGTATAACATAAACTCTCTGGTTATATTTATTCAGTCTTCCTGAACATACTGGTTATTGCCACTGTCTTGGTCTGTGGACTGTGCATGTCTTTGAGCTTTGATTACTCTTTCTACCTCACATATAAGAGGCCTCAGACAATAGGAGACTTCACGTGTATTTGCTTCTACTCATTCTGTAAAATGCACCAATCATGTTTGGTATTATTTGTTCTCTATTCTTGTACTCTAGGTAGAAGTTAGAACTAACTTTGCAGGGTATAAGCTGTGCTTTGTACTGTTTGGAATACCTTTGTTCCAGAGTGTGTATCTCTGTGATTGCTAAAATATTCTAGAAACATGGTTTTGCTTTTTTGGAGACAGATTGTTGCTTTCAAAGACCAAGAATATCTGCTTTCAAGCTGTAAGTTTTTTTGATTATAAAATTGTAATATATGAGAACCTAGCTGGGAACTGATTCCCTGTCATGACTGAAAGCCATAACAAAGGATGTTGTTTGCCACAGTGTATTTGGCAGAGTATATATGTTTGTGTTCATCATGACTGTTTGTTGGAAAGAGGCAGGAAAACATAGGTGTGCAGTTGTTCTGTGACCTTCACACTTGGCCGCACTGGGGCGCCTGGCCGACACTCCCAGAGTGGACAAGAATGAGATCATGAGGAACTGTACGGTCCCACAAGTAACTGATTAGAGATCTGGCATAAAGCCAGTTGTTTTGATAAGGGTATAAAAGCGGGACCCTCTTGTGGCCATGAGAGAAGCCTCATCTATGGGTGGACACACCGCATAGGAATTTTTCCAAATTACCTGAGATTCCTGGCATCGGCTGCAACGGGGATTCCCAGCTGAAAGTGTGGGCCTAGATGATTATTCAGTGGTAACTGGTAATGTATGTCTTCTTAATCTCTGTTCTTTCTACACAGTAATGATCTAATGTATTGCTAACTTTCTTTGGTACTTCACTTATATACCTATATCTCTGATTTGCCTTAGTGTACTTATTTACTATGCATATATGTAGAGAGAGATATTTACCTAATTCACATTAGCGTGCTCGCTTTTAGTGTGCTTATTGGCTTTAGTGTGCTTATTTAATAAACTCTGCATACTATACAGCTAAAGCGTGGTCACTTTGTGGCATACCCTGGCTGTCAGAGGAACAAGAATCAAATTGCTTCTTCACTGCAGATGCAGTAATTTTATAGTTAGTAAATATAAATATAGCTAGAGAGCATATAGTTGTTTTCAATAAATGTGAATTTCTTTATGTTGGTGAAATTCCAGCCATTCTGCTGCATAAAAGTACAAACTGATTATGAAGCTCAAGCATGACGGAGGTAAGCATGAGGAAGAAGGAAAAGCAACTTTCCTCAGATCACATGCAGTAGATGAAGAAACAGTTAATGAAAACTACATTCAAACCATCCAGGTGTCTCTGTCAAGAAGAGACTAGGAGGTTCTGCACAGCAATGACTACTCTAGCTCTATGTGTTTTCTCACTTTCTGTTCAGAGCCAGTGGCATAAGGAATTTCAGTTAATTTCAGCTGCCTACAATGTAGTCTATGCTAGTCTCATAGTAATTCCTGTTGATCACACACGTATATAGTACATCTTCTAACTTTCTTTTGTTTTGTTGCAGAAGTATATTTGAACATATGTGGGGAAAAAAGTGCATTTTCTAATATATGGTTCATCACAAGATAGTGAAAGTGGCATATAGGGGGTTAAGGGAACGATGAGGCAAAAAACTGCAGTGCCAGCAGAATTCCCCAAAGAGTAAACAAAACTCTTAACTGTTGCAAACAATAAATTGTCAATACCTTGTAGAAGCAGTGGATAATGAAAAGTTATAATGCCTATAGTTAGTACCCTCTTTAAAAGAATTTACACAGGATATGAAATTAAATTCTGTGCACAGTTCTCTTAATTTGCCCTTAATTAAACAATACTCCATAAATGGTGCATTCAGTGACCAAATGTTCAGAGACAGCAAAATGGTGGGTCCCAAGCCATTAGGAATGAAATAAAGTCAGTCCCCTGAGAGCCTGCTAGAATCCGGTCTATCTAAGTGACAACTGATGGTTTAGGAAAGATAATTAACTTTGCAATTATAAACCACAGCTTTCACCAATGCTGTTTCTTTCAGTATTCTCTTCTAAATGTTCTACTATTTTTACAGTGAGATAAAATGCTTTTTAAAAATGATGAGTTCATGCACACACTTTTTCCTACAGAAATATAATTTAAATATTTTATTTTAAAGATTTCAGATCAATAAGTATGTGCAGTTATTTTGTAAATTACCAAAGACAAATGTTTATTTGTTTTATGACTGTCAAGATTTCTTTCTTTCTTCTAGAGATAAAAGGGGCAAGCTGAATCAAACAAATTTAATTTTTTCCTTTGGTAGCAAATCCTGGACCTAGCAAACCTAAATTAGATTTGTTGTTTGTCCATGCACATTGAAATTCTCTTCACTATAGGGAACATCAGTTCGAACCTACTAATGTGCCTTCATATTGATAAAAAATACCTGCATTGAAGGGAGATTGCTAGTTGAATCCATATGTCTATGCCCTTGATTATCTTTACCATAATGTCTTCTAGCATGTAAATTAGTGCATTTTCATGCTGGCATACGTGTTATAAAATCATCAAATACCGCAATATGTTCATACTTCCATGTGCAAGTGTCAGTGTTCTGATAGGATATATTAAGGGATTATGAAAAAATTTAGCTAGAGTGTATAACGCTATATTCAATTGTGTTTTGTTGAGACTGTAGATCTTTGTGTACTGAACAGAGTTCAGCAGGTATGGACACAGGTAAGCAAGATGACAGAATCAGGAGCTAAACTTTATGAAAAATCTATTTGTGACTATTTGCAGTTATTTCACATACTGTAACATACTGTGTAGCACTAGAACTGGCTTTAGGAAATCCCAGCTGTAAGAGAGCAGTCCAAGCTAATTTGACATGGAACAAAGAGCCAGTTCCAGACATTGATTTAGTAGCTGAAAGTAAAATTTAGACTGTGCCCTAAGAGTACCAAGCTCCTTATCATCTGCTGCAGACTGATGTCAATGCCTAATGTCAGGCTCTGCTGTAGGCAGCATAGGTTCTGGCATTGTGTTTGCTGGGATGTCTCATGGAAGTCTGCTACTCTAATCAACTCCTCATTTTGTCTGTGCTTAGGGCAAGCTGACTTACCTGTCTATACCACCATGATAAGGACATTTTTCTCACGCCCTTTTTGTTTGCCTTGGAAATTCACTGGAAACTTTCTCACTGCACACATGTAAAATAAAGGATGCAACATTCTCAGGTCTCAGACTCTGGATGGTCTATAAGAAAACATATTTTAAGTAATGTTCTTCCTGGTAATGGTGCATTTCTGTGAATTGTGCTATATAACTCCAGTTACAGTGGTCACATCTGTACAACTTCATGTTTGCCATTTAGATGTATTTAACCTTAGAAAATTAGGGGAAATACTGTGGTAATAATCTGATATTTAAGTAGAATACTTGTAAGATTCACTTTTAAAGGCTTTAATGACTGGCACTGTATATATGTGGCACTTTATGCTATACTAGCATGTATATTTGTAAATTGTCAGGGAGAGGAAAGTTATTATTGCTAACTCATATATATTCTGTTTTCCTTACTATTCTTCCTTCATGAATATGCTTTAAAATATTCAGCTGTATTGTATGTCATTTTGTCCAACTTTGCCACTTGTGAAGTGATAAACACACGCTTCATCACAGATAATAATGCTATCATATTGGAGGGCTTAGGAGTTTAAGGTAGTCTGAATACTTGCATGAAAGGAACTGTTGACTTCAAAATGGCTGGGGTTGCTCTCACTGATGTTCATACAGGGCTCTGCATGTTGTATCAATATTTGTGTTTAACATCTCTTGCCACTGTAATGTGAAGTAATTCTCTAGAATAGCACCTTCAGTGAGGGATTTAAAACTCTTGTTGATGAGCATCACACAAGCTTCAATGCTTTTTACCTGTCCTTCAGTGTTCATATGTCTGGAGAGAATACATGGAAGTGCAGGACTTTTGTGATTAGTAAAGACCCTCTATTTGAAAGTACCAGAATGTTTGCATTTTTTCTTTGTTTATTCATATAAAATGCATGCAATTATTGTCAAGCATTGCCTATTGTTTTATATCTAGAAGCAACTTAAGAAATTACATGAGCTATATTCACCCTTGGTTAATAAAAAATGAAAAATTAATAGATCTATGGGCAAATACAGCTTATACATCTGGTTTCCTAGAAATAAAAAGAGGGAAAGAGATACTATTTTTAAAAAAGAATTAAATTCAGGTATTACCTATTTTTTTTGTGCAAAGACTTTCCAATGCACTTTAGTAATTTTAAATCTAGCTTTTAGTTTGGACTGCTGCTCCATATGGATTAAAAACCAGATAGTAAGAGATGGATTCAGGTTTTTAAAATCATCAAGTGATTTGAAAGAAAAGTGCTTCACAGTGTTAAGTTCCAACAATTTGATTTGGCTGTTATTGTGGAACCCTGGTATCCAACACTGAATTTCTTCAGAGAGGAAAACTTTATCTCCACCCTCTTTTATGATGTGTGATCCAAAATGCCAATCACTGAGAATGGAATACAATTATATTCACTAATATGTCTAAAATAGAAACTCTTGCTGTCAATATATACTCATTAGTACTGAGCTGCAAATGAATTCTGGAATTGTGCTCTTATTAATTAGGTGGCAGACTAGAAAACTTCCTTGCTTCTGTTTAGCCAGATGGAGGGACAGTGGGTGTAATGACCTATGTTGGGCCTTTCCCAGGGGATTTCTTTGGTGTTTCTTGGTGTCAGCATGGGTCCATCTTCCATTTACCATTTAAAATAAGCAGCCCCAAACTTGCACAAGTGTGCACTCAATATTTAAAATTACATTCAGAAAAAGACGTGGTAATTTTGTTTAGTTTTAAAATCAGTTATGCATCACATTCTTAGAACTCCAGAGGGACTTGGGTATACAGATGCAAAGCAAAATAGATTTTTTAGGCAAAGGTAAGTCATTCTGCTTTCTTTTCCTGTTATACTGTCCTACATAATCTACACATACATACCAAAATACAACATTCTGATTTTAAAACTCACTCTCTTTCTTGTCTTTTACTATTTTTTTTCCCTATGAGATGTTTAAAATTCTAAGAGGCTTCAATAATTCAAAAATGGACTTCAGCGGGAGGATAGGAGAAGGGGAATTTGGTGATCAGTCCGCATGAGAAGTCCCTATTTCTCTAATTGACTCTGTATATTCTAATCAAGATGCTTAAACGTGTATCTTCATTAAAGGGTATGAGTAATACCATACATTGAATGGAATACTCATGGGTTTTAAGTTTTGCATGACCCAAGTATCATCCTGCATAGCAGCCTCCATGGGGAAAAATATGAAACAGAAGATTCTGTATTATTTTTATGTTTTCTTTTTTTAAGATTTTCAGGAGATACAACTTTGTCAGCACAAAAGTGACTCTTTGAAAGCTGGAAATTCATTTCAAGTGAATAAGAATCAGAAAAAAAAACCCTTCAAAATATTACATAACATCAAGTTGTGGGTTTTCATGGGTATATTTCTGTATTTGAAATGAAGTTTTAAAATGTATAGCAATTGAGTTAATTGGGAAAAATATATTTTCTACTGACCTTATGGATTACTTAATTTTCCACAAATAACTTCCTTCTATGTGAGCTCCTAACTAGTCTTGGTTCTGCCAAGTAAAAACTAATACCAAAAGAATCAGATGAGCACCCTCATTTCCCACTGTGTTTCTCCTCACCTCCCACTGTGTTACTTACTTCACAGACAAATATTGACAAGCATGATTATTTATGTGGATATGACAAGTTTCTGTTTCAATGCACAAGAACATGAAATTTTTCCTCTCTACAGAGGGAAAATTCTTTGTAAAAAAAAACCAACCAAACAAAACCAACTGGATAATAATTTTAAATAAAGGAAAACTTAAGATTTTTGTAACCAAAAAAAAAAAAAAAACACCAAGCAAACAAAAGAAACAAACCCCAAAAAACTTAATCCAGAGTAACTTTTTGCAGAAAATTGTGACAATGTTTTGGATTTTGTGTTAAATGTGACACATAAAATCACATGATAGTTGTGTTGTGACACAAGACTTATAAGCTTACTAATATGTAGTAACATGTTTTTTCATTCTCATATCCAATGTCCTCAGCTTGAAAAAAAGAAGGTGTTTGACTTGTTTTCATTTTCTTGTGAGTGCTTGTAATCTTCTCTCTGTCCTATCCCTTTTCAGGAGATGCAGAGCTATAGGCCTAGTGAGTCAGTGATTTCCTTCACCTCCTTTTGAAACAAGGGATGAAAGGCAATGTGATTGAAATCTCTTGCAGGCCTGGGAACTATCTACCTGGAAGCAGGTGGGATCTGCAAATTTTAATCGGGAAGACAGGCAGAACTTATGACTGAAGCAATTATAAAGTTCATGTCATATACTACAGCATATCTGATCTCTGCATTATGATGGCAATGAAATTAATTGCCCACATGTGACTGCTATAATACCTCTGCTACAATCCAAGATAATCCCATTTTTCGCTTTATGTGTTAATGATAAAACCATTGAGGAAAAAAAAAAAAGAAAAACAACTGGATTTTCTTTCAGAAGTGTACAGTGTGGCTCTAAGTGCAAAAAGAGAGAAGATGAGGAGTAAGCAAGATTCTATTTTATCATAATTCCTTTTCAGAAGACAGTTGTACCTCAAGCAGTTTTATAGGCATGTCTTAATGAGTGCCTGCCTGGGGCCAATCATATCAACTTTGAAGTCCTCTGAAAGCTGGGGGAGGGGAGAAACTGGGTACTAGTCTTTAAACACTTTCAGAGCAATGTGAAAGGGCATGACTCCCATGAGATCCATTTTTCAGATCCCTACATAGTAGGTCGCTTTTTGATGCTGACCCTTCTATCAGACAGAAACAGTCAATGTACAAGAGCTGTCATCTATCATGTGTGCCCATCATGTTCAAAGCAGGATAAAATACATTTCATTCTCTCTTTCTCTTTTAAGCTTTTTATTTTATTTGTATTCTTTTACTTCTTTTTTTAAAAGCATACAAAAATGTGTCCTGGCAAACCGTTAAGTGCCAGAGAACATTACACTTCTAGTGTGTTCTCTTGGTAAGTTTTGTATGCTTTATCTTCTTTTTTAGTTTTTTAATCAAAAAGTCTAATGAACCAATGAAAATATATGCAAGTTCTTATCTAACATTTAATGATTTTTCAGTATTTTAAAATACTTATCATTACAAGACTTCTATGAGGACTTTAAGTCCTTAACAGTGTCTGAAGGACCACTTTATCAGAATCTAAGTAAATACATTAATATATTCTGCTATGTGAAGTAGGTTCAAAATAATATGTACACAGTAGATAATGGAAACATGTTGACACTCTTAAGGTTATAAACACATCTGAAGTTATCCTATTTGTAAAATTGAAGATTGTGAAGTACAATGTCCCTGAAAATCCTAGAACAGCATCTTTCTCATTTTGCTAATTGCAGCACCACTTGAGATCTCAGTATGATGTTTTTTCCTCTGCACAAATGAGCAAGTGGAGGCCACAGAACCTCTTTAAAAAGGCAGATGTGGTAAATAATTTACAAAGAAAATTAGTATGGGGACTACAGTGTAGATATCATGACTTATCCAGGTCAGGATTTGGTGGGTTGAACAAGGAATGCAACTTTTCTGTGTGCCAACAAGCACTAGTATAAAATCCTTATTTCCTCCTAACAAAATATATATCCCAGTGATGGGACCTATGTTATGCTTGATGCTGCAGAATGGCTTTTGTTATTAAAGCTGTCTGATCATCTTGTGCTTCTCTTTGTTTTTATGCAAGGGTGAACCTCAGTTCCCATCAGAAATCCTAAGTGATCTTTTTCTAACTTTCTTTTTAAAGAACGGTTGCCTTCCCTGCTCTCATTCAAAATGCTTGATTTTCTTTGGGTTTGGTTTGGGTTGGGTTGGATTGCGTTTTTTTTGTGTTTGTTTTTTTTTTTTTTTTTCTCAAAGACAAGGAACAAGAAACAATCTGCAACTTCTACAACAAAGCAAGGAACTGTACCCATCACTGCCTGACAATCATAGTATATCTGGTGTTAATGTTGACTTGTCCAGCAACAAATTAACAAATAGGAAGAGGCTAAAAATTTGCTTGGGAGGGAGTCACGCTGCAATTAAGAGCTCTATATGCAACTCCTTTTTATTAGAAATCAGAAGTGTGGGGTTGTTCAGATCAAACTATAGCTACTGAACACATATAGGTAACTGTCTCGAGAGGGGACACCTGCAGCGCCTGATCGTGAGGAGGCTCTGCATCCAGGAGCTTCAACTTGGAGCAGCAACAGGCACCGAGGGAACCTCAAGTCCTCGACAGGGCTAGCCCAGGAGCCGGCAGCTCGGCGGAAGCAAGCAGCTGACTCAGAGGGGGCGGTGCCAGGAGGAGCGGCATCAGCCCTGAGTGGGTGAAAGCCTGTCCCAGGGAGCGCGAGGGACCACGGAGGGTTCGAGCCAGTTCGCGCAAGCAGGCGAGCGGGATGGTGAGCGGAATGGTGAGCAGTCGCTGTATGATCAGGGTCTGGTCTGGGAGCTCTGCTACAGCTGCCCCGGCAGTGGCCAGTGTAGGCACCCAGACAGAGCCGATGAGAGGGGAGGCTGCAGTGCAGAGCTCGGGGTGTAGAGAGCGCCTGCACTGCTCTCCTGAGGGGAGGGTGCGCAATGGGCAGGGCTGCACTCTGTGCTCCCTGGTGGAGGTCCTCCTGCAGCAGGTGGCTGAGCTGCGGGATGCTGTCAATAGGCTGAAAGGTGTCAGGGAAGCTGAGAGGAAGCAGCACTGCTTGCTCCAGGACCAGACTGTGCAGGGGCCTCAAGCGTCCACTGTCGCCCATGTAGGAAAGGAGGCCGCTAACCCAGGAAGCTGGGAAACAGTAACAAAAAAAGCCAGCAAAAAAAGGAGGAAGAGGACAATTAAAAGCAAGGGGCTTCCTCCTAAATCTGTTGTTCCTACCCAGAACTGCTTTGCTGTGCTGCAGGGGGCTGATGAGGAACCACACTCCCACCAGGAACAACTGGCTGATGCCCTGGCAAAGAGGATCTCTACTGATGCTGCCAGGAAAAAGCAGCAGGCCATAGTAGTAGGGGACTCTACTCTGAAAGGAACAGAGGCACCCATCTGTCGGCCTGGCCCGGGCTCAAGGGAGGTGTGTTGCCTACCAGGGGCTCGGATCAGGGATGTTGCAGAGAAGCTGCCTGCTCTAGTTGGTCCCACTGACTATTATCCACTTCTAGTAATCAATGTGGGTGCTACTGATATAGATAGCAGTAGCAACAGCGATAGGGGACATTATTGTGGGGGTCTGTTACAGACCACCTGACCAAGAGGACTCTGTGGATGAAGCACTCTATAGACAGATAGGAACAGCCTCACATTCGCAGGCCCTTGTCCTCGTGGGGGACTTCAACCACCCTGATATCTGTTGGAGGGATGGTACAGACGACACAAGCAATCCAGGAAGTTCCTCAATTGTGTGGAAGACAACTTCCTTCTGTAAGTAATAGAGGAGCCGACAAGGAGAGGTGCCATGCTTGACCTCATGCTCACCAACAGGGAAGGGCTGGTTGGAAATGTGACGCTCCAGGGCAGCCTTGATTGCAGCGATCATGAGATGGTCGAATATGAGATCCTCAGGACAGTGAGAAGAGTGTGAAGCAAGCTCACTGCCCTGGACTTCAAGAGAGCAGACTTTGGCCTCTTCAGGAACCTGCTCAGTAAGATTCCATGGGATATAGCCCTAGAGCGCAGGGGGGCCCAAGACTCTTGGTTGATATTCAAGGATCACCTGCTGCAAGCTCAGAAGCGATACATCCTTACCAGAAGGAAGTGCTGCCAGAGGGCCAGGAGACCTCCTTGGATGGATAAGGAGCTGCTGAGGAAAGTTTGAAGGAAAAAAGAGGCTTATAAAAGGTGGAAGCAAGGACAGGCGGCCTGGGAAGAATATAGGGATGTTGTCCGGGAAGCTAGGGACCAGGTTAGGAAAGCTAAGGCCCACTTAGGATTCAACTTGGCTAGGGATGTTAAGGGTAACAGGAAAGGATTCTATAGGTACACTGCAAAGAAAAGACATGCTAGGGACAACATGGGCCCTCTCCAGAAGCTATCGGGAGAACTGACTACCCTGGATTTGGAGAAGGCTGAGGCTCTTAACGACTTCTTTGCCTCAGTCTTCACTGGCAAATGATCTGATCACACCTCCTAAGTCTTGGAAGGCAGACACAGGGACAGTGAGAATGAAGACCCTGGGCCCACTGTAGGAGAGGACCTGGTTCGAGACTATCTTAGGAACCTGAACATATACAAGTCCATGAGACCTGACGAAATCCATCCACGGGTTCTGAAGGAGCTGGAAAATGAAGTTGCTAAGCCACTGTCCATCATATTTGAAGAATCATGGCAGTCAGGTGAAGTTCCCGATGACTGGAAAAAGGGAAATATAACCCCCATTTTCAAGAAGGGGAAAATGGATGATCCAAGGAAATACAGACCAGACAGTCTCACCTCTGTGCCTGGCAAAATCTTGTAAGGCATGCTGAGGCACATGAAAAACAACAAGGTGGTTGGTGACAGCCAGCATGGCTTCACTAAGGGGAAATCCTGCCTGACCGATCTGGTGGCCTTCTATGATGGGGCTACGGAACTGATGGACAGGGTTAGAGCAGTTTATGCCATCTACCTGGACTTGTCCAAAGCATTCGACACTGTCTCACATGACATCCTTGTCTCTAAGTTGGAGAGACATCAATTTGATAGGTGGACCACTCGGTGGATAAAGAACTGGCTGGATGGCTGCACACAAAGAGTTGTGCTCAATGGCTCAATGTCCGTCTGGAGACCAGTAAGGAGTGGTGTCCCTCAGGGATCGGTGTTGGGACCGGTCTTATTCAACATCTTTGTCGGTGACATTGACAGTGGGATTGAGTGCGCCCTCAGCAAGTTTGCTGAGGACACCAAGCTGTGTGATTTGGTTGATACGTTGGAGGGAAGGAATGCCATCCAGAGGGACCTTGACACGCTTGTGAGGTGAGTAAATGTCAACCTGATGAAGTTTAACCATGCCAAGCGCAAGGTCCTCCACCTGGGTCAGAGCAATCCCAGGCACAGCTCCAGGTTGGGCAGAGATGATTCAGAGCAGCCCTGTAGAGAAGTACTTGGGGGTGTTGGTCGATGAAAAAATGAACATGAGCCAGCAGTGTGCGCTTGCAGCCCAGAAAGCCAACCGTATCCTGGGCTGCATCAAGAGGAGCGTGACCAGCAGGTTGTGTGAGGTGATCCTGCCCCTCTACTCTTTTCTCATGAGACCTCCCTTGGAGTATTGTGTACAGTTCTGGTGTCCTCAACATAAAAAGGACATGGAACTGTTGGAACAAGTCCAGAGGAGGGCCACAAGGATGGTCAGGGGACTGGAGCACCTCCCGTATGAAGATAGGCTGAGCAAGCTGGGGCTGTTGAGCCTCCTCTCTGTGTGGAGACCTCATAACAGCCTTCCAATATCTGACGGGGGTCTATAGGGATGCTGGGGAGGCACTCTTCATTAGGGACTGTAGTGAGGGGACAAGGGGTAATGGGTTCAAACTTTAACAGGGGAAGTTTAGACTGGATATGAGGAAGAAATTCTTTACTGTGAGGGTGGTGAAGCACTGGAATGGGTTCCCCAGGGAAGCTGTGAATGCTCCATTGCTGGCAGTGTTCAAGGCCAGGTTGGACATAGCCTTGGGTGGCATGGTTTAGTGTGAGGTGTCCCTGCCCCTGGCAGGGGGGTTGCAACTAGATGATCTTCAGGTCCTTTCCAACCCTAACTATTCTATGATTCTATGATTCCATGATTTGGCCTCCATAGCAGTGATTGTAATAAAAATGAATTCAGATAAACTACTCAGAGTAGTCCAAGTGGCAAAGAGGGCATTTGAACTGATCTCAGGCGTGATCATTCTGGTGTTGTCAAGCCCTATGCTATAGACATCCACTTCTTAAGATAGGTAATCACAATTGCAGCCCCAGTGCTGGTTTCTCTGTTTCCTATTTTGAAACATCACACACGAAAACTGGTAAGGGCGTTCCACCTTGTGTACTCATAGCAAGTGAGACTGAAGCTAAAATGGGGGAAAAGTCATTAGAAACCATTATCTTAAATAAAAATTATCTGAACTGATCAGAACAGCATCTTTATTACTAATTCGTATGGAGACAAGCAAAAATGAAACCCTATGTCACCTGAAGAAATATTTGTTCAGTACCCAAACCTTCACCCAGGACTGCTACAGTCTCCATGTAAGGTCTCAGTGAGCTCCTCCAGCACTGATCCCTTTCTCCTGTCAAAAATAACCACAAAGTGTCCTAGAATTCCCATTTAACCTTCATTTGTACCTTGTGGCATTTAGACAGTTCAGGATATCCAGATTCGTAGACAGCTATGGAATAGGTGACTGGAAATATTACAGAGTCTTTGAAGTATCTCATTAATGTCATTCTGCAAAGCATGAAGTACTTTTAGTTGTTGCTTTAACTTAGATTTCAGAATTTCTGTTGCGGAATGAGTTGGTGCTCGGACCTCAACACTGAGTACAAAAGGTTCTTCAACCCCTCAAAGACTTCCTTAATGATGAAAGTTTCAAATATAGGTGAAGTACAAGAAAGCACATGTGCTGGTGATCTTATGCTTTGTCTTTGCCTATGTGATGCCTACAACAAAAACAGAATTTTAAAGAAACACATACCCTAAACAGCAACAGAAATAGAAGATTTAATTGTGCTCTGTCCTACAATGAATTGAATTATTGTTGGAAGCATGGGGAAACTGATAAGAAGTAGCCACCTTACATTGCTATTCCTATTTCCAAATAATTAAAATGAGGGTTGAAATGGCTTTCTTACTATTTAGAGAAATTTATTTGGAGAAATTATCAAAAGGACTCTTTCAAATGACTAAAGACAAGAGTATATTTTGAATGTGAAATCCCAAACTTGTTATTTTCAACTTTTCATTAGAAATCTAAAAAACTTGGGATGGAAAATCTGCATTTTTCTACCAAAATCCTGTATTATCATGTGCACAGTTAAAACTCCATGAAATGGAAATGATTCAGCCTATCGTGATTGCAAAAGATAAGAGTCTGGAAAGCTTTGTTCACCGCTGCCAGAGGGCTACCCAAAAAAATGATGATGATTGGTAATTAAGAATGGAGACACCACTCGTTGAAGAGGGATTGCTTAAGATTGCATTTTAGTCATTATATTTGCAGTCCAACAGGCTTATTGAGGTAACTTTTTTCCAATGGTAGACAGGAGAAATCTGTTCAATTCTAGATAACCCTAGCCAGGTTTGCAAAGTTTATCATGTGTAGGTAGCATGGCGAGAATACACTGGAGAAGCTAAGCATTTTGAATATTTTTTAAAGAAGATTGAGTATAATTAATTACCACCGTATTGCATGCATGAAGAAACACTTCTATTAAAAGTTCTGTGAAATTTGAGAGTATTTCCAAGGCTTTTCTCTTTGAAATAAGTTAGTTTTCTAGCCACACAGATGACTATATTCTCTAGTTGTCTGTGTGGAATATGGAGAAAAAGTGTAAATTGCAGGAGGGACGTGACTGGAATAATTTCTGGTTTGGCCTCTGTAAATGATTATTGTACTATTGTACTAAAAAATGTCTTGAATCTTTAAAGACTGGACAAATGAAGATTTCATTATTTCTACAGAGGAGTTCTGAGGATGTGGATTCCAAAGCCTGTGATCTGTCTCCAATTTTGATGTTGACCTGCGTTCTTACCTTATGCAAGGTGCTTGTAGCACTATCCATTTATCCACTCTTTGTCTGTTTACGCTATTTAGACTGTAAGGACTTACAATATCCAAACAAGCTCTTACTATGTCTTGTTAAAGTGCCATCTTTAATGGAGCTATGATTTTCTTGGAGTCTTCAGGTTCTACTGTGCTACAGCTAAATAACATTGTTTTGGGATGCATGTTAAAATAAGATCATTATTAACATAATGGTTTATATTTGGAGTCCCTTTCATCTGAAGATCTCAAAGTACTTTACATTTACAAATTAAGCCTCACAAAATCTCTCTGTGACAAGTACAGATTTAACAAAACTCACTTTATCCATAACAAAAATGTTTTCGTCTTTAAGGACAATGGCAACAGTTCAACACCATCAAGAAAAACTAACAGCCTACAACAGAGATATAATGATGCTACATATATCCAAACAACACACGTCAGTGAATTTGATAGACAGGCACAAAAGATGCAACAAAAAGTCCAATGAAAATGCTTGGAAAACATTGACAATGAAAGCAGTAATCATCAGTGATGTTTTGCATTAAAGAGAGTTACTCCTGTGCTGCATTGCTTACTGTGCCATGCTATGTTATTAGTTCGATTAGATCATTTAAACTGAGATTCATCTCTTAATTTAGGAATCTTGAACTGTAAGGCTTCAGTGATTTGCCTTGTGTTTTCTCTCTCCACCTTTACTTCTGCCAGGCACTTGATGTCTGTACTATATCTGGTGGCTTAGAAAGGAACTGATGGTTTATAGCAGGGGGACCTGGTGAGGAGAGGGGCAAGATCAGCAGGGTAGTTGTTTTCTAGTGGTGGGAAGGACAGCCAGTGAAGGAAGTATGAGCAGACAGAAAGAAGTGTGTGCAAGCTAAGAGGCATAACCTGGAAACAAGCTGGAGTGTTTGTTCTGATCATTCCCATCCCACTTGCAGTTTGGAGGAGATGAGTGAGTGGAGCTGAGTGGAAATATTAACCTGTTTCTCTGTGCTTTACATTCTTATGCCTCACAGCTGAGGCCTGCACTGAACACTCTAGCATGAACATCATAATCGTGCAGAGATCCTGTGACCTCTTCTAGGACATATCTGCTCATGAGCATACTTTTAAATCAACATCCTTCCTGTTTCTCAGGATTTAAGACTGTCTCCAGTGTCCAGGAACACTGTGGTGTGGGAAGCAAAGTTATCAGGAGGGCTCTGGTTGGCGCTTTAGTTGTGACTCTAGTGACAGCCTAGAGAATATGAAACTCACTATGTCTCATAAGAATAACACATATTAAATTGTGCTCAGTGTTCTTCAGCCATTAAAACTGTGATAATAATTGAAGAAGGACATTGAGATGGGCTACATCATTTGGGCTGTGGGCCTACATACTTAGGGTGCATTTTACTGATTATCATGTCTCTTGAGTAGTTATATCCTGACTATCTGTGGATGCCTAGGAGATGTTTCCTGAAAACTTAATTAGGGTAACTCTGCTGTCTTCTTGCCACACTTCTTTCTTTTTTCCTTTAGGCTCTGACTGCATAATAGTAACTTGAATACAACAGTGGCTGTTCTCTGGTACTGAGGGTGACTGGCATCTATGCAATGTTCTTATCCTTCAAAACAGGGTGGCTGCACAAAAACGTCTACCTGGGAATGGTAACTGGCTTCTTCTAACTTTCTAAATGCACCAGAGAATTTTTGCTGGGTAAGGACATAGTACCTTTAGGGAACAGTTCCTCTCTGCATCAGCCAAGTTGTGCAGATCTGTGTCTCCCACCCTCATCTTGCAAAATTTCTGTAAGATGGGAAAAAAATAAATATGTTCAGATGATGAAAACGTTTGAGATTTTGGGTACTTTTGGAAACATATATAGATGTATAAGGCAAACAGCCTGAAGAGTGGTTTTATTTTTCTTAAGCTGGGGTCATGGTAGTGTGGTTTGACTAATCACCATACATTTGCTGATTCACAGGACATATTCATACGTATGTTCTTTAAATATAGAAGTACAAGATCTTTAATAAACAATGCGACATTCAAGTCTTTCATATGGTACTATAGGTAAATATTAAACCATTTTAAACTGAAAAATAGGAAGAAGTTGTATAACTTGCAGAAGGCCATGTAGCACGTTGGTGGCATAGCTAATTATTGATATATTTTTTCTAACTGTACTTTCTGCTGTTTCTGTTAGCTGCTATGCATACAAAGTTCTCCCTTAATGGAGTGCTTTCAAGCTCGTAGGCATACTATGTTAATTTTCTAACATGTTTGCCTGTTGTAACCACTCTGCTAAATCTGGTTTTGCTTCTCTTCCATAAAATACTCACTGCAGTTCTTGCTGCTGAGTCTGACACTGGGGATATCTGGCAATCAGCTTACACATTCATTGGTTTGCATAAGGGGAGGAGACAGGACTGCAGAGTGGCAGCAGGTATGCAAACAACTCATTTCACATTAGTTCCTCCAGGTAAGAGATTCTTTCAAAGGAGATCATTGACTTTACCTGTTTCATATTTCAGCCACTGTTGTCTGATACCCAATTGCACATAAAGCATCTGGTATAAGCAAAACTAATTTGGATCTTCTTTTGTAAAATGTTAGCTGGATTAAGGGATCAGGTAGCCTCTTTCCTTACAAGAATCACTAGAGAGAACCATACTGTGGAAAAGATAAAATAATTAGGACAACAGAAAACAGGCAGTGTGCATCTCAACTGCAACCGTTCCTGTGTAAACTCAGCCTATAAAATTATATTAGTTTGCTTATCAAGCAAGCTTCTTTTCAAATTTAATAGCTACCTATATTACTCTGACTGTATCAACAGCTGTGACTGTTATATTCTAGATGCTTTCCAGCTCTTATGAGCTTGAGTTCTTGTCACTTAGGCAAAACTATTAATATTCCAGAGCCATTTTAGAATTTGAAGACATTCTGGTGTCATGGGTTCAGCAGCAGCAGTCCTTTTTTCTCCTTCTTGGTAGCTGGTGTAGCGCTGTGTTTTTGATTTTGGGCATGGGAACAGCGCTGATAACACCAGTGTTTCGGTTACTGCTTAGTGATGTTTTGGTCTGGCCAAGGACTTTCTGAGTTTCATGCTCTGCCAGGGAGGAGGGGAGCCGGGAGGAAGCAGAGACAGGCCACCTGACCCAAACTGACCAAAGAGGTTATTCCATACCACAGCACGTCATGTCCAGGATGGAGAGCAGAGAGCAGAGACCCGGAAGGGTGGGGGGTGCACTGCGTGGTCGGGCTTGGTATTAGGTGGTGAGAATTGTATTCTTTCCTTGTATTTGCCTTGTCATTATTATTATTGGTGGTAGCAGTAGTGATTTGTGTTACACTTTAGTTACTAAACTGTTCTTATCTCAACCTGTGGGAGTTGCATTCTTTTCGATTCTCCTTCCCGTCCCTCCGGGAGCGGGGGGAAGAAAAAGGGGGAAGTGAGGGAGAGAATGAGCTGCGTGGTTAGAGAGGCTTAAACCACGACACTGGGGTAAAAGATAATGTAACATAGTACTAGACTTCATCAAATAAAGCACTTAATGCTCACATTTGTAGTAGAACGGACACTACGAAAGTAACTAAATGTAAAGCCAAGGTCTGAAACATATTGCAAGGATTCCTAGGACCTACTATCATCCAGGTAATTAATTATAAACCAGAGAAATGTACAGAAAGTTTAGATATTTTTAAATGCATTTGTATTTGAGTAATCTTCAGAAACTTGTGTTGTTCTCCGCAAACAATATAACTTTTCTTGGGTCAAAAAATTAAATACAGTGGTATAAACTATTTTAAAAGAAACAAAAACCAAAGAACAAATACCATTTTTTTTTATGATGGAAATGCATATTATGTATGTACCTTGAACAGTCCAAATAAAGCAACAAAAGTCCAAACTCAAAAGTGATCTAAAGAGATACAGAGATGCAATGGAATGGCTACAGGTATGATGTAGCTTGTTTGGTGAGTTACTAGATTGGGCCTCTTCAGCTTGCTGAAGTGGCAGCTGTGGTGGGATAATAATATGAATGACATCGAAAAAGCTGAATATTGAAAAAACATTCATTATTTTTTGTAGCACAAAAATTGTTCATCACTTAATGAAATTATCATCTGCCAAGTTTAAAACAAGACTAAAGAAATACTTTAATTACACAGACAGTATGTATTTAAACTGGAGAACGTATTGCTGGTTTTTCTTGTAGATGCCAAAAAGAAAACAGTTTCCAAAGGCTATTTTACAGCTTAAATGAAGGTGGATAGATTTAGGCTCTTAAACACAATTACATACTGCGAAGACCAGAACCCCTAACCTGCTGATTGCCAAAAGGCAGCAGATTACTTTAAAGAAAGGAGTCTTGGACTTGTCTTGTTTCTTAGACTTTTCTTCAAAGAACCTATGACTAGACCCTGGGCTAAATAGGACTTTTTGTCCTGACCTGTTACGGCCAAATCACCTGCCTAAGGCAGTTAGCATATTTTTATCTCTGATCATAGAATCCTAGAATAGTTAGGGTTGGAAATGACCTGAAGATCATCTAGTTGCAACCCCCCTGCCAGGGGCAGGGACACCTCACAGTAAGCCATGTCAAGCCAAGGCTCTGTCCAACATGGCCTTGAACACCGCCAGTAATGGAGCATTCACAGCTTCCTTGGGCAACCCGTTCCAGTGCCTCACCATCCTTAACAGTAAAGAATTTCTTCCTTATATCCAATCTAAATTTCCCCTAAGTTTTAACCCATTACCCCTTGTTCTGTCACTACAATCCCTACTGATGAGTCCCTCCTCAGCATCCTTGTAGGCCCCCTTCAGATATTGGAAGGCTGCT
The DNA here is from genome assembly GCA_028858755.1 of Ara ararauna. Taxonomy (NCBI): domain Eukaryota; kingdom Metazoa; phylum Chordata; class Aves; order Psittaciformes; family Psittacidae; genus Ara; species Ara ararauna. Next base: position 143,292,822 of record CM054377.1, on the reverse strand, counting down.
ATGAGGTCTCCATGCACCCTTCTCTTCTCCAGCCTATCTTCAATATGGGTGGTGCTCCAGTCCCCTGATCATCCTCGTGGCCCTCCTCTGGACTTGTTCCAACAGTTCCATGTCCTTTTTATGTTGAGGACACCAGAACTGTACACAATACTCCAAGTGAGGTCCCATGAGAAAAGAGTAGAGGGGCAGGATCACCTCCTTTGACCTGCTGGTCATGCTCCTTTTGATGCAGCCCAGGATACGGTTGTCTTCCTGGACTGCGAGTGCACACTGAAGCTGGCTCATGTTCATTTTCTCATCAACCGACACCCCCAAGTACTTCTCTACAGGGCTGCTCTGAATCTCTTCTCTGCCCAACCTGTAGCTGTGCCTGGGATTGCTCTGACCCAGGTGGAGGACCTTGCACTTGGCATGGTTAAACTTCATCAGGTTGACATTTACTCACCTCACAAGCGTGTCAAGGTCCCTCTGGATGGCATTCCTTCCCTCCAACGTATCAACTGAACCACACAGCTTGGTGTCCTTGGCAAGCTTGCTGAGGGCGCACTCAATCCCACTGTCCATGTCACTGACAAAGATGTTGAACAAGACCGGTCCCAACACCAATCCCTGAGGGACACCACTCCTTACTGGTCTCCAGCTGGACATTGAGCCATTGATCACAACTCCTTGCGTGCGGCCATCCAGCCAGTTCTTTATCCACCGAGTGGTCCACCTATCAAATTGATGTCTCTCCAACTTAGAGACAAGGATATTGTGTGGGACGGTGTCAAACGCTTTGCACAAGTCCAGGCAGATGACGTCAACTACCCCTATCCATCAGTTCCATAGCCGCATCATAGAAGGCCACAAATTGGTCAGGCAGGATTTCCCCTTAGTGAAGACATGTTATACAGAAATCTACTATGAATTTCTAAAAATGAGATTTATGCTTTTGCAGGTTGGTAGTTATTAACTGAAATGCCACATCACATTCAGTTCATTGGTTTTAGTTTGAAATCATTTCAGGAGATTTATGTTGGGTTTGGGGTTTGGGGCTTTTTATTGTCTCTAGCATGTTTTCAGAATAAAAAAAAAATATAAAGAAAATAAAACCTGTTGCCTTGGAAAAGCTAATCCTTACTCCAGTATAACTAAGGTTCATTCTAAGAAAACCATAAAATATTTTTTATCACAATCAATCAACAGAGCACATTATAACAAAATTAGTTTGGATGTTTCTAGAATTTTGGCCCATTATGATTTGGTATGCTACAGTGCTTTAAGCATCTATAAAATGTGGTCTAAATGTCAGTAATGTTCTGACACTGTCTATTCCTAACTTCCCATACTTCTTAGTCCATTCCGCAACTTGCCAGTTCTGCGAAAACAATAAGCAAACATTAAGGAGTCTGTCATCCATCTAAGTCATATTCATCCCAGAAATGCTCAGCCTTTTCTTACTATGTAATATACATCTTCTTTCCTTTATAGTTCTGCATTATTATAATTAAACTTGTTTCAGTCTTTCTAGTATATCCCTTTACACTCAATAGGTTTGTGTTACCCAAATAGCAAGACAGCTAAATAACCATTTTTAATATACTTACTACTCTTTATGAACATGAAACAAAATCACAACTTACACAAACAAATGCTAGCACAAAATTACAATGGACAGTTAATCTTCTTGCCCAGCCTTCAGAGTTTCCTGTAGGCTCAGTTCCTAGCTCTGCTCTCAACTTGGAACCAGTAAAACCCCAACTGACAGCTCCCTTTATTCCTTTTGCCTGTTAGGGAAGAGTAATTCCCTGATTTAAAGTGTTATTTTAAACACTTGATTTCTGGGTAAACATCATGCAGTCCTGTGTGCCAACTTAGAATGTTTCTTACTCAGAAGTATTCTATAGAGTTTAGGATAAATAAATAAAGACAGTACAAAAAATACTTTTGCATTTTTACTTTGATTCTCAAAGAGAATAAGGAAAAATCTAGCAAGGGAAGATCACAGGATTACTCAGATGATAATAAAATTGAGGTATAGTTCAGAACTGACTTTAAACTAGTCCCAGTATATTAAATGTTCAGACTCCCTCTGAGGTAGAACTATGTTTTTTGCGTAGGTAAGATTACTAGACCTTTCAAGTGTTTTTATTAATACAACATTTGTGTGTGTCACTGGATGCAGAAGGAAGAGTGAAGAAGAAAGCTATGGAAGCATATCAATTGATTTTTATATTTGAAATTTTTCTTCAGTCGTCTGAAGTGTCAAGGACCTGTTCTGAGGATACGCAGCCTCAAAATGTGGATTCGCCAAACGACTTAAACATGAACTCTTCAATGCTGCAATAACTTCTACTTACCACAAGGTGGTATAAAACTGTAGCTGCCTCTCCAGTACCAGTAAATTCTGCCATTTAATGATCCATATTCCCAGGCTGGATGTCATTCTCATGGACCTTTGTTGTGCTGCATTTCCTTACAATCAGTGTGGCTATTCAGCAAAACCAGATAGCTTCTTCACAGCAGAGAAGCAATTGCATGTTGTAAGCCACAGGTTTTTGCACTGGTTTGAGAGGTTTAGCTTTCCCCTGTAGCCTTGTGAGAAGACCTGTCTGGCAAGCCACTCACAAAGAATAGGTAGAGATTTGGATCTGGATGAATTTACTTGTATGAAATGACAGTTGCTGAATAATGCCACTGGTCAGGGAGATAAAATGTGGGACTTAGAATTGTGTTGAACTTATTCCAACAGGACATTCAGAATGCCTTTTAAGTAGTTAGGGTCCTAGCAAGAGAGACCTGAAAGTAAAGATGGTATGAAGGCAACATAGCCTCTCAAAATCACCAGAGAAATTTCCTTTGAGTTGGTGCATGCTGAATCTTAACTTTTTTTCCCGTCAGAATCTGGTCCCACATCCTCTGCAGCTGCAGAATAATTCAAAGAGGGTTTTCTTTTTATTTATGCCTCTTGTCATATACAACAACTGTAGATAGTTACAGTAACACACCTGTTTTGGCCTGATAAACCTAGTATGCCCTTGATGCATCTGTCTGAACTGGTTTTGGTAAGTGTTTGTATGAGAAATTCATTTGCAGTGGAGTTAAAAGTGTAAAAGCAGAGGTCAGATGCATGAAGATTTTGCTTACAGCATGGTGTAGGTTGTATGTAGATTTCTATATTTCTGCTGTTGGACCATCTTTGGCCAAGGAAGGCAGGAAAAAACATCATTCTAAATAAAAATTCAAAATAAAAATTGGAAGCTGTATTTCCTAGGCTGAAAAGTAGCCAGTCACATCAGAGATGCTCCTTGTTCATCATCACCTACTTGGTCATAGCTTTCATAGGTTGTTTAGTCTTTTAATGTTAAATCATTTTATACTATGGCACACAAAAGTATTAGCTGGTAGGTTGGTGTTGGTTGCTTTGAAGAATACTAGGATGAAGTCCAACTTCAGGAGCTTCTTACTGAAGAGACTTCTTAATTTAACTGAAAAACAGCTGTTGCATCAAAAATTCCTGTCAAAGTTGCCCATAGAAAAGAAATAAAGGTATTTTTTAATAAAATACTAAAATAATGCTAACAAAAACATTCTTATATTTACATACATGGTTAAAATAGTTTTGATATGATAATGTTTTTGACCTTTTGAGGCAATTTTATTAAACATACAACGTAGACTTTAATATAGGCATTGTTAACATTCTCATTCATATTTTAGCTTCCACTAAAATTTGAAACTTATTTACAGATTCTAAAGAAGAAAAGAATGACTATACAGATGTCACAGTTCAAAGGGGGCAGTGACACAGCAACCTTTTACTACTCTTCTAAAGTCTTTCTTAAAAAAATAAAAGTCCTATTTTCATTATGACTCTCTAGTATTGTTGCCATATTGCTCTTTAGCCTGTAAATTCATCCACATTTCTGGGTACTGTAGGGTACAAAATGACTGGCTACTGTCATGGGTTCAGCAGCAGCAGTCATTTTTCTGCTTCTTGGTAGCTGGTGCAACGCTGTCTTTTTGATTTTGGGCCTGGGAACAGCTCTGATAACACCAGTGTTTTCAGTTACTGCTTGGTAATGTTTTGGTCTGACCAAGGACTTTCTGAGTCTCATGCTCTGCCAGGGAGGAGGGGAAGCTGGGAGGAAGCAGAGACAGGACACCTGACCCAAGCTGACCAAAGAGGTTATTCCATACCACAGCATGTCACGCCCAGGATGTAAAGACGGAGAGGAGAGAGCCGGAAGGGTGGGGGGGGATGCACTGCGTGGTCGGGGTTGGTATTAGGTGGTGAGAATTGTATTCTTTCCTTGTATTTGCCTTGTCATTATTATTATTGGTGGTAGCAGTAGTGATTTGTGTTATACTTTAGTTACTAAACTGTTCTTATCTCAACCTGTGGGAGTTGCATTCTTTTCGATTCTCCTTCCCATCCCTCCTGGAACGGGGGGAAAAAAGAGGGGGAAGTGAGTGAGAGAACAGGCTGCGTGGCTGACTGGACTTAAACCACGACAGCTACAAAATATCTTTTTGAAGACAGAAGTCTATGATCTCAGTAAAATGTGTGACTAGCAGAAAATATGTCAGGAGCTTCAGGAAATGTAAAACTATGACTGTCATTAAATAATGTCTTTCAGCAAATGACACTTATAAAGGCAAAGATATGAAACAGTAGCTGTCACAGAACTTATCATACTTCTTAAAAGCCCAGGATCAAGAGGAAGAAAAAGAATGTTGTTTGATAACAGGTGCACTGCCGCACAGTAGATGATATATCTGGCTCACTACTAAGCAAATAATCTTCATGTCATTCCCCTTTCCTCAGTCATGCAGCAAGGCAGGACAGACCACAGCAAGCAGTTTCTCAGTGAAAAAAAAAGCAGTTTCTCATAGCCATAAGCACTCTGTCTTGTTATGCAGCCTTTGCTGACTGGTGCTTCATCTGACTTTTTTATTAAAACAATGAAATGTGATTTTTCATTTCACTTAAGCTCCTTTCAAGTTACTTTGTTTCTTTGTGTTCTTTTCTTCCATGTATTCCTATTGATCTCTTGATGGAATTCCTAGTTGCCTCTTTCTTTCCAAAAGGAATTGAAAAATCAGCTGAGGCATGGAATGTGGAAAAGGAGGCAGAAAAATGCAATGATTTGGTTCAGATACTTGTCAAGGCTGAGAGACCCAATCCACCTCTTCATTGGTACTGTCTGCTTGAATTACTGTGGAAGTCCCCCTAATTTCTCTGTACAGTGTGAGTAATTTTACTTCTTTTATAGCTCAGGGTTACTGCTAATAATGGGTGCACACTGTGGTCAAAATGTTGCCTCAGAAGCACTGCTGTGAGCATTTCAAGTATTGGTACAGTAAGAAAAAGCCCACTATTTAAAAAGGATGTGAAGGTCCCTGAATGTGTCCCTAGGAAAGCAACAAAGCTGGTGAAAGGAATGGAAGAAATGTCCTATGAGGAGTGGCTGAGGACGCTGGGTTTGTCTAGTTTGGAGAAAAAGAGAGACTGAGGGGTGACGTCATTGCTCTCTACTTAGCTTCCTGAGGAGGGAAGGTAGAGAGGGAACCCTGATCTTTTCTCCCTGGCATCCAGTAGTAGGATGTGTGGGAATGGTTCAAAGCTGCATCAGGGGAGGTTCAGATTCAGGAAATATTTCTTTACCAAGAGGGTGATCAAATACTTGAACAGGCTTCCCAGAGAGGTGGTCAATGCCCCAAGCCTGTCAGTGTTTGAACAATGCCCTTAATAATGTGCTTTTGGTCAGGCCTGAATTGGTGAGGCAGTTGGACTAGATGATAATTTCATGTCCCTTGCAACTGAGCTGTTATTCCATTCCATTCTATTCCATTCCATTCCATTCCATTCCATTCCATTCCATTCCATTCCATTCCATTCCATTCCTATTCACTAGTCCTAACTCATAAGCTGAGGTTGAGTCATCATCCATTCTACGCAAAACTCCATGCATTCCCACCTCTCTTTCACATAAGGTCAATATTTCACAGCATGTTGATTGTCTAAGACAGTGGCTCGACTTGGTGATCTTAAAGGTCTTTTCCATCCTAAAAAATTCAATGATTCGAAGACCTGACTCTTGTGAAACTCTTCATTATAAGAAGAGCTATAGTGCTCATAGCCACTGCTGCTTCTACTGTAATAATGGTTTTAAATTAGCTTATAGCCAGTTTGCTTCATCTCCTAATAGAGATTGCATGACAACAGGCATACTTGCATGTCTGCAGTTGCAATTCTTTTAGGATTGCCGTGTCTTTATATATGAGAAGATTGCTTTTTTTTTTTGGAAGATTATCATAACCATCTTCTGAAAATGTGGAAAGTTCATGAAAATGAGACTGGCTTTTAAACTGAGTGCTGCAGAAGTAACAGGGATATTTTTCTCCATTCTTTCTGCCTTGTGCTTGTACCTGTTTCTGGGAGAATTTTCTGTATCACCAGTATGTTGATTGAACTTTAAGCTTGTATGTTGCTTTTGGTTCTAAATTAAAATCTGGATTTCTTTTTGGTTTTGTAATGTCCTAAATCAGCAATCCATTTTCAGTACATACTATTACATATTTTAATATTTCTCAGAATAACACTCTGGGGGCTTTTTCTGTATCACAGACACAAAACAAGAGTACCACAAATGAGGCATCGTTGGCCAGGTTTTATGCTTTTTGTTGTCATTTTGCAAAACCACTAAATTACTCAATGTTGTCTTGGCCTTTTCCCGAAATGCTGACAGCCCACAATTTCCTCTTCCACTTTTTAAGTATCAGGGCTTTTTTACCGTAGTCTATAAACTACATCGTTAATCAGATAGTGTAAAATCCAATTAGAGACATTAGAATCCAGAAATACAAGTGTTAAGGAATTTATTTCTTGATTGACAAGAAAGCCAAATAGACTCATCTATTTAGAATCTTAGCAACAATTAGCTGCCTTAGTTTCATTTATTGTGACATAAAAAATCTGGTTTATTGAGAGCTCTATTGAAAAAGATTTCTATGATATGCACCATGAGAAAATATCTTCAAACTAAAATGATTGTTTTGCTGCAATAAATTGAACCATATGTACACTATGTTATTCAATCCTTTTTCTTCAAGGCATAAATTGATATTAAAGAACATTTAAGTCATAACACATGGTTATCCAGGCATGAATGAGGCAATAACCCATATAAGTTGTCAAGGTGAAGCCAAAGCATTTATTAGAGGTTTGTGTTGTTTTTGAAAAGTGCACGGTTGGATAAACATGGATTAGTGCTATTATGCTGCTACGATGACTCAAGTGTGTTTTTACAGTGTCAGTAATTTTTATGTTTAAAAATCACTGGTGCAGTATATTAGCTATAATTTATGTTTATCATCTTGTGTACTCTAATAGGTTTCAACAAACCATTTAACACTTCAGCTTGTGCATATACATTACTTAATAGGTATTTATCTTAAAAAAGAGATACTTAAAAGGGACTTTCAAAGCTTGCAACTGCATGCTGAGAGCAAATACTGCAGTCAGGCACATTAACTTTTTTCCTCTGGTCTGCATTTAACTTTGAACAGTGTGACCACACAATTTCTTTGTACACTTTGTTCCCAACTGAAGCAAGAAAGATATATCATCTCTAAGCCCCATCAGCCTGAATGACATCAAAGTCCCTGACATGAAGTGTCCGTCACACTTACTAAGTAGAGTACATGTGATAAAGCCAACACAGCTGAAAAATGCCAGTAGCTTCTCATCATCAGAGGTTGCCCTTTCAGAACAGCATAGGACTCTATGCTTTTTTAGTTAAAGGATATTATCAATAGCAGGCAGTATTAATTTTATGTCGTTTGCTATTCTTTTTTGATATCTTGGCTTATTTGTTTTTAAAAATCAGGTTCCTCTTCTCATAACACTCAACACATTCTTTGGGGAGCAACCTCATCTATATTTAAAAGAATTGGGGAAGGGAATATTAAAGAGAGAAGAATTGAAGTAGAAGCTGCCACCCAGAGAGGGCTTTTGGATGGCAGTTGATGAGTTGTGAGTAATTTATTGAGTACTTTTATTGAGTTCTTCAGACAACATGTTGCTTATTATATGGGTTGTGCCCATGATATATGTCTGTTCTAGACAGTCTAGGTTTGAATAACTAATAGTACTTTCATACAGGAGATTGATAGCAATTGAAAAATCATCACAATTTGCTCTTTTGTTGGTGAAAGAGTTCTCCTTCAGTTTTCTTAAGCCAAATATTAGACAATCATTTGGAGAAAAAATCCAAACAAATATAAATGTAAGTTCTGTTTACAAATCTAGTAAGATTTCTGATTCGTTCACAAGTGAGGTCATTTCGGAGGAAGAAAAAGAGGTGATGCAGAACCCTGAGATTATGGACATGCTGATCTGGTCTGTAATAGATTTTTAATAACATGCTATCAATTCTCTTGACTCAATCAAGCATGTCTGAGGCTGAGTTAGCAAATAAGGAGGATTTATTACTCACATGGGAAAAATGTGCCAAAATGGACTACTTGGTGCTACAGACTACTTTTTTGTAGTAAACTCTTTCTTAAATCTAATCAAAGAAATATTGATATAATTTAGTGAACATTCCTAAATGCCTACAAGCAGATAACTTATTCATTCAAATTTAATTTTTATAGGAGTACACTTACAAGCTTTAGATTTTTATTGATACCTGTAATAATTGCACATACACAGAAATGTCTTTTTTTAATATTCATCTATTTAATAATTGACTACCAACAAGCTGCACCTTACTTTTTATTGCACATAAGAAATATATGCCATTTTCAGTGCTTTAGAGTACAAATTTCCAAAATTTCTGGGGAAGACACACTGCTTGCTTCCATAGTACCTTCTGCCAGGGCATTGGGCAAGTTTATTCTGTTGGCATTATTAACAGTTTTGATGTTCTGTGTAGTAGTTGATGCAGCATAGTCTGTGTTTGATGTGTTTTCTGGAAGCATTACTTGTTCATTTTTCCACAGTACTCCCTGCAGAAAGCATGGTAGTGTGGTCCCATTTTACAAGATACTATACAAAAGCATAATGAAAGACTGTTTCTGCTCCAGGGAACTTACAGTCTTGCTATTATGTACTTTGAAAGGATTAAAAGCATGGTGTTTTTCCTGGTAAACAAGGTCAAGGAAGTCAGAATATTTTTGTAGATGTCTGTACTGTCTTTAGTTTTTAGCAGCTCCCAGTTTAAGAGTGATTTCACATATCACAACAGAAGTAAGAAAGAGACTTTGGAGTAAAACTTGCATTACCACCCTCATGCCAACATGGCTTTTCACTTTCCACAGCAAAACACTGCTGTTACCAATCTGAAAATTATGTAAGTTATTAGAAGATCTCTTCTTTTTTACTTCTCTGTTAATGTTAATTGCTGTTGTGAATGGCTACATTGTGATTTTTTTTTCTCACTTTCTGGTGAGAGCTATTCTGTTTTGCTGCCCATGTTTGTAGCCTTCTCCAGTCTCTCGGTAATCCTTCAGGCTCAGGCAAAATGAATGGTTTGTTTTAAAGTGTCTGCATTTCTTGCTGTCTGAAATATTATAAACAGTAGGAAGCTGTTGAGTTACTTTACAGGAAAAAAAAATCTGATCTGAGTTCCTTAGGCACACATAGGAGCAATGGAGAAAGACAATTTCATGGCTTTTGCTACTGTGCGCTAAAGACCCCTGATGATACCATCTACTGTAGTTCCTGATATATCTACCTCAAAAAGCACTGCCCTCTTTCTGCCCCGGTGACTGTTTAAAGTAGTCATTTGGAAAAGAAAAAACAGTTCAAAGTCTATAGTGCAAACTAGATAAAGTTGGAAGTTTTGGTGAGGTTGTACCTATCCAGACATAGCTCCCTTAGTTCAGTAAGGATACAGAGTCCACTTAATATGGTTAGAGTTCACCACTTAATATGCTTAGGGTTCTTGCGTACATGATCTCCTGGGAGAGGCTGAAGGCGCTGGATTTATTTATTCTCTTGGAATGGTCGCTGAAGGGAGATCCAGCTGAAGTCTACAGCTGCTGGAATAGAATTACAAAGATTATGGAGCTGGTCTTGGTACTGAGAAATGATATAGCAAGGGGAAAGAGTCATGTGTTAACAGTCTGGAAGGTTCTGACTGACCATTAGGAAAATCTCTAGATGAGTGGCATGGCACTGGAATGGTTTCCCAAAGACCATGTGATCTCCATCCTTGGAGGTTTTCAAGACTCAGCTAGGTAAAGCCATTATGGACCTGGTCAAGTACTGGCAGTAATCCTGCTCTGAGTAGGACCTTGTACTAAGTGAAATCTTGATGCTTTCAGAAAGCATCTCTGTTATTTATGAAATATTATCCTCCATTTCTCAGCTGAATTCCCCCCCCCTTTTTTTTCCCCTCTAGAGATTCAGTCTTTCTTATTTTCAAATTGTTAATCATGACAAAGTTGCAGTATGCTGTCTGAATTTCCTCTTGTCCAAGTTCCAATGAAATCCAGACAAGTGCTCCCTACCTTCAAGACTTATTTTAACCAAAATAGGTTAAACTCTATCTGCCTTACAAACATTTTCATGTTCTTATGGGGAAAGATTGTTTCCAATTGCTGATGAAAGCCCGTTTTTAGCATGAAAGAGCGAGAAGCAAAGTCTTTTCTTTAGAGGGCTCTCAGGCAGAAAGCTCTTTAGAAGAATATCGGAGGATGCTTTTTTCTGATATTTTTTTGGTGCTATGCCTGTAAAATTGGAGACCTGGTGTATCTCTGCAGTAAAAACTGTATGTCCATCTAGGCCTTAATCAATAGCAGAAGAAATTTGGAAAGGCTGGTAGAACTGTTTTTATAAAACAAGCCTGAAAAGATTAATGAGCAGCAAGTGTGGTTCTTGAGAGTGCCTGGAATACCCTTACTACTTGAGAGAATTATAAGTTTGTTCAGTTGGGGTGTTTAAAATTATGACAATTTTATAGTTCACAGAAAGCTTAATGCTATTAAAGCTGGAGGGACTGTACATGGAAGCAGGATATTCAAGAGCTTGATGTTAACCCTGTTCTTAGTCAGTCAAGATTAGCTTTTATGGCTTTTCATAGAATTGCTGACATTGTTATCAGGTGTAAAATATGGAAAGAATGTAAATATTATGTTCAAATGTTGAAATTATATTGTGAAATTGAAAAATAAAATCACTGAGCTGTTTGGCCAAGTGTATATGTTTAGATTTTTTTCCTGGTCAAAGAGGTAGAATACATTTTAAAGATTAATTACTGTTGGAGTTAGGTGAGAAAAAGAGTTTGACAAACTTAATAAAGGTTTTTGATTGTTTATTCTCCGTTATCAGTAATAAAAATGTAATGATATTCTTGCAGAAAGAAAATTAAAAGAATGGATGCATATTTCTCCAGTATAGCTCTTTTTCATTATTATAATGCAAGAAATTAAGACCATGCTGAACTTCTCTTCTGCTACTGTCCATGGCAAACTTGTACTTGCATTCTGGAAGAAGACACAGAAGAGTTTTCTTAGGAGCAAACTGTTCAAAAGAAGACATATACCTCCGTTTCTTTAATATATACATATATACATATACATATATACAAATAATAAACACATGCATATATAGATAAAAATACATAAAGTATGTGTGAATCTTCCAATCTCATTCTTTCATTTCTTACATTGTTCATATGCTGCCTACTTAAAAATAAATCTTTGGTTACTCATAGAGGTGTGGATTTAACTCTGATATTGGTGGAGAGTTTCTTTTACCATATGAAGTTAAGATGATATTAACAGTGAAGGGAAAAGAACACTCTGTACCTTATATGTCTCTTCTCTCATGATAAAACTACATCTGCTATAGGACTATTTTTTCTTGTAATTTGACTGTGGCTTTGGACCCATGGTTAATATCAGGAGCTCAAAGCCAGGAGCGCTGCCTGTTTAGACACAAAATATGCCATTACTTCTTTACATTATATGTCCTGGGGAATTTTGTTTTCTAATTTGAAAAAAAGAGTAATTTTGAGAGGTAAGAATAGAGAAAAGGAGGAGCATTAAGGAGAATAACTCATAGCAAGTATATGAATAATTTCTTCCATTGTTTTTAAAGGCTCATAGAGCGTTTATAAAATCTGTTCTTCCTAAATGCATATGCCAATATCTTAAATTACTGCAGCTGTATTTGAATACTGCTTTATACTAATACAAAATGATTTTGCTATAAATAAAATAATTTTGCTCAGACATTCCTGCTTTAGATAAAAACATTTATACGTAAAATATCTAGTTAGTCTTTTATTCAATAAAACAAAGCTACAGGTATTCACAATACTCACTGTCATATACTTAGTTGAGCCTAAATCTGAGTTGCTTCTCTAAGGCAGTAGTCTAAAAGCTGCATTACATGAACTGACACAAGACTCAGTTCTCTGCTTCTCGATACTTGCAGAAGTGTGCTCTCGTGTTTGTGAATATCACAATTCAATTCATAAAAACAAATTGTGTGAAATAAAACCAAAATAATCCCAAAGGGCTTTTCTTTAATTGTAATTTCTTATAAAACAAGCTTTTAAGCCCTTATGATTTTCAGTCACTTGTATATCATATAAAAAATCTTATGCAGGACACTAAAAGCACACAGAGCATGGCCACTATGCAAAAGATGTGTTACAAGATACCAGGCAAGACATTTTGCTGAATTCCAAGGTGGTAAATTTTTTTCTGTGGTTCGCTTGTGAAGATTTTGGTTGTGTGTAGTCATTTTATGCAAAGAGTTTAGAATATTTTCTAAACAAATACTTAAAGTAAACTGTACAAAGTAAGGAACTATCAGCTTTAACAGCAGCAATTCTGACAAACAATTATTTTCATTTTTGCACTGACAATTATGTAAATGTGTCTGGAACAGCAATGGGCACCTTAATTATGACACCTAATTATACCAATTTATTTATGCACCTCCTTGAACAACATTTTATTTATAACTCTCCCATTCATTCAAAGACAAGAAAAAGTAAAGCTGAATTTCATAGATGGTTGCTTTATCATTGAAACATAAACATGGCAAGAACTATTTGAACTTGAACATTCACATGTATAGCATGATCATATTGTGTTAGGTTTCTTCTCTTTTCCAGCTTTAAAGGAATACAACTCTTTATATCTCTATGAAAAAACATTTCAGTGTTGGTAGAAATCTTTTAAATATGAACTGTATTATGAAAATGTACCATAAAATTACCTGCATTCCCTTAGTTTTTCAAATTTTCACCATATTCTTGCTGAAAATTATTTACAGAATCATAGAATAGTTAGGGTTGGAAAGGACCTCAAGATCATCTAGTTCCAACCCCCCTGCCAGGGGCAGGGACACCTCACACTAAACCATGCCACCCAAGACTATGTCCAATCTTTTGAATATCTCCAGGGATGGTGACACTACCACTTCCCTGGGCAGCGAGTTCCAATGCTTGACAGCTCTTTCAGTTAAGAAATTTTTCCTAACATCCAATCTAAATCTCCACTGGTGCAGCTTGAGGCTGTTTCCTCTTGTTTTATCACTTGTTACTTTGGAGAAGAGACCAGCTCTTACCTTGCTACAACTTCTTTCAGGTAGTTGTAGAGAGCAATAGGGTCTTGCCTGAGACTCCTTCTCTCCAGGCCTCAGCCACTCATCATAGGGCTTGTTTCTGTAGACCCTATGCACACTTTGTTGTTCCTTTTTGGACACAGTCCAGCACCTCAGTATCTTTCTTGTAGTAATGGGCCCAAACCCAAACACAGTATTTGAGGTGAAGCCTGACCAGTGCCTAGAACAGGGGGATGATCAGTTCCCTAGTCCTACAGGCCACACTATTTCTGATACACACCAGGATTCTTGGCCACCTGGGGACAAGCTGGATCATATTCAGCCAGCTGTTGACCAATACCTCCAGGTCCTTTCCCACCAGTCAGCTTTCCATACACTCTTCCTCAGGCCTTTAGCGTTGCATGGGATTGTTGTGACCCAAGTGCAGGACCCAGCACTTTGCTTGTTGAACCTCATACAATTGCCCTCAGCCTATCAATCCATCCTGTCTAGATCCCTCTGTAGACCCTTCCTGCCCTCAAGCAGATCAACACTCCCACCCAACTTGGTGTCACCTGCAAACTTTCTGAGGGTGCATGTGACTTCCTCAGCCAGATTTTCAATAAAGGTATTAATCAGAACTGTCCCCACTACTGAGCCTTGGGGAACACCACTTATGACCAGCTGCCAAATGGGTTTAACTCCATTCACCACCATTCTTTGGGCTCAGCAATTCAACCAGTTATTTACCTAGTGAAGTGTATACCATCCAAGCCATGAGCAGCTGCTTATTCCAGGAAAATGCTATGGAAATGGTGTCAAAGGCTTTACTAAAATGTACGTAGGCAACAGCTACAGCCTTTCCCTCGTCCATTCAGTGGGTCACCTTTTCATAGAAGACTATCACTGTCTACATGAAACCAAGAGTTATGAAAATACTTTGTGATGTGTAAAATCCTAATTCACTGCATGAATAAATCACACAATCTTTCTCCTGGATTATCATCACATGCTGTACCTTGATTTTTGTCCTTTTCAAAAGAAAAGCAGCTATAGACAAGCAGCTATGTAAGTGGTCATGACCAAAGCCCTTCCTTAAGACTATGTCTGGGGTAATGCATTTAATGAATGATAGAAATAATAGTCTTGTTGCTTTTCAAATTTGACTGTACAACCTGCTAAATAAAGTGATACAGAGAGTGGCTGTATGTGCCTCAATCTTTCCATCTCTGAATTCTCTGAACAGCCTTGGAATGAAGCACAGAGAACTACTTCAACACAGAGAAGTTGCTGGAGAAGCAGACTTACATGTGGTGCACGAGAATATGCGCTATTGTGAATTTCTTTCCCACTCCACTAATTGAAATGGGATTTTATTACTATGATTTTAGAAACAAGCAAGACTGCTCTAATGAATATACCTGACTTACCAATTTCTCCTGCTAGAGGACACAAACCTACACAACCCCAACTACTGGCTAGCATTTGGCTAATGAGGCAGCATTATATGTCATTATAAAACAGCTCACACATGTTCTGAAGAGGTTGCTGATCTTCTCTTTGCATTTCATTTATTTTCCTTGAAACATTTCTTGTCCAAATTCTGTAATTGCCATTGAGTCCTTACATTAATTTCTTCACTGTTTTCTATCTACTGAAACAGTGATAACAGTGGGGCTTACTTTTGTGTGTGATTTTGGAGTTGTTTTTTTGGTTTGGTTTGGTTTTTTCTCACAGAAGATGTGCATGTTTAAACTGGTTCAACTTGCTCTGTGGCTTTGGAAAGTAAGATTTTTTTTAATATACTCATTCGTTAAAACAAACATCATTTCTGTGTCCCTGAAGAAAAACCTGAAATATAGGTAATACATCTGCATGCATCTACTGTGCCCTGATCTCACTCATTAATATTTCCTAACAATACTATCACAGTATGTTTTTTTAACCCTGTTTCAAGTAATCCTGTGAGATGTCCCAACCATACTGTAATTTAAAACTTACAGTCCAGGATGTTGCCATTATACCCACGATTCCTAATATAGCATAAATCACAAGCCAAAGGTCTACATTTCAGTAAGTGTGTAGCACAGCTTTTTCTAAAACTTCAGCTATACATTTAGTATGACTAATAACTTCTAGTCCCCAGACTAGATACTTTTCTTATTTTGCATAGAGTTAGAGTTATATTTTCAGGCATGAGAGTTCAAAATTACCTCATCAACAAGTGGACTAAAGTTAAATAAAATAGAGATAATAAACTTTTGCCAGGGGGAATCAGAGGGAACTAAAGAGAGTCAGGAAGCAGAACAAGACTGAGAATAAATTCTGTCCAGCTAAATTTTGATTTTGACAGAAACCTGCCACTTTTTCCCCCCACTCTTTCTGATTCATTCACCTCATCCTTTTTTTCTAAAGTTTTTTTTGATAAAGCAAACCCTACTTTTTCATAGATGTTGTTTGAGAATCTCTGGACAGAATTTTTCCTCAGACTTCTAACTTTGCATTTACGGGCCTGTAAGGTCCAGAACAAAACACTGTGTCCAAACTTCAGATCTGAGTTCACATAAGAGCTTGAAACTTAAAACCCAGTATAGTTTGAACGGGATCATCACATGCAAAAGAACTTTAAGCGAGAGAAGTTCTTGATCTAAACCTTTAGTATAGGAATGCAGGAGTGGACACTTGTAGATAAGTATCTTGCTTAAAAACTATACAAATTGCAGGAAATTCTGAGAAGACTACTAGCTGGATCATGGTTCGTTTTCATAAGAAATATATACAATATATTCACAAGTGTCCTCAGTGGGGCTGATTCTAAGACAGAAGCACATGGTTGATATCTTCCCTTTTGGCAGATTTGTTTTCAAATTGGTATCAGCAATCTAGTTGCATGGAAAGAATAATGTCTAGGTAAATAATGGAGCTGAGACTGAGAGTGCTGAGTTTGGAGCCGTAGAACAACAGAATATTTCTGATGACTCTCAGCTGGATGGTGGTATTTTTCCACATAAGTGCTGTAAAGATACGTTAAAGAATTGCAGAGCCTTTCAAAGCTCTAAACAACTTGCTTTCTGCATGTCATTAAGAGTGCTGGGGATATCTACAATGCATCTGTTCACAGGTATGAACAGGCATCCTGAGAAAGCTTTAAATCATGTAGCTTGGTTCTCTGTAGTCTTGAAGTCACAGCAGCATGGGCTTCAGCTGCCAGGAACCTGTCAGTGTTCTGATGGGCTTTTGCAGTCTGCTATAATACCTGTATTGTTTTGGTACATGAGCTAGTTGAAGGATGTTTACATGAACTACAGTTCTGTGCACCTGGATGACAGTGAACATCCTTCACTTTGTAGCTACAGTTCAGATCATAGTATAAAAACCCACATATGGGTACATGGAAACATTCATAAGTAAAACTATACCATCTGCCTACCAGTTTGCATTCAGTTTCTTTCCAGTGAACAGAAGTACCATTACATCTGCCTTGTGAAACTGTTTGTAGCTGCTCAGTAGCTGCTCAGTTCATATAGTCTATACTATATGATTCCAGTTCTTGCATTGCTGGGATGTAGAAACAGGGAGCAATCGTGATGACACAGCAGACCAGATTTCTGGACTCTCATTTGCTCAGAATCACTGTGCTTTTGAGATAGTCTTCAAGAACAGCAGATTTTGAGTTCCTTAACGTAGTGGGTTCATCTTCATTTCTACTTTTACACCATCAAGAAGTATTGTTAAAAGCTCCTTATAATTTACATACAGCCTACTTGTAGGGAGACATACATTAAAAAATGCCTAATAAAACTAAAACACTTCAATTGTATCATTATGAGAACAAGAAAGGAGAGTTTTAAATGTTCAGTTCATTCAGAATTCCCTACTGATCTCTTTAGAAGTGGCATGCATTAAAAGCAAGAAGAATACATGCAATTTTAGTTACAGTACTCAGATTATCAAAGTTGTTATTAGGTGGGGGTTAAAGTGGATGTAATATGAAAAGAAACTGAGTGTGCAAGTCCCTTAAAGTCTCTTTGGAAATTTCAGTCATGCAGTCAAGCCTTATATCTTTTGAGTTACTGACATATGTATTACTTCATTGGTCTGAAGAGGAAAAGACATATAAAAACAAAACCAACACCTCCAGTTAAGGAATTCCTTCAAGAACAAGGAATGTGCACTCATTTGGCAGCAGCATTATTGTAAAATGATTATACAGTGTATGAATGTTTATTGCCTGACTTTAAGATGCACAATGTAAGATTAACAATTGTGGCGGTTTTTTCCGTAAATGCTGTATTTCTGCTATTGTTTTTGCAGAATACAGCTAGATAGTAATTGATTCTGTGACAGGGATTGGCTAATTTGCCAACAGTATAGTATAAACCACATTTATACAGTCAATTACACCCAAGTGCATGGCCTATTTGCTTTATAATTTCATAAACTTGCCAGCAATTTAAATAAAAAAGTTCCATTAAATTATCATATCATGTGATAGAATGATATTGCCAAGTATATTAAACCATGTGTGTTCAGCCAGAATTAATTAAATAGTATTACTTTTTTCTTATTAACACATTGAACCTATCCTTCCTACTCAGTACTAGAAATAGCCTATTAGTGAACAAAGTAAACTTAAGGGCAAAGTTTAAACAATTTCCTGAGGGTGCTTCATTAAGATTCCTAGTTCTTTTGTTTAAACATTTACTCATGGTAAATGTGCTTGTATTGTGAAAATATTTTATGTTCTTAGATATGAATATTGGGAAAGTTTAAAGGTAATCTTTAATATTAATATTCAGACATTTGAGGCAGACCTGATCTTACTTTTCTCATCCAATTTAGGAGCCACAGAAATAACTCAGAATGTTCTTGGCTTCTATGTTTGTTCTGAACTTTGCTCCTTACTTTTTTTGTCATGTTCACTAGCCTTATGAGTTAAAAAGAAATATTAATGATACAGCATGACCAGTATCTGAGGCCTCCCCACCCCTACTGTCAAACTGAAAAATAAAATAGGAAATACCTATTTTATATGAAATATATTAATAAGATGGCTCAGAGGAACTTCTTATTTGAAGATGGCAATGAACAGCAAGAATAAACATTTGCATATAACTTTCATATAAGTTGACCTACTCAGTTATAAACCAAAAACTTCTCAACAGCCTTTACTGTGCACACACAAACATGCCTTCTCTCTTTCTCGTCAGGTGATTCAGGCACTGTCTGAGCTCTCCTTGTTTTGAAACGCAGGGGATCCTTTTAGGGAAAGCTTTATCTTCTCATTTTTAACAGACTTTTTGAAAACCCCAAATATAAAAAATGCAGCTTTTTAATTACTGGCATGCATTTAGTTTAATAAGATAGTGTGTTTGAAAGTGGATAAGCATATCTTTAACAGCAGTCTACCAGGAATCAGCAGAAATAATTACTATCAAGATTTAATTATGTCAGACAAGAGTATCTGTCCTGAATAGCAGCGTTGACAGTAGAAGCTGGCACTGCTGTATGTTCAAGTCAGCTCTCTGTACGCTTCTGTTAAACATAGTTAGGTATTCTTCTGTGACTGATTTTAAATTAATATAATTGAAAATATCAAAGCAAGGAAAAGAATTATGTATGATGCAAAATAGAGGCATATGAACAAAAAGAATCTTTTGGCCCTTCTCTCACATGCAAGATGTTCATGAAAAACATCTCTGCAGGTTAATGTGGTATCCCACATTATCACAATATTGTGAGTCAATGTAAAGGAGACCAAACAAGTCTTGCTGTGTTTATATGTAACAGCCTCTTCTTTACCTGTTACTGCCTGTTAAGATGATTTTCAGAAATGATGTAAAACTATTTTGACTGTGATGATATTGACTTTCTGATTTTTAAGGAAGGCTTTCATTAAAATATTTCCAAACTATGCAAAATGCCATGTGTTGATGCCAAACCAAAATATGAAGTTTTTGATTATTCAAGTGAGTGGTGCTATTGAGAAAAGCAAATCTATAATCTGAGTAAATATTACACAGTATTATTTAAAAAGCTTAAGAAAGAAAGAAAAAAGAATTGTGCTAGGCTTAATTAAGGCTTCAAGTAAAGCTTGCTTTTATTGGCAATTTTTTTGTTGCAACAAGAAAACTAAAAATTAAGAGGATGGTTGGCAGCAATATTGATATGCTAATGGATAAACACGCTAATTTAGAAAAAACTAATCAGCAAAGACATTACTAATGGAAATGTACTGGAAAATGGCTAATGCTGTATGCAGACCTGGAATCTACAAAATTAAGAATAACTCATTTTGTGTTTGTAATTGTAACTTGAAAGCTAAGCCTTGATCTTGTCTTTGCTTTGCTGTGGTTAGTATTTAAAGATATTTCAGATGACCTGGCCTGGTACCATGACACCTGTTTATCTTCTCTATAATTATGCTGCTAAAATTACATGTTCTGTTTATTGAAAAGAGAACAAAATGTCTTGCTTTTTTTCTATCTAATTTACCAGTGTCTCCAGAAAAAGAGACTCTTCAAATTAAAGAGCATGCATGAGTCAGGTTTTCTGACTAAGGTGTGGTACAACATCTCTGTTTATCAGTACTTCATGTTCGCTATCTCAAGATTTGAAAGAGTGATTATGTATTTAGGCAACAGGGCAAGAGTTTAAAAATGGTGTTGCCTCTGCTTCTAATTGTAGCCTATATTTTGAGGGTACTGCTGTAAAAAACGTATTAGTTCATGGTATCAGAGTTTTATGAGGTGTTCTTATGCCTCAGAATCTTTTCTGAGTTGGAAACAGTGTCATCTGAAGGTCTCAATTAAGGAATTAAATAATGGATATTATTTTTCAACATTTGTTAGGATTTTGCCATGTGTCCGGGAGATATAAAGGACAAAACTTAAGTGCTTAGAGCTGTACAATCTGTAAGGTTGAAAATGATTAGAAGTTGGAAATGATTCAGTTTAGTTGGAGGTAGAGTTTGAAGGTCTGATTTACATGAACTCAAGATCCAAGGGAACATTTTAACTACTAATCTGGCATATGTATGTCTAACTACCTTGGACAGTTTTCATGTGGTATTACTTCCTATTCACTTGAAAGAAACACTGGGATATAGTGAGATTAAGACTGCTTTAAAACATATGTATACTTAACACCGATAGAAAGAAATCTTTTGTCTGTATCACAGCCCACAGTTCCCCTTACTTTACCCTAAGAGATAACATGTTTCAAATGGCACAGATGTACATAATTTCAGTCAGACCAATGCAGACTTTTAAAACTTATTTTGTTTTCACAATACTGCTTCTTGTAAATCATTTAGAATAGGCTTTCTTTAAATTGAAACACACTTGTCTTAAGCCGATATGGATGTATTGCATACAGTTGAATAATTAGAAATCAATTCAAATCAATCAGTATGCCTTGTATCATAATGCTAAGTCACAAGACCTGTTGACACTGGAAAATTGCTCAAGGTTGTAGAAAACCCAGAAGCAGTCTCTTTCACACAGTGTTGGGACACGTCCTAGGTTCAGCAGTAGCAGTCATTTTTTTTCTCCTCCTTAGTAGCTGGTGCAGTGCTGCGTTTTTGACTTTCGGCCTGGGAATAGTGCTGATAACACCGATGGGTTTAGTTGCTGCTCAGTAAATGTTTACTCTGACCAAGGACTTTCTGAGTCTCATGCTCTGCCAGGGAGGAGGGGGAGCCGGGAGGAAGCAGAGACAGGACACCTGACCCAAACTGACCAAAGAGGTATGCCATACCACAGCATGTCATGCCCACTATATAAACTGGGGGCAGTTACCTGGAAGGGTTAGATCACTGCTTGGTTGGGCTGGGTGTTGGCCGGCGGGTATTGAGCTTTTGTATTCTCTTCCCTTGTTACTTCCCTTATCATTGTTATTACTGGTGGTAGCAGTAGTGGTTTGTGTTATACCTTAGTTATTAGACTGTTCTTATCTCAGCCCATGGGAGTTGCATTCTTTCGATTCTCCTCCCCACCCCCCCGGGAGTAGAGGTGGGAGGAAGGGGGAAAATGAGCTAAACACTGTGTGGCTGATTTGCTGACTGGGCTTAAACCATGACAGGACAAAAGACAGCAGTTCAGAGTTAGAAAGCTGGAAATTCCAACTCAATAAACCCAGAAACTTTTTCTGACCATGAAGGTGGCTAATCACTGGGTCAGATTTCCCAAAATGGTTGTGGGATCTCCATTTTTTTTGAGATTTTTTAAGCTTAGCTTGACAAAACTTTTACCAACCTGATCTAAATGGACCTGCTCCAAGCAGCACATTGGACTAGAGACCTCCAAATATTAATTATTCTATAGGTGTCTGATTTTTGGTAAATTGGGGACAATCAGGACACGTGCTTCAAAAGTCTATTCCTGGTTTGAAATAAAATATTAAAGTAGTTGTGTCTTGATGTGTTTTACTAGTGAAACATCTTTGATTTAGTCTAACATGATAGTGTTATAATACTATAATGAATTCCCTAAATACTTTATAGATTAATCAGGACAAGAAAATGTCAAAAATTATTTGAGTTAAAATTACAGTTTACAATTTTTTGTTTATTACTAACTGTAATTCAGTATTTCTAAACTATTATTTTCACTCATTAAGTAAATGGAAACACAAACTTTGCTGTAGGTGACAGAGAATTTTTATTGTTCAGGTCAAGTAATTTAGCACTATGTGTTCCATAATATGATTTGAATTTAGCAGCACTGGATTTATATGAATATGAAAGTTACTAGATACAATCTTTCTTAATACTACAAAACTCTTTTTACAGGATATTGTTAATGTGTTATCTACCTCTGATAGGCAATGGTCACTTGTCTTTTCACTTTAAATGTTCAAAGATGCATATATAAATTGTGTACCCATTCAAAGTGCAAATTTTGTCAACAATATAATTGCAGAATTATTACAAAAGTCTTCTTACAGCAAGTTTCAGTGGTAGTATAAAAGAAAGGATTAAATCATGAATGTCAGGTAAATGATTGCCAAAGGACTGTTTAACCTAATCAGAGATAATGAGCCTTAGTGGATTTAAAAGTGCTTATAAACAACTAAGTAAATATTAGTCACAAATTCAGGCTTTGCTCTTTGTCCTATTCTGAAGACAGAAACCAGTTTTTCTCCCATTGTACACATAGGGTTTTTATTTTAATTACTGGTGTCAATACATTTCATCTTTGGCATTAGATATATTGTCAAAATGTACAGTCCTTTGCAGCAGTTCTTCTTGTAGAAATATAAAGATCATCCTCTTTGCAACCAGTTAACGGACCACGTGATCTATTGTGGATCATTTGGACTTAGTTTTTATTATTTCTATTGAAATACTATCTTGTCTTTACCTCATTCTCTCTTGGAAATAGAACATTATTACATTGGATAATGAGTTACATATCACCATTAAAAATGCTGTTAAGTATAGGTGTTTCTCCCCATAACTGCAATTCTATAGGTTCTTAAACAAAAGAAATACTGTAGACCTTTTTGAAGGATGATTTTTCAAGAAGGTGACACATACATTACTCAAGAATAAGAAATACAAATAGCTGTAAGATATTTATGCTTTTTACAGGCATTCTAACCTTTTTAGAAAATGGCTATAATTTGAAGATATAGTGTGAAGGGAGTGTTCTTAATGCTACATTAATTACCAGGGTTCACTTTCATTCTCTCTTTGGAGACATTTTTGTATTTTTATATGAAAAGATGCATATAATATTGTGGCAATAATGAGCTTAATGTAACTGGAAGCTATCAGGTAAGATTGTATCAAAATTTCAAATACAAACAGCACCAGAAAAATCATCTGTATGCCTGAATGTCTTTATATCACACATATTGAAACCTTTTTTTCTTGCCACTAAGTGGCACTCTATTATTTGTAGTTGGCTGTTCAGGCCATATTAAAAAACCCTTTGGGCCAAATTTATTCCTGATACAGCCTCAGTAAGTCAATGGAGTTACTTGTAAAATGAATTTGGCACAGAGTTTTAAAGACACCTAGTCCTAAAGCATTGCTGTAAATTTCTGTTGTGGAGGCTCAGGAGAAAAATAAAAATCAGCTGGTGTTTAATCTTGCAAGCAGCTGACCCTTTCATTTGGTGTTTAGCTGTTTCATTATAATTTTTTCCTACCAAATTAACCCTAGTTAAAAAGGATGATCTTATCTATTTCAGTAGCACTGTCAGTAAATTTTGATTTTAAAATGGATGAGCTCTGTGCTCTTTGTGTTCACCCTTAATTTTCATTAATACATATTTTCAAATGTACTTGAAAATGAAAAAGTTTGCTTTTGAAAACATTATTATACTCCAGCAAAATGTGAATAAAGAACAAGGAATAAAGAACAGAAGATGATCAAGTTTCTGCAGTGCCACCCTTTACTCTCTTTCTTGTTTCCTTACAGTAATAGTAGAATAGACAGGCACATGAGAATTTTCAAAACAGTGCTTAAAGTCTCTTTTGTATTTCACTTACCAGTGTGCAGAAAACACAGAAATATATTACTAAATCTTGAGACACCATAAACATTTAAGCAAAACTACTTACACCTTTGACATAAGACAATCCTTTCTTAATATACATGGAAATTGTCACTTGCTTAGATAGCAAAAGAAAGTGACAGCTGTTTTCCTGAACCTTTAGCAAAGAGTTTTCTTAGTCCTTTATATTTTACCTAAGAGCGCTGAGAACAAAGGACCGTGTTCACATCCAATAGCACTTCTATCCAATGATTCACACAGACCAAGGAAAGTGTGCATGGGAATGAAACATGGTCTGAGATCTCTGGCAGAAGAAATGATGTCTGTACATCAAAATATGGGTCAGGCAAATACTTCCCTTTCTATTCTCTATCAGGCACCTACACTGTCTGATTCTTCCCATAATAACAGTACCAATGCTCCTTTAATATTAGGTCCTAGTACTGCATTATCAATATGTGCCAAGATATTTTGAGTAAATTTTCTATTTTTTTTCTGATAAGATTTAACTGATCATTTGCACAAGGGGAGAGATATAACTCCCTAATTCTCTGTGATGTTGGACTCTTTGCAGATTATTTCACTGTTGTTTCTGAAATACCTTGGGGATTTTGTATTGCACATAACTGTAGAAGCATATGATTTATTATAGTTGTGATCATTCACTTTCTTCACAGTGTTGATTTTGTTAAAAAGAAAAAGAATATTTTTTTCTGTATCTAGTACCAATCCTTGTCTCTTACTGATTTTCTGGAAGGACAAAATGACAGAAACTTTATGAAAGTGGCAAGGCCAACTGGGAGAATCTAGTCTTTTATTAAGCCATTTGATCTAGTCAGCTAGAGGAGTGGAAGCTCTGGACACACCAATAGTATCTCAGTTGCACACAATCTTTTTGAGTATTTGAAGCAGAAGCAATGGTGATGACAAATGTTCTTGCAATATGCATGGAAGACTTGGAAATCTGTCTTACATTATGTGACCAAACTAGAAACTAGTGGGAAACTTCCAAATGTTGCTTCTTTATTGTAGCTTTAATCTGGCCTTGAAAACCCAAACTTGTGGAATAAACTCAAATACTACAATAATTATTTCTCTAGTGTTAGAATTAGTGTTGACAGATATTTTTTGTGTTTCTGTTTGGGATATTGCTTATTTACTTTTATTATGAATAAATATGTGAGCAATATATACTTGACAGGCTGACAGTAGAATCTAAGTACTTCTCTTTAGGGTCTGCCTGTATCTGTTTTCTGATTTAGCAGCCAGTATTAGCCAGAATAAATTAATATTAAGATATCCCAGAAAAAACATTCTGACTTGTAGAACTACTCCACTTTCATATTCCTCATAACTTTTAATCAAAACTTTAAAACTGTAAATATAAAATTAATGTAAAATATTGTAAACACTAAAAAAATCATGTGAAAAGGATGTTTAAAGACAGGAGTTCTAAAAACAGCTTAAGTTTACAGCAACTGACTTGCTTCTTACAGTTGAAATCTATCCCCAGCAGAAAACCTGTTTCAAAATGTGTCTTAGACTAGCACGTGCCTACTGTGTGGGGTGTCAGCCTCTACCTGAATCCACAGGAACTAACTAACTTTGGAACTGGAACCGTGTACCATCTATGAGGGTCAACACTGAGAATGGTGTAGCATCTTTGACAACATGCTGCAGATACATATGATCAAGTTTATCCAGCAAAAGTTTGATCATATCTGTACTGATGTCCATTGTAATATAATTCTTGGCTGTAGTCTCTGCATGAACAGCCTATTGTTACATGATGCAGTAACACGAAGCTACATCGTTACTTATTCAAGATGAACCTGAAAGAGCAATAAATCCCATCATGATTCCCAAGTTTACTTACTGAAATGCTCCATGCATGAAGTATGTTTGTGCTTTTTCTCTTGCTCAGTACTTTTTCATATTAGTCTGAGCTACTGCAACCATATTTCTGCAGAGCATTTTTATATTAGATATCACTACATTGGAGCGCTGACTATGAAATCACTGCAGTTTAAGGCCATTAATAAGGTCATTCTAGTAGCATTTAAAGACTGATCTGTTAGTTCTTTGCTGACATCTGTTTTCATGAACCAATTGCAATTTAAAGATCCCATCTGACATTTTCAGCTGATAACCATTATGCCATTATGATGACTCCTATGAGAAAGCTCTGAGCCACTGTATTTATTATATTTTTGTCCTTCCCACTTGTTAAAAAAAGGCTTCAGGTTCATTATTTCATTGTTATAAGAGGGGAGGAGAAAAACAAATATTCTTCTTGACCATGAATATATTTTTCTTTCTAGTGCTTCTTCCCTTCAGAAAAAAAATGACCTCTCATCTGTAGCTTATTTTAAGGCGCTATATTTGTTTTGAATCTGTTGACTGCCATGCAGAGTGTTTCTAAATAAGGAATAATAGATAAGGACTTTTAGATTTAGTATAGTCAGTGCTTTTATACAGGTTACACAGGGTTGTTTTAAATGAAGCAAAATCATATCCAATATAATAAAAGATTGTCCTTTTCTAAATCACACATAAAAATACAGATAAAGTAATTTGCAATACATATCTGCATAAACCTGATGTATGTCACCAAACTGTCTTTACTAAAAACTATGTACTCTCAACTTCAGAAGTATTAACTCTCTTCCTCTATCATCTCCCAAAATAGGAACTTAAAAGGAAGTAAAATCTGCTGTATTTGGCTCAAAACATGCAACAGTAGTAACAATATTTATTGAAGAAGAAAAATCTACATTAGCCAGTTTATCCAAGAATGAATATTTAAGCTCTTTGCCAGCTAATGAGCACCTCGGGCTCCAGATGAACTATCTTGGAACTGAGATCAAAATTCTGTAGGCAGATGAAAGCCAACCATATCCTGGGCTGCATCAAAAGGAGCGTGACCAGCAGGTCGAGGGAGGTGATCCTGCCCCTCTACTCTGCTCTCATGAGACCTCCCTTGGAGTATAGTGTGCAGTTCTGGTGTCCTCAACATAAAAAGGACATGGAACTGTTGGAACAAGTCTAGAGGATGGCCACGAGTTTGATCAGGGGACTGGAGCACCTCCCGCATGAAGATAGGCTGAGCAAGTTGGGGCTGTTGAGCCTGGAGAAGAGAAGGCTGCATGGAGACCTCATAGCAGCCTTCCAATATCTGAAGGGGGCCTACAGGGATGCTGGGGAGGGACTCTTCATGAGGAACTGTAGTGAGAGGAAAAGGAGTAATGGGTTCAAACTTAAACAGGGAAAGTTTAGATTGGATATGAGGAAGAAATTCTTTACTGTAAGGGCAGTGAGGCACTGGAATGGGTTCCCCAGGGAAGTTGTGAATGCTGCATCAGTGGCGGTGTTCAAGGCTGGATTGGGCATAGCCTTGGGTGGCATGGTTTAGGGTGAGGTGTCCCTGCCCCTGGCAGCGGGGCTGGAACTAGATGATCTTAAGGTCCTTTCCAACCCTAACTATTCTATGATTCTATGATTCTATGATATGTTCTGATTGTGAGAATACCACAGCTTGGTAAAAGAAAATCTACCACCATGTCAGCTGATGGAAATGAGTATAAATGCACAAATT
Organism: Ara ararauna; assembly: GCA_028858755.1. Classification (NCBI taxonomy): domain Eukaryota; kingdom Metazoa; phylum Chordata; class Aves; order Psittaciformes; family Psittacidae; genus Ara; species Ara ararauna. Next base: position 143,265,173 of record CM054377.1, on the reverse strand, counting down.
CTGATTAATGCAAGATGGAGCATGTATCTGTGAGAGGAAGATGTATACATTGAGTATGCAGTATGAGACGTTTCTAAAAAAGGAGCCTTTGCCAAGTATTTGTCTCATGATGCAGATAGAAAGGATAATAGAAAGTAGTTTCTGAGTTTGTTCAGTGGTAAAAGGAAGATGGCACATCACCTCGTCTTGAACGTTACACTGAATTAACGCATCTCCACCCTACCACTCATCCCACATGGCTTTCTATATATATTGTCTCTACTGACTGCACGCTATGGGTATTATCTTGCATCTGCGGTAGAATGCATTTATCCTACCGTTCATATGTGGTAACAAGAGTTTTATAGAGAATTCAGCATTTGCTTCCTGAGATTACATATCTCAGAGTACTGAATGCTGGTTCACACCAAGTCTGTGAGGAGGCTTGGAGTCATACCCGTGATTTGCGAAGACTGCAGCCTACGCACACCTACAACTTACCCATACTTAGAGAGATCATAGAAACCTAAGTAGATGGCACGGTAACCTAAATATGTAGCACCTGGGGTTTTGCACATTTTCTCAGGCCCTTTTAACTCTGCTCCTATACATTTAGGTTTGGGGTTTTTTTTACCATTCTAGGGGTCAGCTGAACAATGTATGAATAAAACTGTGAGATGTGCTTATCATTTGTATCAGGGCCAGTATCTCCCCCACACACCTACATAACCAGCAATGACCTACATAAATCCTCACATAATTTGGTTTAAATTATATGTGTCAAGCTGCAGGTGTTCTGCTCTAGTCAATAAAGGTTGTTTTTTCAGCAAAGCTTGTTGTTTTCCTGATTCTTTCAGTTTAGAAAGCTTGATTAAAAAAAAAAAAAAACAAAAACTCTATGATTTTGCAGAAATAGAAGTTTTGTGATCTACTGTTTTTCATGGAAATTGAGAATATGCCAGTTTCTGATGGTGTAATGGTATGCCTTCATTATTTTAAGCAAAATTGAGGGCAGGTTGTTGCTGTCAAAATTGATCCATTAATACTGCTTCTCTTAATTTAAAGTACAGAGCTGAGAAGCTCAGTACTGGGGTTTTTGTGCCAAGAATTCTAGATCACAGCTCAATGGTTTTTTTTTTAATCTTGTTGTTTGTTGGTTTTGTGGTTTTGTTTTGGTTTTTTTGGTTTTTTTTTTTACTTTGATATAGTTAATTGTTAAAATCATGGGCATTGCATTGGTTGACCTAAACTTCTAAAAACCTCTCTGTGTTTGGAAGTGTTCTTTAGAGCCTATGCTAGTGTTGACACCAGGTTTGTCTTCAACTTACATGGCCTGATTGGGCTACAGAACTCAGAAAGGCAAATTAGCCTCAAACAATAGGCAATACAGTGTGCAAGTGCATAGAAAATATAAAAAGCCACCTTCAAACAACATGTATTTTTATTTATTTTTTTTAAACCTGTCTCACCACACTCACTCTTAGGCAATCTGTGTGTTCTGTCATTTGAACACAGAGCCTTATACATAGGAAAAAAGGTAGGAATTACCAAAATAATCCACCATCCATTGACAGAGTTGAAAATATTTAAGCTAGCGTTCTTTCAGGTGCACTAGTTAAAAGTGAAAAGCCAGTATACTTCAGTGCTCTTCCCTGAGGCTGGTCTTGAATGAATTCATATGCTGTACACAAGTTCACATTATGGGCTTTAGTGGAGATATGAGCAAGAGTATAGTTGCCTTGAATCACTTAATAGCTAAAGATCTTAGAAGTGAAAGCATGCGTTATTTCTAAAGAACATTGCAGGGCATGAATTTTTAGCTTTCCTGCTCAACAAACAAAAGAATAACCGCTTAGGCCTAATCCCCCTCCCTTTAAAGCTGATGGGAGTTCAAGCCCTACAGTCTGTTTCGGCAGTTTGCATTATTTGAAATGAAATGTGACAGACAGTAAAATTATCTTTCCTGCCTAAACACTAAACACTAGTGAACCAAAATTCTTTCAATGGAAGGGACAGCTGAGGTGAGAACTTCAGTGCTTGTTGTGCACTGAAGAATTTTCTTATTTAAAACCCCTGCTCTGTTTTGAGGTAAAAAATGTCACTCCATTATTGCCCTGTATATCAAACAGGATACCCTCAAACAGCTGTCTTCTTGCAGACCAGGAGCACAGCAGGCTACATACATAAAGATATTGATCAGTTGTGAATTTGAATGTTCCACAAGAAAAATTTCACTTCACTTAGTAATTCATCTCCTCTTTTTACCAAAATATTGCATTTTCCCTTCCAATAAAGATGTTTTATAATGGCAACAAGGGGCTGTAACTCCAGAAAGTGGTATTTCTCATCTTTTCTTTGTGTCATGCAACTCCCACTGTATTATGATAGCATATGTTACCTCTCTGTCATGAGTTATTGGCTAAGTGCAGCATATTTTTTATCTATATTTATAAAATAACCTTCTCTTACAAAGATCCATGAGCAATGTTATGCTGACTGTATTACATAATGGTTTCTATACTACAGAAAATAATTCCATTTAGTCCTTCCTACTTAAGATTTGCTTCTAAAATCCTTAACTGGAAAACACAGTCCTTAAGTTCTATGGACATTCGAGGCATTTGATATGCTGTGCTGAAATAACTATTCAGGCTGCCAATGTACATATGAGATTTACAATGAGAGAACTGATTTTCAGTACACCAGGAAAATAACTGAGGTCAAATAATTCCAGTTCCAGAAAAAACAGAAACTTTAATTTCTGGTTGCCTTCTCGTCCACTGTTCCATAAATACTGAAAAAGGAATTAACATAGAATCATAGAATCATAGAATAGTTAGGGTTGGAAAGTACCTTAAGATCATCTAGTTCCAACCCCACTGCCATGGACAGGGACACCTCCCACTAAACCACGCCACCCAAGGCTATGTCCAACCTGGCCTTGAACATCGCCAGCGATGGAACATTCACAACTTCCCTGGACAACCCATTCCAGTGCTTCACCACCCTCACAGTAAAGAATTTCTTCCTCATCTCCAATCTAAACTTCCCCTGTTTAAGTTTGAACCCGTTACCCCTTGTCCTCTCACTACAGTTCCTTACAAAGAGTCACTGTCTAGCATCCCTATAGGCCCCCTTCAGATATTGGAAGCCTGCTATGAGGTCTCCACGCAGCCTTCTCTTCTCCAGGCTCAACAGCCCCAACTTGCTCAGCCTGTCTTCATACGGGAGGTGCTCCAGTCCCCTGATCAAACTCGTGGCCCTCCTCTGGACTTGTCCCAACAGTTCCATGTCCTTTTTATGTTGAGGACACCAGAACTGCACACAATACTCCAAGTGAGGTCTCATGAGAGCAGAGGAGAGGGGCAGGATCACCTCCTTTGACCTGCTGGTCACGCTCCTTTTGATGCAGCCCAGGATATAGTTGGCTTTCTGGGATGCGAATGCGCACTGCTGGCTCATGTTCATTTTCTCATCAACCGACACCCCTAAGTCCTTCTCCACAAGGCTGCTCTGAATCTCTTCTCTGCCCAACCTGGAGCTGTGCCTGGGATTACTCTGACCCAGGTGGAGGACCTTGCACTTGGCATGGTTAAACTTCATCAGGTTGGCATTTATTCACCTCACAAGCATGTCAAGGTCCCTCTGGATGGCATTCCTTCCCTCCAGTGTATCAACCGAATCACACAGCTTGGTGTCCTTGGCAAACTAGCTAAGGGCGCACTCAATCCCACTGTCCATGTAACCGACAAAGATGTTGAACAAGACCGGTCCCAACACCGATCCCTGAGGGACACCACTCCTTACTGGTCTCCAGATGGACATTGAGCCATTGAGCACAACTCTTTGCGTGTGGCCATCCAGCCAGTTTTTTATGCCCCGAGTGGTCCACCTATCAAATTGATGTCTCTCCAACTTGGAGACAAGGATGTCATGTGAGACAGTGTCAAATGCTTTGCACAAGTCCAGGTAGATGACATCAACTGCTCTACCCCTGTCCATCAGTTCTGTAGCCCCACCATAGAAGGCCACCAGATTGGTCAGGCAGGATTTCCCCTTAGTGAAGCCATGCTGGCTGTCACCAAGCACCTTGTTGTTTTTCATGTGCCTCAGCATGCCTTCCAGGAGAATCTGCTCCAAGATTTTGCCAGGCACCGTGGTGAGACTGTCTGGTCTATAGTTTCCTGGGTCATCCATTTTCCCCTTCTTGAAAAAGGGGGTTATATTTCCCTTTTTCCAGTCATCGGGAACTTCACCTGGCTGCCATGATTTTTCAAATATGACAGACAAACAGCCTGTCCTCAGTACTTTTAGAGTGATTTTTGTAATCACAGACTAAAGAAGTAAAAGAAAATGAGGAAAGGATTAGTATTGGCTTGCATAGGTGAAAGTACTACAGATTCTGATTCTGTGTTCTTTATTATATATAATACTGAAATCGGCAAATTTTATGTTGTGTTTTGTGTTTTAAGGCCTCTGCACAGAAAACAGGTGTGTGGTTATGTATTATGAGACTTCTGCCTGAGAAGTCTTTAGTTTCTCGGAGTCTTTGCTTTTCTTTTTTCTTAATTTAAGACTAACCAGGAGTAGAATATTTAAAATTTTTTAGAGATAAACTTAATAAAAACCCAATCGTGCAACCTCAATATTACAGGATGTGGAAGCAGAATTATTACCTAGTGCTGTTTGAATGCACATTTTCCTCCTCTAATGTCAAGGTTCTTACCCAAGTTGTTTTCCCAGGCAGTCACTTCACCCTGACTGTGTTTTTATAAAGTTCTTCCACTCTGTATTTTTTTGCCTTCTACAAAACTATGAATTTCACTGGCAAATAATTTGAGGTGTCAAACCTTAAGTTTCTTGCAACAGCAAGCCTCTTGTCATATAATAAATGCTTCTTTTCTCATGGACTACTTTTGAGGTGACTGAATCTAAACATGAATCTAGTCATCCTGACTGTGTGTCAAACTGTGTTTGACAACACTCAGGCACAAGCTTTAGATAAGCTTCAGAGCATGAAAACAGCGAGAAATCTTTATCCCATTCCACCCATATGTTTACCTGGAACATAAATTTGCCAGCTTCATTATGCTTGGTGTGACCACAGCCACATTTTTTGTCTGCTCTTGCCATATATCTGTCCTTACAGCTTGTGTCAGAACTGAAACTTTGTGAGGTTTGCTATTTACTGAGTAAGGATTTTTGTTTAAATAATTTTGAAGTTGAAGAAGTTCATAAATCATAACAATTAAAACTAAGAAATACAAAAGACCTTGGCAATAATAATTAATTTCAGAGATCTAGAAATAGAACAAAGATTTTCACAATTGGCAAGTGAGAAAAAGAAAGGTTCCTATCTCAAGAGTGGAAATTAACTGTAAATATTCTGGATACAAAGGAAAGTCAGAAGTCTACTCAGACAGAAGTTACAAAATATGTAGCTGAATAGATGGAGGATTTTATTGCAAAATACATTTCTGGGTACAAATAGAGCAAGAAAAGAAAACCTACTGGCTGGTGAAATTAAGAAATTGTGAGGAACTAATGAAAATAACAGATCTTGCACAGTACTACAAGGTAGGTTTCCTATTAGGCACATTTGGATTTGATTTAATGGTTGGAAACAAGACAGAAGCAAAAAAACATTAAGCTGGTTGTCATAAATTAGGACTGTATGAAATATAACGCCTGCATGATGCACCTGTAATTGCTAGAAATGTAATGGAATGAATGCTCTCATTCTTCCAGATGATAAACAAACTGGAGTAATCTTACATTGTGAGTAGAAAAATTATACAGAGCAAAATAGCTAAACTTTTGAAACATCAGTCAGTAAAGTTTGGCAGGTCAAAAGTAATACAAAAAGGAAATTAGGGTAAATTTTCAGGCTGGATCTGATGCAATGTGTACTGAAATATCTGCAGCCTTAGATGTAGCTGATGTAGCTGATGCTTCATACAATATATCGGTGTGGTGTGATAATCCATAAGCTCATGGAGGCATCAGCTTTTAATGCAAGTCCTGACAAAAATGTCACAGTTAAAAGATAAATAGCCACAAAAATTATGTGAACTGGCTTGAACGTAGTGCTGCACTTACTTATTAAACAGCATTGTCTTCTTATTGGTATATAACATTTACCAACATTTTTTCTTTGTGATTTTGTAAAACCAAATATTTTTAGTAATGTTCCCAGTATTATGTTATATGATATTATATGACATTCTATGACATTCTATGGCATTCTTGCCTATTCTATTCTACTATATTCTATTCTAGTCTATTGTACTATACTATATTATACTGTACTGTATTATACTGTACTATATTATATAACATAGGTTAACAGGTCCCCACTTTTGGGATACATACCACTGACTTCAGCAGTTTTCTTGTGGAAAAAATAACCGATATTTGGAAGGTAATAACCACAATTAACCTTTCAGCATCTACTGAAGTTTCAAAAGTCTGACTACTTATAGAAATGAACTGACCCAGTCCCAGCCAGCTGACCACAGGTAATTTCCAAATATATTATCTGGTACAAAAGACATCAATTTTAAAAACTCACTATTCTAAACTGCAGTTTTTTCCATAAACTGTGATGAATGAGTATTTTTGCTTATTCAAGAAAAAATAAAGTACCACTTAAAGTGCTACAGTCTTTATATGTTAATTTCCTTCCTTTTAATTAGCAGTAAATATATGATACAAGAAGTCTAATTCCAACCTAGCAAAAATGGGTTACAATCATGGTTGTATTCTTGTATTTCTAGGTAGGTTTCCAAGACACATGATAACTTTAAACTCTGATGCTGAGACAAATATATTCTATTTGGTTTGAAGTGATAAAGCTCATAAATTTATGTAAAGTGTAATAAAAAGGAAAAGTTGTTGCCATTATCATTAAAAGTAGATTTACCAGATTGAGCTGAACCGATTGCTTTTGACAGCCCAGAGGATATTTATATTTTCAGTGAACTTCTTATATCAATTTTTCATCACTAAACTATTTACTGTTGCTGGTTTAGATAGATTTTGACTCCCTTGATTGTTCATATGGGAAGTAGATGATGACGTTATATTTAATTTTCATTACTCCTGTGAGTGTATACAGTTTGAGGTGCTTGGTGTGATGTATTCTATTCATATCATATTACTTTAATTCTCCCTTATCCCTAAGTTTGTACTTCTATATTTCTATTAAAAGGAAGAAACCTTCCCAATATGACAAAAAGTAAAACATTAGAAAGAAAAATAAAAAATGATACAGGCATGAAGAAAAGGAGTCTTAGCTATTAGAAGATGCCTCTTCTATTCTAGTGGGCAATATTAAGTCTTAATTCAACGAGCAATCAGCACACAAAGTTCCTAATAGCTGCTATGAAGTTCTGTTGCAAACTCAGCAGCCATCTAGAATCATAGAATCATAGAATAGTTAGGGTTGGAAAGTACCTTAAGATCATCTAGTTCCAACCCCGCTGCCATGGACAGGGACACCTCACACTAAACCATGCCACCCAAGGCTATGTCCAACCTGGCCTTGAACATCGCCAGCGATGGAGCATTCACAACTTCCCTGGACAACCCATTCCAGAACCTCACCACCCTTACAGTAAAGAATTTCTTCCTCATCTCCAATCTAAACTTTCCCTGTTTAAGTTTGAACCCGTTACCCCTTGTCCTCTCGCTACAGTTCCTTATAAAGAGTCCCTCCCCAGCATCCCAATAGGCCCCCTTCAGATATTGGAAGGCTGCTATGAGGTCTCCACACAGCCTTCTCTTCTCCAGGCTGAACAGCCCCAACTTTCTCAGCCTATGTTCATACGGGAGGTGCTCCAGTCCTCGTGGCCCTCCTCTGGACTTGTTCCAACAGTTCCATGTCCTTTCTATGTTGAGGAAACCAGAACTGCACGCAATACTCCAAGTGAAGAATACGGAACTTTAAAGTGAATGTATGTGCTAGAGAGAATCTGAGCATACTGCAATACATTTTAAGCAGAGATCTTTGTAGATAATTTTTTAATGAATTTCCTCTGTCTATACTCCATTCACTGTTCCATTTATTTTCCCCAAAGCTGTTTCTTACACAGAAATATCAGGAAAAATTATGTACTAGAGAAAATCTAGCTATTAACCAAACTGAATTTTAAATTTCAAGATTTAAACATATATACCAAAAATACTTACATAGTCATCCAATTGAAAGCATAATAGTATCAGTGATTTTAAATGACCAGTGCAGCTGATTGGATGAATCATAGAATAGTTAGGGTTGGAAAAGACACAGTCCTACTGTGGGAGAGTATGAGAATATATTTTTATACCAATTTCACAGGAACTCCTATTATACTCATCAGTTTTGCCTTCAACTAATCACTGTTGACCAATAACTTGTAAGTAAAAAAATGAGATGAAAGAAAAGCCAGAGTCCCAGAGAGAAAGATGTCCTCATCTGAGTCCAGATACAACTTTTAACTTTCTAATAAATTTTGCGTTCTCTGGTTCAGACCCAGGGAAAAAGCATAACATTCTGAAGAATAAGTAGTCTTTTGTGAAGAAAAGCTGACAGAGCATACTGACTGAACAATACTGTTTGAGGATATTTCAGCTAGTGTTTAAAAACTTGTTTCATATCATCCTAGCTAGAAGAAGATTGACTTCTTGCTGATAGTCCAGATAATCTTATGAGAGGTGGATAGCATTTGTTCTCTAGCAGAAACAGAACACATTTCTCAAGAGCAAACTCTTCCAAAATTCTTATTTGATGCCTTGAATATCAAAAAATATCATCAGTGCTGCACATGCAGTTGCCAGTTTCTTTTGAACACTGCTTATGTTTAAAAAGATGTTGTGAGTGTATATATATATATATGGGGGAAATATAACCCCCTTTTTCAAGAAGGGGAAAATGGATGACCCAGGGAACTATAGACCAGACAGTCTCACCGCGGTGCCTGGCAAAATCTTTGAGCAGATTCTCCTGGAAGGCATGCTGAGGCACATGAAAAACAACAAGGTGGTTGGTGACAGCCAGCATGGCTTCACTAAGGGGAAATCCTGCCTGACCAATCTGGTGGCCTTCTATGGTGGGGCTACAGAACTGATGGACAGGGGTAGAGCAGTTGATGTCATCTACCTGGACTTGTGCAAAGCATTTGACACTGTCTCACATGACATCCTTGTCTCCAAGTTGGAGAGACATCAATTTGATAGGTGGACCACTCGGGGCATAAAAAACTGGCTGGATGGCCACACGCAAAGAGTTGTGCTCAATGGCTCAATGTCCATCTGGAGACCAGTAAGGAGTGGTGTCCCTCAGGGATCGGTGTTGGGACCGGTCTTGTTCAACATCTTTGTCGGTTACATGGACAGTGGGATTGAGTGCGCCCTTAGCTAGTTTGCCAAGGACACCAAGCTGTGTGATTCGGTTGATACACTGGAGGGAAGGAATGCCATCCAGAGGGACCTTGACATGCTTGTGAGGTGAATAAATGCCAACCTGATGAAGTTTAACCATGCCAAGTGCAAGGTCCTCCACCTGGGTCAGAGTAATCCCAGGCACAGCTCCAGGTTGGGCAGAGAAGAGATTCAGAGCAGCCTTGTGGAGAAGGACTTAGGGGTGTCGGTTGATGAGAAAATGAACATGAGCCAGCAGTGCGCATTCGCATCCCAGAAAGCCAACTATATCCTGGGCTGCATCAAAAGGAGCGTGACCAGCAGGTCAAAGGAGGTGATCCTGCCCCTCTCCTCTGCTCTCATGAGACCTCACTTGGAGTATTGTGCGCAGTTCTGGTGTCCTCAACATAAAAAGGACATGGAACTGTTGGAACAAGTCCAGAGGAGGGCCACGAGTTTGATCAGGGGACTGGAATACCTCCCGTATGAAGACAGGCTGAGCAAGTTGGGGCTGTTGAGCCTGGAGAAGAGAAGGCTGCGTGGAGACCTCATAGCAGGCTTCCAATATCTGAAGGGGGCCTATAGGGATGCTAGACAGTGACTCTTTATAAGGAACTGTAGTGAGAGGACAAGGGGTAACGGGTTCAAACTTAAACAGGGGAAGTTTAGATTGGAGATGAGGAAGAAATTCTTTACTGTGAGGGTGGTGAAGCACTGGAATGGGTTGTCCAGGGAAGTTGTGAATGTTCCATCGCTGGCGATGTTCAAGGCCAGGTTGGACATAGCCTTGGGTGGCGTGGTTTAGTGTGAGGTGTCCCTGTCCATGGCAGTGGGGTTGGAACTAGATGATCTTAAGGTACTTTCTGACCCTAACTATTCTATGATTCTATGATTCTATATATGTCATTCAGAAAGTCATCAGTAAAGAAAGCTCAGATGTACCTATTGGAAAAATAACCTTTTGAATAGATCTGTGGTGACTAAGCAAGACACCAAGGTATCTGTAGAAAGTATTCATATATGAATGTGACCCTTTATTGTGATATTGTGTAGCTCAGATTTTGAAAAAGAGCAAAGTAAACCTGTCTGTCTCAAAATCCCTCTTCAGGCACTGGAAAGAATTGTGGGGAAGATAGGTGGAGGACTGGGCATCTCTGTGAATGAAGTAGCAGTGCTCATTGCAGAAGGACTGCCAACATGCCAAAAATGCAAGAAACAATATTTATAGCCTTTTGGAGCAAAGGAGAGTGAGAATTCTGGCAACAGATAAATGTTTCACGCTTTAGGCAATGATATCCAGTGTGAGGGATAAGGGGGTAATTATTCAGCCAGGGAAAGATGTAAGGTTCAGTACAGGAAGTAAAGAAAAATAACTCGAAATCTTTTTTCTTTCCTTTTTTTATGTCGTGCTTATGATGTTTTCATTCCTGATTTTCCAACATATGCAATTGGCAATATAGTCTTTCTTAAAAGCATCAGTCTGGTATTTCTTGAGGGGACTAAAATTTTCCTTCTGCTGTATCAATAAAGAAGAACTTATGAGAAAATGATACTGCCTGCTAACAAAATTAATCCAACTCCTTCAGGGCTGAGTAGGACTGAAGTAACCCTTTTGAATAATCCAAGGTCTTTGCAATGCTTCTGGACAATGTAAAGTCCGGTAAAACAAGGAGATAAGCTTGGTTTAGCTCAGATCTGCAGGCTAGGCATGTGAACTGCTGGACCCATCCACATTGTTTTTAAGAACAGATGTGTTTCTTTACTGGGTTCAATCACCTCGCAATAACAAAATGTGAACATTCAGAAGGAAGGCCTGATTGGCTGAGTGTCCTCTACCTCTTTACAGAAGGAAAAAGAAAAATAGGTGACAAGAAAGCAAAATCCTCTTTACTTAATGTGGAACTCTGTCTCTGGTGTGTAAGCCCTCCGTGTCCAAAGATAATTAGCACTTTATAATGCTAATTATTATAATTATGTCTGAGAAAAAAATCATTAGGGGGTAGGTCTGTTCAATGATTTTCAATTGCCCCCTCTATTAAAAAATAAGGTCATTGTTTGATTAGATAGTTTTAGAAGCTCAAAGCTGGTAACTATGTTACAGAAAATCCTTTGATTGTTTATTTCCACATTTAAGATATTTTGTAAAGATTTAAATAAGAATAAAATATTTCCATAAAATATGGCTGTCAAAATTACCTCAAAACTTTCTGGCTACATGCTACCAATATGAAAAAAAGTATATACTTCTGTCATTTTTTTTCATGAGGCTTTGAATCATGTACTGAAAGAAGCTAAGAAAATTCACCTTACAGTTTCTTCTGTCACATATTTTTTTGAAATAGCAAAGGTCATAGCTGGAAATTGAAATGCACACATTGCAAAACACTAATAGGAAATAATTGTGGATTGCAAGTGAAAAAATTAAAATAAGATATTATTCGGGGAGTGAAAACAAACATCTGAATAGATATTCTTTGCCTTTTTCCCTCTGAGTCAGCAAAACACATGCACAAACACTGTTTAGTTGTCAAAAACTACTACTTACAAAATGCGTTTTTAGATGTACTTTGAAAGCACTGTGAAATTAATATTCTGACCAGTACTTAAGCTCTCAATGCTGTTATGTGTCATGTTTGTTCCTGAATATAGCAATTTCTTTTTACTGGGGGGATAGAAAGAGAGTTTGCTGTGAATGAATTTGGCTTAGTTTGATTGTAGAGCAGGAAACTATATTGGGGGCTATTTTTTGCAGGAATATACAGAGACACGAGAGAAGGCAGAAGATGAAGCTGAATAGGATGCATTACAAATAGAATGAAAGAGGTGCTGATTTAAAAAATTTCGGTGACTAGGCGACACCTAAGCAACAATATAAATTAGCTACCAATCCAGTAAGCAAAATCACTTGTAAAGTTAGTTTTATAACACAAGCTAATCAGCCAGGCAGAGAGGCTAAAAAAACTTATGTTTTGTTATTTATACAAGCTCAGATTAGACAATTACACTAAGATGCAGCTTCTGTTCTTGACGATCCACAATTTTTTTCTAATCTGGGCTGATACATCATGCTGTCTTCAGTATTTGAGGCTAGAGAAGAAATATGACATGACTTCTGCCATATGGCTTAACTAATGTTTTGTGACAAAAGTAGCTTAACCATATATACGATATATCATAAAAAAATGGCTGGTAATTTTCCCACATAAAAATGTGTTGTGAAAACTCAGAAATGCCCTGAGGGGATTCTCAAATATTCAGAGAACATGAACAAACCACTTCTACAGATTTGCTTTAAAGTGGAACCTAGAAAGAGTACAAATGCTTTTGCAGCCTGGATCAGAGTTCCTCACAGCTCTAGAGGCTGGACCTGATAAAGAAAGAAAAAAGTCATTCAGGAGGAAAATATTTTCCTCCCAAGATTGTGAAGAAGAAAGATACTCATTGATAAGGTCTCCAAATGGAAATTAGCCCTTCACATATAATTCAACATCTTAAAAGGAAAAGCTTCACAGAAAAGATGGAGATATTTATTGCGCAGATTGGACACTTTGAAAGGAAATGGCTGGAATGAATTTTGAGAAGATGGCTACTTCACAGTTTCAGATTGGCACTGTCAAAAAAAAAAAAAAAAAAAAAAGAAATGCATTGGAAAAACCCCCACTATTTTGAAAAAAAAAAAAAAAATCCATTAAGGCACTCATTCCAAGAACATGTACCCAATTTTATTTTGGTGTAGTAGCAAAATATGCTCTGCTGCAGATGTGCTATATTCCTTTTATTGTTTTCTTCTTAAGAAAACAAAATAACATTGGCTTAATTATTTCAGAGAACAGTTTAAGCAAAGTAAATGTAAAGTTCAAGTATGATAAAACTGACAAATCTTCTATCCTTTTTCTGCCTTCCAGAATTTCCATTATTATTACTTTGGGGAACCATCAGATATTCTATGTTGAAATCCATTTTCCTAAAGCATTCAAGCATGTTCTTAATTTTGAACACCAATGAAAGCAATGGAATTACTTATATGCCTAAAGTTAAGCACTCTCACAAGTACTTGCCCCATTCAGAGCAGTATCCTTTCATCCTTGATGAAGTCAAAAGAGTCCCTTATGTCTAAAAATAGGATGTTATTCCCTGTATTAGAATTCTGTGGAGTTTTGAGGTCAAAAACTGATGTAAATGAATCAGGCAGTGAGGCATTCCAAGCTGCTGAGAGCTAATGCTGACTTTAGGGTGCCTCATTTTTAAAGAGCAATACAAAGCAAAATAAAGATGCTTTTTTCCTTATCTCTCTTATTGTCTTTGGCACTTCTGATTCATCATTGCTAGCAACCTTTTTTCACAATGCACAACTCTATAGAAAGAGTATATCTCAGCACAAGAACTCCAGTCATATGGGATGACAGTTGCCATCACAAAGGTGTTTGACAGGTATCAGCTTTAAACCACAATGTTTGTCATTTAAGTGACTTCGGTTGACCTATCTTATCAGCCTAGAGTACCTAAATGATATGACTTTCATTCTTTGTGTCAGAGAAACACGATGGAGAAGACTGGTTTCTTTCAGTTAAATTATAGCTATGACAAGGTCTATTCCCAAAGCTAAAGAGTGATTCGTGGACCACTGGTTTGGATGAGACCATGGCAGATAAGTCTGCACCAGAATGCATGCTTAGTGTTGCCTTTAACATTTATAGTTCAGCTGACAAATTGATGATAGCGTTACTCGTTTGCCTGTGAACAAGGACGACAGGGGTCTCTTGATCCAAAAAAGGAGCCTAAGGAAGCCAATTTGTTCCATTACAGACAGATTTTAACATACAGAATCACAATTGCAGAATGGTTGACATCGGCAGGCACCTCTGGAGGTCATCTGGTCCAAACCCCCCTGCTCAAACAGGGCCACATGCAGCTGGTAGACCATGACCATGTCTAGATTTTTTTAGCATCTCCAAGGATGGAGACTCCACAACCTCTCTGGACAACCTGTTCCAGAGTTCAGTCACGCTCACAATAAAAAAGTGTTTCCTTATTTTTGGATAGAGCTTCCTGTGTCCATTGCTTCCTGTTCTGTTACCCAGTGTCACTGAAGAGATCCTGGCTTTGTCCTCTTTGCACCTTCCCTTCAGGTATTTATATACATTAATACAATCCCCCTGACCCTGAGCCTTCTATTCATGAGGCTAAACAGTCCCAGTTCTCTCAGTATTTTCCCTATATGTGAGGTGCTCCAGTCGCTTAATCATACTTGTGACTCCTCATTGAACTTCGTAGAATGTTAAATAAAGATTTTTTTTTGTTGTTGTTCGCAGAAGTATTTGCACCTTTACATGCCACAAAAGAAAATAAAAAGTAGATTTTCAAAAGAAGTATCCATATACTTTGCTGTAAGGTAGTCAGCTCCAAGAAATTATTGAAAAGAATCATTTCGTACCTATATTGAGTTTTCAGAAACATACAGTTCAGATGTAAGCAACCAATCATCCATAATCAATAGATCAATTGGAAATGAGATGTGAAGGATGTGTGGACAGATCCTGAACATTATTCTGGTCACGGTTGCTCAGTAAGTAAAGAAGGACTACATAAAGAGGTAAGAACTTTTAATACAGGCAGATGGTAGCTAGTCTGAAGAAAATATTGTCTATTCATTTTTTTTTTTCTTTGCTTCATACAGTGATTCTGCTATTGCAGGCTGGGTGCCAATAAATCAGGGTGGTGACACATGGGACTAATACAAAATGTGTTCAGTTTATAGTTAGGTTAAAATAGAAACAAAGTTGAAAACAAGCAAAGTTGAAGTCAGGCAGTTTCAACTTTATAAACTTCCCTGCGCTAGTTTAGAAAGATTACTTGTGATGAAGCAAATCTGTTGGTTGTGGTGGGTGTAGAGCCCCCAGTGCAAGCTGTGAGATCTCTAGCCAAAAGAATCAATAAATCTTCTAATTGTGTCATGCCACGTCTGTGATTTAGACTGGAATATATTCCGTGATTTGTTTAATAAACTTGCAAGCTTAAATACCATGCGTTTGTGGGATGCTCCCCTGGGATTCATCCTTAAGGTTGCCCAAATGTATCTCCTCTTCCAGTGACCTACGTAGGAAGTGACATGAGACATGTGGTGGTTTAATTAGCAAAATGTTGGCATCAGATTAATAAAGAAGAGAATATCCTTTTCTACAGTTTTTCTTTCATATAAATATCTCTCTCAGAGCTCTAGTTCCATATGGCAATTAGAAGTACTTGTTAACATAGTTGTTTGGGTATATGAATAATGAAGGTGGGTTTTCTACAAGCTTGTAAGAACTAGGGATGGACAAACTTGTTCAGACAAAATTCAAACTCAGCCATGTAGACATAAATATTCATCCATTTTTTAAATCTCCGAACTTAAATTGAAGGCTTCTAATATTCTCACTTCTGGTGGTTTGGTGGCTTTTAATTACTATTTTTAAATAGTTTTTATTTTTTTTCTGTGTTGATAAGACTTGCTTGGAAGTGAAAGTCATGATTCCATGAAAAAAATCACCATTTCAGAGAAACACTCAAATAGTAATGGCAGATTTGGTTGCCTCCATAAGTTGTGTATAGTTTTTACACATAAGGAAACACTGGGTAGTGGTTTTAAATAACCCACAACAAATAACTGTACGTTATTTATTCAGTATTATCTTCTGCTGTTGGAACACCTATCAGAAAATAAAAAATTTCTTGAATTGATGTATTTTCAGTATCTTTCAAAGTTAGTTTTTCAGCATTCTTACTGTTTGTAGGTGAATTGTGAAAGTCTTCATTTCATACATAGTATTCAGTGATATATTGATGGAAAGAGAACTGATTGTAATAACATGACTGTGCACATTTTAGGTGGACCAGAACTGCAAGAGGAAAATTCCTCAGGGAAACTTTACAGTCTAGAAGCTATGAATTAAGTTTTCTCCTGTATAATTTTTAAAATTTATCTCTAATATAGAAAATAAAAAATAAATCTTAAGCTTTTTTTGGGTCTAGGAAAGTACAGTCATGTTTTGCATAGCTGATACTAAGGCTGATAAGATAAAGGGCCATGAAGGTGAAACTACGATGGAATTTTTTCACTTTCTCATTGACCCAAAAGTAAAACTTCGGAGTATCGTAAACCTCACTCCATTAAGCTTTAAATTATCCTTTGGTCATTGTTTACTCATTGCAAGTTATTCTTAAAAGACAGGAACAGCTCTGGTGTGTGTATATATTCCAAGGAGCAACTTTCAGCAACTGAAAAATAGGGCCTTAAACAAATTGGAGACGGATCTTGATAAATCTATGAGACTAAACAGCCAGGTATAGGACTGAAGTTCATGACTAAAACCGAATTCCTTTACTCTTCTTTATCCCTATAAAATCTCAGGATGAAGATAGGATGAGAAAATTGGGGTTGTTCAGCCTGGAGAAGAGAAGGCTGTGTGGAGACCTCATAGCAGCCTTCCAGTATCTGAAGGGGGCCTATAGGGATGCTGAGGAGGGACTCTTTATTACAGACTGTAGTGAAAGGACAAGGGTTAATGGGTTTAAACTTAAACAGGGGAAGATTAGATTGGATATGAGGAAGAAGTTCTTTATGGTGAGGGTGGTGAGGCACTGGAATGGGTTGCCCAGGGAAGCTGTGAATGCTCCCTCACTGGCGGTGTTCAAGGCCGGGTTGGACAGAGCCTTGGGTGACATGGTTTAGTGTGAGGTGTCCCTGCCCCTGGCAGGGGGGTTGGAACTGGATGATCTTCAGGTCCTTTCCAACCCTAACTATTCTATGATTCTATGATTCTATTACTGTCTCATTTCATTGTCTCAGGAAGTCATGGGCTAAAAGATTTTGGTACCTTTCCGACTGAATTAATGCATAGTTGTTTTGGATTCTTACCTGAATATCAAGTAAATAAATTCCACTTTGATAATAGTTCAGTTGCAAGGGACATACAAAGATCAATTAGTCCAACTGCTTGACCAATTCAGGCCTGACCAAAAGTTTAAGAATGTTATTGAAGCCATTATCTCAATGCCTCTTAACTCTGACAGGCTTGGGGCATCAAGTACCTCTCTAGGAAGTCTAGAGTTTTACCACCCTCTCGGTAACAAAATGCTTCCTAATGTCCAGTAACCTCCCCTGGTGCAGCTTTGAACCATTTCTACACATCCTATCTCTGGATCCCAGATCATCACCTTCTTCTCCACCTCCTCCGGAAGCCGTAGAGATTAATGAGATCACTCCTCAGTCTCCCTTTTTCTTTAGACTAGACAAACCCAGTATCCTCATCTAATCCTCATAGGACATTCCTTCCATTCCTTTCACCAGCTTTGTTGACCTCCTCTGGGCACATTCAAGGACCTTCACATCCTTCTTTAACGGTGGTACCCACAACTGCACACAGTACTCCAGGTAAGGCTGCACCGATACTGAATATAGCTGTATAATCACCTCTTTTGACCAGCTGTACATGCTGTGTTTGATGCACCCCAGGATGCAGTTTATCATCTTGGCTGCCAGGGTACACTGCTGACTTGTACTGAGCCTGCTGACAGCCAGGACACCCAGAGCCCTTTCTGCATAGCTGCACTCCAGTCACTCCTCTCCCAGTTTATACTTGTGCACGACTGTTTATACTTGTACCCAGCAGCAGTTTTACTTGTGTTTGAAAAGTCAATTTTATTTATTTGTTTGCTTGTGTATTATCAAAGTGATTGAATGGCTTTTGCAGAATTGCAAATTGCTTGAGCAATGTATTGTGTTTTTTGCATGCAACAAAATTGTTTGATTCTGCAAAGACTGTGCCCCCAAAAAGGGGAGGAAGCCCACATTCTCTGTTCTTAAATGTATGTAGGTTAGCAAAAGCATCCTTCAAAGGATATGAGTAAGACTGATGCGACATGTGCAGCTGAATGATGATACTTGCAGAATCTTTCAAACACAGTGCAACAGGATATGGTTTATATTGTTATCTATGTAAAAACATAAACTCAAAGAACAACAGATCTGCAAGAATGGTTTTCTCAGAAAACATGCCACTTAAGCATGTTAAATATTTGAAGCTTAAACAGTGAATTAAAATACTTGGGTTTAGGTTTAATGCAAAGAATAATAGAGTGTCTTAATATTGGTTAATACAGACAGGCATAATATAGGCTTCCACAATTTTTGTGTTTATTCACCTTGTCCTGCTGTGTTATACTACTGCTATTCCAATTTTGAGCTTTGTGAACAGAGGCTTTTCTGTGTTCTGAACTCTACCAGCTAATGTAATAGTGATTCCATTACAAAGGTAAAAGAAGAATAAAATAATCAGATTTTCTTTTCCCTTGTAACCTCAGTCCATGTTTGAAGCCAAATTCCAGAAACAGAAAGGTTAGTATCTTCTTCGTCCAGAGGTCTTTGTGGACTGACTCCCTTTGAAATCAATGGGACTTAGTGAGAATCATAAACGGCGTTTGCAGGGAGTAATTGCAGGGTCAAGAAACATGTGTCAGAGCACTTATCTCTGAGGTATTTCTCTGTGCCTCTCTGTTAACAGCAACAAAAAGCATTTCTTCCATTTTCTTCCAGCAACTGGGCCTTTTTAAGTAGATGAAGAAAAATAAAACATGAATTCATTCTTACTCAGATTTGAATTGAATGAATAGAACTAATGTATAATCTTCTTTCTGCAAAGTGATAAATATTTACAGTGTGTAATAAGATTTCATGTCAAAAACTGATGGTATTTATTGTGTTTTAATAAAAGCAGATTTGAAAATGTTAGTTTTATTAAAGAAAAGAAGTGTAGAAAATATTGCCATTTTCACATTTGCTTTTTCTATGGAGACCTTATATGCAAGGACAGATTTTGAGCTAACTATATTACTATGGAAATCAGTTGCAACAGAAGAGAAATAGTATGAAATAATGAAAACATTAATACTTTTTTACACCTTGTTTCATTTATTTATCAGTTACACTCTCTATTTCTTTTCTTTGCTATTAAGGCTCACGCATTTCAATATTTAAAAGGTTTTCCTTCTTTTCTCATAATTTGGTTTCTTTATTTAAATTTCCTGAAATAATAACAAGAAACAGGCATTTCATACATGATAGAAATCTGGAAGTTAAGAATACTGCCATGTGCAGCATCCAAGTTAAGTGCTACACAGTTATTTCTGTTTCAGTGAAGAAATTATTTTCAAGGATGCATTGTGGCTAGAAAGAGGCTGTATCTTCTCTCCTCAATGATGAGTCCAGTCATCAGTTACTTCCAAACTGACTTATGGCAGTACCTTAACATATACTGTGATTAAATAATCTCTTAAGTCTATAGAGCTCAGCTTTCGTGGGGATTTAAGACACATTAGTCAAAATATCAGTACACAGGTGCTGAGTGCTTGAAAATATCTATGTGGTTCCTTCCATTTGTATCAAACTTTTAATCATTTGATGTTTCACAAATAAATTAATAGGTGATCAAATTTGCTTTTGAAAGGCTAAAACTCTAAGCATACTCTAACCTAGTTCAAGAATATTTAGTTTTCAGGTCATGTAGATGTGAAACCCTCACTGGCTGGTAAGGCAACAGTATTTGTGTTAAATTAGTAAACCATTTTCAAAATGATAAATACATGAGAAAAATAGTTTTTAGTGTACGTTAAAAAGAAAAGGAGGAAAATGAGGGCAAGAGATATGAAATCTAGCCTATTTAATACAATAATGTTTGTTTTAGATTGCATGTATATACATGCATGTGTGTATGTGCACGTGTCACTATAGATAGTTATTTTTGCTTCAGGCAAACAGAAGGAAACCTCTTACAGCATCCCTTTAACTGGCATGGAGCCAGCCTTGCTCATTTTCTGCAGCTGGCATGAAAATAAACTCATTTTCCAGAAGTGACCCCCATTATTTCATTTTTTCCTAGCTCCCAACAAGTTGATGAGCTATAATACAAAGCAAAGCAATTAATTGTTATGTGGCATCTTTGTTAGAGTAGTAGTGGTGATCAGCAGTTGGGGATGAGGAAATAGTATCCAGCATGTAATAGAATGAAGATTTTCAGCAGAATAAAATGACTAAAATGGCTTCAGACAGAAGTTACATATTATTTACTTATGGGCAGAGAATGAAAGAGAGGTTTTATGTAAAACGGACTAGAAATTTGAGAAATTGAGAAAGCTTTTTGGAGCTTTTTGGGTTTGCTTTCATGTTTGTTTGCTTTCTGTTTTCTAAATCACCCTTCTTTATTTGAAATGCAAGTTTCAGTTTTGGTAAAGATGGACTTCTTCTCTAAGAAGAGGTGCTGCTCTATAGTTCTGCTCTGCAGCTGAAAACAACAAAACAGAGCAGGCAGTCACCCAATCTGTCAAAGTTAAATCTCCTATGGGCTGACAGCAGACATAGCTTGAACTTATGTCTTGAGGGGAAGTCTACCAAGCAGATTTTTGTTGTATTTCTTGTTGAAAATTGAAGTTAGTTTATATCAGTAATAAATATTGATTGGGGTTGTACTTGAAGATCAATCTCTCATCCTGTTTCAGTGTCGCGAACATGGGTTGCTGGCTTTTCTGCTGGTAAATGACAAAAATTCTCTTCGTCTCTCTCTCTTTTTCTCTGTATTTTCCATACTAAAAATGCACAGAAACTTCCAGGAATTTTACCTTTAAAAAGTTGAAGTCTTACATAACTCAACAGTGGACAGTTTATGGGGAAATCAAGTTAAAAGATAAGGCAATATAAAGCAAGTCAGTGAGTCCATAACACAAAACTGCAGTCTTTGGAAGCAGAGATTATGACTCTATTGTAGACTCTTACAGAAGCTGGGAAAAATAAAGGGAGGGGTTTTATGACAATGAATGACTAAGATAGACAGTGCTTCCGAGACAGAAAATAAGAGTACATCACTAAAGTAAAAATAGAATATTGCAGATAACACATTTTGACATCTGACAATTGTTAATGTGAATAGAAAGGTGCAGCAAGATGTAGTGCTGTTGAGGAAGGAGGCAATTGCTATCTGGAACATCTTCTGTATTCCATGTAAATGACTACGAATAAGTCTACTGTCTAGTTTTCTTTAGAGGACACAGTAGAAAGGGGCAGAGCCTGGGAAAGCAGAAATATAGTTTGAGACATTCTTTATAACAGCAGTATGACTAACACTGTCAGGTTAAAACAAATTGTTTTTAACAGGTTATTTTTAATCTTTGTTCATCACATTCCGTTGATACTGGGTGCACAGCTGAAGGGTAGAAATGGTGTGGGAACACAAAACCAGGGACCAGAAGGAGGAGAGAGAAGAGTTAGGCTGTTTAAAACTGTGCTGCTACCAAGACCACTGCTCATCTGACTATGGCTTTTCTAAGCATCATGAAGCAGTCCACATTTCTTTCCATAATCAAACAACTAAAACCAGTTCTTTCCCTGCACCTACACAGAAAGAAAGAGGGTCAATTTGGAGTGGATAAGTCACCTGATGAGAACTTGGGGTCCAAAACATCTCTGCAGAGAGGAACTTTTATTTTTCTGATTAACTGTAGGTCTTTGGAAGCTCATCAAAAACCTCTTAATAAAACTATATATTAATGTTTCTCTTGATACTTCTGGAAGGAGTTATTTTAACCAGCAGTGATTATCTTAAACCCTTTCTTAATCTACAGAATGATCAAAGCTTCTGTTTAACAGTGTCTTGAACCCAGGCTAGGGAGATCATACTGCAAGCATAGAGCAGGTTGTTTGGTGTTTACCTGCTTTCAAGGTTCTAACTATCTGAGGTAACTTAACTGCAGCAGATGTGGAGGAGCATACCACATTTGGAACACCAGCCTTCTACGGGGTTGTCTAACAATTTATTTTTTTTTCTATCTTTATACTGTATTTTTTATGAATACCTGGCAAACACAACTCTGAACCATTAAGAACGTGAATGATATATGTACCTGTTTCTCAAAAGTGGCAACATTTTCTGTCTTGCTGACAACTGTTTGAAATAATCCACCTCACTGCAGAAACATGCAAATCTGTATATGTGTAAACTGTTTGGTATTGGTGCATAGATGTAAGGATGACAGTCACAATGTGTAAGATCATCAGTGAAGAAGTACTATAGCAGCTACAAGTAAATAGTCTCTGTTTGGTCCTTTATCTTATGGTAGAAACCACCTTCCTAAGAAAATGCAATAAATTCCTTGAGAGATAGGAATAAATTGAAAGACTGATCTTTTGGTTAGTCTCTGATAGTAAACAGTTGCTGCCTCTTATGACAAAAAATAGGAGCAGTCTTGAAAGAGAAAAGAAGGGAGACAAAGTTGTGCAGAAACAAAAATCTTATGAAGGGGAAGTTCTTTCCTGTAACAAGGTGCACATGAAGGAGGAAAGAGGTACAGTACCTCTCTATCGGTAAATCCACTTACAGAGAAGCAGCAGCATGGAAAGGAACAATTACTCTGCTGAACACCTGTAACAAGAACTCAGTTAAAGGATACCCTATGAGATGGCACCAGAAATAATGGCAGCAACCTTCTGCTATAAGGGAGAAAGGAAGAAAGCCTGCTTTAATTGAACAGTAATGTCTATTAAAATGTTGTTAAAAATTTGTTAGCATTGCTGTTCTATTTGATAACATAGCATGCTAGATTGCAGGACTTTTACAACACTCAAGCAGACTACCTATCCTAAGGACAATAAATATGTCACCATACAGTCAATTCACAGTCCTGTAAAGACTGTCACAAAAGTTAGTTACCCATATGTATAGGATTTCTAGGACAGAAAAAATATAGCAGGATGACATGCCAGTTTAATGAAAAGTGTAAAAGAAGGAACACACATAAAGAATAGGGTATTTGTGAAGATACTGGATGGAGTCTGAGGGCTACATTTTACATAAGACAGTAAATTAGGAAGCCTTAAATTGTTTCTATGCTTTTAAAATACTGATAGCATAATGGTTTTCTATGTTATTGAAGAAGATTTCCAGAAGTAGTCAAGACTCCACAACTGTCAAACTTGTTCTTATGATGGTCTTTATGTAAATAGAAATATTATAAAGAAAAGGTTGTGAAATCTTCAGCCCACTAATGAGCTTGCCTATGAGCATCATACTCTACTAAGTTTCCTCTCCTTTGTTATCACCCTGTGATTTGCCAATGGATAAGGGCGTTGATCCATCAAGTCTATAATCATTTGCTTTTGGGAGCACCTAATACCCTATAAACAGTTAAAACTAGCCAAACAAAGGGCTGTTATTTATTTAGTAGTACAACCTGTGGTGATTCTGTCTGACCCTTCTTCTGATCATCTTCTCACACATAGGTTACATATTTTGTTCTGACCTCTGGTGTAAATCAAGCATAAGACCATTTCAGTAAGGAACCATACAAAAGAGATCAGTGCTGTGTGCTGAGACAGAGTGGCTGACTGTCTCAGCTGGCATAAACTGGGGTAGTTGCAGGAGGGCTAAGTAATGTTACCCCAGATAAGAATCTCTTTATTGTGTCTCTCAGAATAAGCCTTTATTGAACCAAGCCCAAGGGGAGGAAGGAAGAGAAGAATGATGGAAAGGAGGAGACCGAAAGGTATGCAGGGCAGAAGTACACAAAACCTCTTCCCCTATCACTGATTACAAATTATTATACAAGCTGAGCCCCATATTGTATACTTCATTTACAGTAATTGTACAACAGCTGTATAATAGGTGTAGTTTAAGGTATGAGTGTTGCTCAGAGTGTAGCTTAAATGTCCACAGTGAGATGTGAATATGAATATGAATGGTCCTGACTGCATAGTAATTGGTGGTATTATGGGAGTGAATGGAAAAGCTACATATGGATGAATGGGTGGGGCTAGGGAAGGGTGCAGCACAAGAGACTAATGGTAGATTTTATTTTCTCACATAGATGCTTTTTCCTTTAAATAATTAGCCAGAGGCAGTAGAAGCAAATGAAAAGAAAGAGAAGGAGACCAGTCTGGCACACTGAAGCTCTATACTCATTATATTAAATCATTCCAATTTCCCTCTTTTCACCCCACCTACCTACCTATTGATCCATTCACATTAAACTTACAACATGAACAACAGAAAAGTTCCAATCAAGGGGGAAAATGATTTTGAGAATATTATAATGCATTAAACCAAAAATGTGGTTTTATAAAATCCCTTAGCACTCAGGAAAAAAAAAACCAAAAAACAAAACACCAAAACTCAGATAGAATTATTTGTTTTTCTTTTTCACACATGCCACTGGCTTATGTGTGTTGCTGTTAGGGTGTTAAGAAATGAGAGGTGTACAGGGAATGATCAGTTAAGAGTCAGAGCTAAAAACGAATTTATGCTGTATGTGTTCAGTTTTCTTCTTTTGTTACTGTAAAATTTGGAAAGCACTGTTCTGGTTTTGGTTGGTTTTTTTTTTCCTTGCAGTCTGTCCCTTTGATACAATTGAATCTGTAGTTATTGGGCAAATTATGAAATATGAGTTATTTGGGTGATTTGAGCAGTTTATTACTATATCCGAAATTCTCAACGTACAAAACAAGAATTAAACTTCAGGACAAGAAAATGAATAAAAAAGCACTGTCAATTATTTTGCCATATCACAGATAGCCAATTAGCTTTACAGTTCATATGAACTCAAAGGCTGATCCTGCACGTGTTAACACCTCAAAAAACTTGAGCTCATTGTAATTTGCTCACCCAGTACATGTACTCATGTCCACAACTGTTTGTAGGTTCTGTCTTCTGTCAAACCACTTGAATTTGGTTTTGCATTATAGGTTGAAGTGCAAAGCTGTATAGTAAGAAGTACCAAATTATAAAACAATTGAAAATCACTGAATATTACATTAAGACCTGAAATAAAACTTGCATTAAAAACTTAATAAATTGGTGTCATGTGTATCATTGCTCCTCCAAATCTTTGCAGTTTTGGTAATTTTTTATTTTACCAAAGGCAATTTCCTAAAGATGACATTACAAACAGAAAGCTTAGTATTGCATCATGCTACCTATTTATAAATTCTAAGGAATAAACACAGCAAAAATTAATTACGATTATTCATGTTCTTGAAAATCACAGTACATGACAAGAAAGAAGGGTCATTGTTGCTCACTTCTTTTTTAAGACAATCTTTGTTTACCTAGTTCCCAAGTGTTAAGAGCCTGCACAGTACATTTGCATAGGATAACTAACATATACCACACCATTTTCACGTCTGCAAGTACACGTGAGTAACCGTAATTACACGTGACACCAATTACTCTATTACTTTGTATTAAATTATAATGGAAAATTCCACTAGAGAATTGAAGCCTAATTGCATCTTAATTTGCATATTTTTGCATATTAATTACATCTCAGATGAATAATAAATTTCAGCAGATTTTTAATTTATGCATAGACACAAAAACAAGTGGAGAAATAATTTACAAAAAAATACCAGCAACTATTACTTAGGGCATTCAACTAATTTTGCTTAGTTTAGCAAAACAAAACTTGGTTTGTTTAATATAGCATCTTTAGGCTGATTGCTGTTTATTGCACAATATGTCAGTTTTGAAGCACAGAGAGAAGCTGACTCTTTTTAATACAAAAAATAAATGTTAATTCACAGCATTTTAAGTTCATGGATTTTACATTTTTGAACAAAATGTTTGGAGGACAGCACTGTTTAATTAATTTGAGAATGGGCTTAATTGTGATAGTTTTTTTACTTATAAGACATCTTATTTTGTGACATTTTTTAATGAAAGAATAAAAAATAGAATATTAAAGAAAAAATCTTGATGAGGAGGTTTCTGTTAATCAAAAGCAGAATGTTTTCTTCTTTAAAGACAGCGGTTAAGCAACTGCAATTTTGATGACTATTAGTTTCAGACAAAAGGCAAAATTAAGGCCAGGAAATGTGTCGAATTTTAAATCAACATATATTTAAATAATTCTGGAGGTATTGTGTTTTTCTTCAGAGTTATTATTTTTACCAGAAAAATAGCTGCATAATCAAAATGCACCAAAACTGTAACTTGAACCTGCAAAACTTTCCTTAACTTTAGAGGTAAGACAATACAAGTTACCCCCATTATATTCAGCTGGGCTACTCACATACGTAAAGTTAGACAGGCAGGAACAGTCTATAATCTTCTTCCCTTTTTTTTTTTTTTGTCTACAATTTTTCCTGTGTTAGTGAAATATATATATATTTCTGTTTTATATGTCAATGTATAGCTCATTTAATGAAAAAGAAAAATAATGGTACAAATTTCACAGAAAGACTTTGCTTCCACGAGTTTCAGCTGCATTATCAACCTACTTATTGTTTTTTAATCTAGTCTGTAATACTGAAGTCCCTTTACGCTGTCAATTCATCCTAAACCCTAATCTGGTATTATGCCTTTTGTACTTGCTGCCATAGTCAATGTGAGACTGCCTGCACAAGGGATAATTCTATTGATCTTTTGCCAAATTGTACAAAAGAAATGGACTTCAATGCTCTAATAAATCAGGAGACTGTCAAGTTGAATGAACATATTCATCTTTTCCTCACTCCAAAATAAAACACCAAACCTACGGAAGCACATATTTTTCCAACTTGTTTTGTAGCTCTGCCACAGTAGGAGCTGGGCAGAATTCATCAGGAGACTGTGTAATCTCCAAGAGTCCATTCTATGTATCTTCTGATGCAGTAGTCTGGATTTTGCCAGTTGTAATGGTCTGGGAGACTGTGAAAAAAAGCACACTGCAGCATATGTTTACATTGCACCAGTTACAGATCGTTATTTTTACTTGTCACAAAGGAATCAAGTGAGCTATTCTCTTTATTTCTTTATTTCACACTGACACTTCTTAAAATTAATATAACATTGGGAAAAGTTATCTTTTTCCTTAGAAAGCACCACATGCAGCAAAGGTGATCTTGTTACAATGCCTATTGCTATCACATCTCTGGTTTGGTATCAGGTGCCTGTCACTTGGCTCCATCTGCACAGCACACCAAATCCCAATAGTAGCACCAACTTTAGTACCATTCTTGTTAAAAGTTAAAACAGTTCAGGTTTCAAAAATTGGCTCGAGTTTGTCCTTTTGCTTTCTGAGCGTCCCAATTACCAGGGTTCAGATAAGCAGGAGGAAATTCCATTGAATGAACTGAAGGGGGCTATGAGCCTTCAACTGTTAAACAATAGTTCCCTCTCATGGACGTTGTGGGCTACCGCAGTTTCTGAAACGCGTCTGGAGAGTCACAGTATTTGTTTAGAAAATACATTTTATTTTGGCCATGTACCAGCCATAAGATATTTGCTTACAGAAGGGAGAAGCATGACCCCTACAAAACTCACTGTTATCAAAATCTGTTGCAAACGCAACTGGGAATGACAGGTATATTCTTCAACACTTTGCAAAGAGATGTACTTTTTCTTTTCTCTTTTTCTTCAAGGTTTGTAAACTGTGAGAGTAAATATTTATCAGGAAGTTTGTCATAAGAGTGTGTATTGTTTGAAATATTTTATTTACTTCTTGCCCTAACTGAAAAACCTAGCATTTCATTTCAGTAAAGTCAACATAAGTAACTTGGTCAGGTGAGGTTATGACGGATCATGTATTTTGTAGTAATACTTAACATCAGCCTTTGACATCTTGAGATTGTGTTTGATAATGCAAGACAGAAAAGTCTGGGTGCCCTCTTATGTTTTAAAAGAGCAAAGTATTTCCTGTATTCTGCACTGGGTGTGCAAATTTTATTTTGAAGCACCTTCTTTTTCCCTTGAATGCCCACTGATGTATCTCAGAAAAAGCTTATCTACTTTTATGTTCAAATAGTGTTATTTAGTTCTAATGCTGGCTACCTCTGTAAAATCATGTTGCTTTCTGCTTCTCCAGTCAGTACAGTACCACACAGGACATTGTACATAAAGCAGAAGTTTATTTATCAGTATATATTCTGTATCTAATAGTCCTAGCTAAATTTCTTTTAATCTGCAGATTTAGGGGATTTTGGGTTCTGAATGTTGACATTCTTCTGCTTTGTTTTGGAAACAAGTGCTAGGCTGGAACTGTACTCTTGCAGGAATGTGTTTCAGAAGCCTTGTGTTCTTGCTCATTTGGAAAGAGTAGTTTGATCAACCAGTTAGCAAATGAGTATACACAAGACTGAGGACAGATGACAAGTGGCATTTTTCCTGCATATGATTTTAGGTATTTGACCTCCTTCAAGACAATTAGGATATGTTATCCCTTGTATCTCAAATTTATCATTCTTGTACACATCAACAAATATTGGTCTTGATTTCAGAATGGCAAAGGATATTATAAAATTTTTAGAATTAGGTTTGAAACAGAAAATATTTATCTAATTATTTTAGTATATTCTAACATGTTAAAATGTTTTGTAGAGATTCTGCAGATGGAAGACTATAGAAATGCTAATGAGATTCTTAGGCTACAAAATAAAAACAAACGCTTACAGAGTTAAGAAATAGAAAGCACCAATCTTCAGACACAGGTTCCTGTAAGTTGAAGGAGAACTGTGTGAAGTACTGTTGCATGCTTGCCCTATCCTTACAGTTTTCCTGGGCTCCTGTAACTGACAAATGCTAGAGACTGTACTAGATCCAGTGCTAAAAGTTCTTTCAGCCTGGAAGACCATGATAAAACTTTTAGAAAAAAACATAAAATTCAAGAAATTAAATTGTCTACATGTATCAAAAAAGGTTTAAAGGCCCAAAGCATCTTTTAAAATGAATTTATACAGTGAGAAGGAATTCTATTTTGTCACATTGTGGCTTATTTTGTTAATTTTCCAAACTGTAAGAAATTCAAACGCAGAAAAATGATGTGATTTTTTAATGTAAATTTCAAAAGCAAAGTCATAGATATAATTTTAAAATGCTTTTTATATTTTTAATATAACATCATTACTGAATTCATGTGATGTTATAAAAATACGTTACTTGTACAAAATAAGAAAATAATAGTGCAAAGCCATGATTCTGTAAGTCACACTGTGTAGATGTGTGCAGGTAAAAGATACTGATTCGAAGGCTTGAAGAATAATTTTTACTGTTTGTCTATAAAGCATGTAAGAACCTGTGTCCATGCTTCTACAAATTGCTTTATCCTTGTTCTGATTAACTCTAAATCAGAAGTTAATTCTTGGCTTCTTTTCAGAAGGTGAACTATAAGAATCAGTTCCCACATTTATGCGATGTAGATGTCTAGCTTCAGGGAAATGAGTTAGAATAACAACTCATTTCACACAGGAATATCATACATATAACTGAATCCTAATTTCCCTCCTTTTTTAACTCTAATTGTCCCATTTCACTGTACTATGCATCTGTAATACTAGAGATAAATAGATTTCCTTGAGGCTGTAATGGTGATTTTTGCCATCCCTGTCCACCTCCAGGAGCGTCATGACTGTTTCCACTAGCAACAGAAGATGAAAAAGATGAATTGCAAACCTGGGGCAGCCATGCTTATGTAGGCATGATCTATCCCGAGTGACCAAGCTGGAGTGAATCCAATGAGTTTTAAATTTCAGAACTTGTCTTGTATGTTTCAATTTCAGGGTGCTGCTGTTTTCCTTAACTTTTGCATGTTGGCTGCCAGAAATTTGGGTGTTTTGTGAGATTTCTCATGTGCATTACAACATTGTTGAAGGTTAAGCTCTATTTACAACGCAAAACACAAATCTGTCAAGTCTGGGGCCATAAAACTTGAACAGTAAAGTGTGAGCTATACAGAGCCACGGATCTCCAACAGCAGCAAGAGCAGCCTAGAAAAAATAGCTGCCTTTGTGCTTCTACTTTGAATTAGATTAGGACCTGTGAGATGGTACATATAAGGTGGACTTTTCTATAGTAATCACTGCTACCCTATAAAAACAGTCAATTGGCAGATTTGACTATGAAGGGTTCTCCAAATCCTGTTTGGACCACTTCTGCCTTTACCCATATGCTTATTTTTCTGTAGCAAGGCATCTTGGCTTTGAGTTAGTCTTGTTCTGTTATCCTTGGGGTTGCATAACTCAGTATTAGCTCACTGCTGAGATGCTTGGTGGTTGGTCTGTTGTGAATAATATGGTAATTGCAGGTACATGTTTATCCAGGTTCTAGGTAATAGAGGAATCTTCTGGTTAAATATCGAAGCAGAAAAAAGATATAGGGATTTTTGGTAATCCTTTGGGGGCACTGTGAGGGTTTTTGGGGGTGTGTGTGTGGTGGTGTTTTCAGTTGTATTTTTTGACCAACTTATTTATTTGACCAGTTTATTTAGTTTACAAATAGATATTGACAACCAAATCCAGGAACTGAGCCGATTACTGTGTTTGTTCACATGATTTTCTTTCATATTTTTTCACTTATTTACTTTCAAAGGAGAGCATGGCAAGAAGCAACATTTCTGTCCCATTCATTTAGGGGGCTGCAAAGAATGTTCAACAAGCAAGATATGAAGGAAGATATTAGTATCTCTCAGATGAATGGATGTTACTTTAGTCTTTAGATGCCCTTGGTCTACTCTTCTTTAAAAAGACTCTCATTCATTATTCATATGATTGCTATTTGCCATCACCGCTTCTGCTTTCAAATCTCTCTTTTGGTAAGGCAATTTTGCTGAGTCAGTCACTTCAACGGGAGTGGCTTGGTATTTTACTTTTTCCTGTAGTTCATTTTAGTATATAGCACCCAAGAATGTTAATCAGGAAGGGAAGGTATTTTGGAAATCTTATCCTTTCCTTAAATCAGCAAAGTATTAGCTGCAGAAGACTGAAAAAAAAAATCACAGCCTTATTCATAGCTGCCAAAACATTTTTTGGGTTACTAAGCTGCTTACCATGTTCTTTGTCTCCTATCTGGTGTATAAAAAGACTGTTTAAAAACTCTATGAAATTTTTCAAAAACACCTTTAAAAGATTCCATTACTTAAAGTGATTTGGATAATTGTGTTCAATGGTAGCCATTATTTAAAAATATAATTAGTTGCTGAACTCAGAGAAGGAGGGAAATTTCTGCAGGTGTTTCTCATTATTTGCTATGCATACAAAATATCTGCATAAATTACCATTATTATTTCAATGTATACTAAGAGACAATAAAACATTAGCAAGCAAAGAAAAATGTTGTTGACCCACAATCTGTGTTAGCAGCATAGAGTTTTGGCCTTCAGTGTTTTTGAAGCACATGTGCAACAGCATTCAAGATTGAAATTATAGTTTTGCACCTGTAACAACATTAAGTATGTAATAGAAGTGCATCAGAAGGATATTGAAAAGGGAAAGACGTTAGGAGAAAGACAGTAACAAATGCCTGTGACTGTGTGTTACACATAACAGGTATTGATAGGCAGAGCTTTTCACTCAGTGTTAAGGATTCAGGGAAAGGAAGTCGTCTTCATCCCTTCCATAATGATTTGAATTTCCAAGAATCTCTCTTGTAATTTATTGATGCTGATACAGAAAGATTTGCACATGAAGTACTGCTACCAGTTTGGACCTTCTGACTTCTAGCTCTGGTTCTGAGCAAGAGATGTTCTGCAACTTTGGGAAAATTTCTATTTCTTAGTCTGTGAAATGGAATAATAGCAATAATAACAGATAAATAGAGAGCAGAAAAATTCAAACCTGCCAGACTGATTACTTCAAATATACACATTCTTTTTTTAATACAAGTGAGAAAAAAATCAGGCAACCTTGAATTTCATAGAAATTCATTGCTTGAGAAACTTCAGGTTAATTGAGTTATTGACTTAGATGTTATTTTTTCAATGAGCCCTTGTTAAAATAAGTTTTGACTAGTTTACTGGAATGTTAGTGGAGAAGTCAGCATTTTCACTGTAATGAAAGTTTTACCTTTCCTATCTGAATGTCTTTATCATCATCTTTTTTTTTCTAGAATTTTATTCCATAAAGGGGAAATAATATGAAGTCAATAGCACTCATGAATAGTAAATAAGTTATTAATTTCTCATTGATTATGAATGCTTTGCATCTTGTCACAGTAAATGGCATTCAAAGTGCCCCAGCAGGTAGAAAGAATTGTCTTCAAGGAAGGAATTTCTCACAATATACATTTAGGATATAATGATCTCCACACCAAAACTATTTTTATGTTTTGAAGTTCGTAAATTGATGATAACATTATCCCCTGAAGTACTTATATTGTAAGCAGATTTTGCATTTAAAAATATAATCCTGTGATGTTTCCTTACGTCATGGGAGAGGCGTCTACATAAGACATGAGTCCACAAATGGTCCGGAAAAGTAAAGACTCAAACCTAGAACTCCTACAGAAAATATTAATATCTTTTCCAAATATACATTCATCAGATGTTTTTTTCATGCATTTCTTATTAAAAGAATGTGATAGTTATAAATGCAAGGTAACATAATGTGACTGAAAGGTTTCAGGAAGACTGAAATGATGCAGTGGCTATCTACGCAGGAATAAATTTTAATCTGTTCCTTACCTCATACCTGGACAATGAAGGACCTTGACAAAGGGTGTATAGGAAGTGACGTTCAGCTTTTCAGAGAATTCTTCATTTGCAAGGTTCCAACATTCTCACTTCGATTAAAGGCTGGAAATTGGTATGGGAATTCTGAAAGTCACTAGGTAGAGTCTTGATGAACAGGTTCAGAATCAAGAGCAGAAAATATAATGCTTGAATGGTCTCTTATGGGACTCAAGACATTTCACTTTTGAAAATCAGTTGCATTGGAAGGTAGCTGTTAGAAACTTGCTAATCATTTGCTAGTAATTTTAGAGTAGCTTAGTCCATTCATGAGGTTTTAATGACCATAATCTCCCACTGAAAAATACTCTACTATCCTTACTATTGTAATTTCTCTTGCTTCTGTAAAATAATTTCTCTTAAGACTTTTTGAATAGTTTGTTCATTTGTGTTTGTTTCAATTAGTAAATCCTTTGTAGTTTTGAAGGCCTGGTTTGTTGGCTTTTAGTGTTTTTTTTTTTTTTTTTTTTACAGAAAGAGGCTAAAAAAAATTTAGAATTAATTTCAATATAGTTATCTAAAAATGTGATGTTTGTAAATTTTAAATGAAGTAAGCAAGATTTCCAGAGCACATGCTAAGTGTAAGCCATTCTGACATTGTAATTAGGATAAGGATAGACTGTATAAATGTGTCTGGCCAGGATGGCTATGCTACATTTATCTAGAAAACAGCTCCACTTAATGCTTTTACAAAACTATTCCTCTTCTTATAAAAATCCTGCAACTTAAAATTCCACTTGGTATACAAATATTTTCAAATAGCTTGATACTAGTCTTGAAATCTATGAAGGACGGTGATCTTGGTAATTTTAGTGGTGTATCGGAGGAACATGAAGGAACAGATTTATTCATTCTTTCTTCTAAGATTAACTGTAATTGGTTTAAAAAGATAATAATTCTTTTGTTTGAGATTTATGCATTTCTTATGAAGAGCTAACACATTTTTCTGCAGTTTGACAAAGTGTACAGTCTCTTATCCTTATTTCCCAGTGGATAAATACTTTGTTAATTAATAAAGTATTATATTAGCACTTAGTGTCTGCATTTAACTGTGGAAGGATTTTATTCAGATTATGTTAATAGATTGTCCGCTTTATTTTTGAATTAATTACAACCTTTTTCTGTGTTGTTGTCATAAGAGAATTGTCACCATGAGTACAGGAGGATTTTTTGGATTATTTTTGTTTGACTTCTCTGAAATAAAGCCTGCTGCATATTATTATTGATGCTATTAAGCTGGATGTTTAATTTTTTTACTGAGAATGATATCAATTGTAAATTCAACTTTTCTTCTGCTTCTTAATTGTTTACAAATATGCTCTGAAATACATGCGTATCTGTATATAAGTATTTGCTAAATAACATGTACCAATAACAAACGTGAAACCTCATTGGATTCGGTAGGAGTCTGGTCATACCAGCCTGTACATAGAAAACAGATGACATTTGTAAATATAGTCAAAACAAATCTATGAGTGACCTGGTGAGTCAATGCTAATTGAGCTATGTTTCAGATTATATGGCAATTAATTAATGTTTTTTTTCTTCCCTGCTTTCCAGTGATTCTGCTGAGCAGATGATATACTGGTACTGAATGAAAAGTCAAGTTTTCTATTTAACCTCTTGGTATACTGAGCTTGATTCCACTATTTTCAAATAAAAAGCTATCTAAAGATATAGATTATTTTTAAAACAGTGTCAGTAAGCATATCAAAGATAATTATTAGGTGTGCTTCATTTAAAATATCTGAGCTACTGTCATGGGTTCAGCA